>SJXQ01009279.1:74909-95956 GCA_006408695.1 Aepyceros melampus | reverse complement strand
TTTTTTTTTTTTTTTAATCCAGGATGCAAATTCCTCCCCTGTCAGCAAATCGACTGTCAAATTATTTTCTTGCAAAAGGAGAAAGGCGGGGTGGGGTGGTGGAGTGGGGGGAAGCAGAAGCAAAAAGGAGGGGGGGCGGGGGAAGGGAGAGAGAGGGACAGAGGAGGGGAGAGATATCCCTCCGCAGAGCTGGGTCTGGCCGCGGGCGGGGAAGCAGGAAGTAAGGTGTCCAGCGCCTCGGCCGGCGGGTCCTCCGCCGCGGCCCCCGCCCGCGCCCCCGTCCCCCCGGGCGCCGCGCTCTGGCGGGCGCGGGCCGCCCGGCGCATTGTTCGCAGCCTCCCCGGCGTTGCGCTGTCGACCTTATTATGTGTGCTCTGCTTGTGCGTGAGGTTGCACCTTTTGTAGGCTGGCGAGACTCTGGACGAGGATGGGGCAGGGGGCGCGGACCAAGTTGCTGCCCCGCGCGGGACCTGTCAGCCCCGGGGTGTGGCAGAGTCTCCGACGAGGCCGGAAAATCGAGGCCAGGGAGAAGGCGGCGTGGCCGGGGAGCTGCCGCTCGAGACCCGGACCAGTGCAGGATTGTTTCCTGCGTAGCCGTCCCGGTTATTGTAACGCGGTTTGCAATCTAACGACTGGGGTTTGGGTTTTCTGTTTATTTTTTAAGGCGTTGCAGAGATGCCAAGGTCTGGGTGGGCTGCGAGGAGACAGTCTGCGCCTACCCACCACTGCACCCGGCCTCGATGGGGCTGGGAGACGGGCTGAGGCTCCCGGGAAGGGGCTGGAGGTTCGCGAAGCGCGCGGCTCCCATCCCTCCGCCCCTATGGGGGCGGGGAGGGGGTGCTGCAGTCGGCGCTGGAACGGCAGCCCTCTGGGGAGGGGTCTCCATCTCCGCTGCGCAGCAGGCCGGGGAGGGAGGTTGCCTAGGAGAGGGGCCGGAACCGGGCGGCGGAGAGGAGGGGAGGGGGCGCGGGTGCCGCCGCGGCGCGCGCTCGCCCCTCCTCGTGCGCCATGACTGTGGAACGGGTGCCGGGGAGGAGGGCCGGCCGCCGGGGGCCGCCCGGGGCTGCTCGGCATTGGTGCGGAAACCCGAGCCGGGAGCCGCTCCTCGCTCAGTCTCCTCCTCCTACTCTGCGGGGGAAACCGCTGCACCCGAGCCGAGAGCAGCTGCGAGCAGGGGGCAGGGCACGGGCTGAAAGGCGAGCCAAGGGTTCAAACCTCGGCGGCGCCAGGGGGGCGAGAGCCGAACAGCCCCCTGGTCCCTCAAAGGCGCAGCCGGCCTTTCGGTCCATCCTGGGACGCCAGCCTTTCCAGGAGGCTTCACGGGTTCAGGGAAACGTGAACCAAAGATGGTTGGGTGGTACAGACCACCTCGAACCGGGTAGGGGGCATCGCTCTCGTTGAGGTCCCACAAGACAGCGAGTGCTTTTTGCTCCGGAGAAAGTTAAACCATGCGTTTTTCACTATGGGAAAGTCGTTGCGCCGGTTCCCCCAAATCTTCGGGCAGCACAAATAAGGTGCGCCCGCTCCCCGGCCCTTCGCCACTGTCCCCCACCCCCACTCGGGCGCCGGGTGTGGACAGGGCGGGGGAAGGCTATATGGGAGCTTAAAGCATGAGGTCATGGGCAGAGAAGGCTGCTGCCAAAGCGGCCGAGGTTTTGTGTATTTTGAGGGGTAACGGTTCTCTATCTTCAGCAGTGTTGAGTTCTCCCGCATAACCCTATCAATTTTGAGGCACCTGGACCAGAGAGACCCCGAAAGAAGAAGGGGCTCTGCGCTCTTTTCGCTCTATGAGCCTTTGGCCGGTGCCCTACCCTTTTAGGGAGCCCTTCCACAGAAGCAAAGAAAGTCGAGGGACAGCGCACAGTGCCGTGGGGTTTGAGAAAGATTCTGATTCCTCAGTCGTAGGTCATCTTCCAACCCGATTGCTTTCTGCGACGGCCTCCTGACCCCCCTCCGACCCATTCTTCCTAAGTGTCTGGAAGAGTCTTCCTACAACTCCGGACTACACTCCTTCAACCCCCTCCCAGTTGCTCTCAGAATAAAGTCCGAAGCCCCCGCGCGATCTCGCCCCTGCAGACCTCCACTCTCTCGGCTCCTCCTCCTCTCCTGTAAGCCGGGCAGTGCTGCTTTGTTCTGTGGCTGGGGGCGGGGGTCACCCTTCCCCCTCCACCTCCTCCTACTAACTCCTGCTAGACCTTCAGACTCGACTCAATGTCACTACCTCCAAGAAGCCTTCCAAAGGATACAGTCTCAGCTCTAACTCCCTCAGAGAGAAAAGACCCACCCTCGACCTCGCGGCAGCTGGGCTGTGGCCGAAGCTGGCCGCAGTGGCAGCCCTTTTCCAAGTGGAGGAGGAATAGCCAAGCTTGAGCGCCATCACTGACTGGGGACCGGACCTCCTGGGTGGGAGTTGACAAGGACAAAACCTCAAAACACCCTGTTTCCTCAAGAGACCTAGGAAAGGCAACGCAGTACCGCCCAGAAACCTCAGCCCCACCACCTCCCACCCCCAGCACACACCCACACTTGTAATGCAGGGAGAGGTCTTTTAATCTAAAACTCCTCCCTGGGGCAGATAAGGAACCTGAGACTTGAAGGGAGTAAGTAACCTGCCTGCGGTCAATGAGGAAATTGACACCCTGGTCTTTCTTGCTCCTAAGCTAAAAGGAAGATTGGGGACCTGAAGTATTGCTGCTGCACAGCCTAGGATGCCCGTGTTGCCTTCCAAGGGCCCCTACATGCTTAGCCCACTGCCAACAGAGGGGTAGTAAGCCCGGTAGTTAGCTGGGCAGGCTCTGACCTTACTAGGCAAGTTACTTAACCCCACTTGGTTCAGTTTTTTGCCTGTAAAATCAGAATAATGGTACCCGCAGTGTAGTGTTTTGTGAAATTTTAATGTGTTCGTACATGTAAAGGCCTTAGAACAGAGTCTAGGCAAGTTCTTGATTACTTGTGAGTGGGGTTTTTTACCCTCCTTTCCCAAGGACTTTAGAAAATCAGGGCCTCAGAGTCTTACCATCAAAAACTGCCTAGGGCCTAGTAAACTTTGACAACACCTATAAATGCCTTCCCTGGTGGCTCAGAGGTTAAAGCGTCTGCCTCCAATGTGGGAGACGCGGGTTCGATCCCTGGGTCGGGAAGATCCCCTGGAGAAGGAAACGGCAACCCAATCCAGTATTCTTGCTTGGAGAATCTCATGGACTGAGGAGCCTGGTGGGCTGCAGTCCATGGGGTCACAAAGAGTCAGACACGATTGAGTGACTTTACTTACTTACTTATAAATGCACAGACATTACACATTACAAAGGATTTAGTTAGCCAACAGATTTAGCCCTCAACAACCCCAAATCTGGGAGCACTGGTTCTGGACTCTTAGAATGAGTGTCAGAGGGAAGGTGACTAAGGTTAAAATATTACCTGGGATCTTTGAAACCAGTGTCAGGCTGAAATAGTCCCAACCTGGTGAGAAACCTGCCTGAGATGACAGAAGCCCTCCCAGGGCTGCAAAAAATGTCAGGGGACAGGAAGGGGGTGTAGCTCGCTGGTAGAGCGCATGCTTTGCATGTACGAGGCCCCGGGTTTGATCCCTGCCACCTCCAGGCACTGGTTCTGTTTCAGGGCTTCACTGGTGGCTCAAACAGTAAAGAATCCGCCTGCCAATGCAAGGGACACAGGAGATGGGGGTTTGATCCCTGAGTTGGGGAGATCCCCTGGAGACAGAAATGGCAACCCACTCCAGTATTCTTGCGTGGAAAATGAACAGAAGAGCCTGGTGGGCCCCAGTCCATGGGGTTGCAAAGAGTTGGTTACCACTGAGCCACTAACACTTTCACTTTCATTGTTATTATTACTATTATTATTGTCATTAGATCTTAGTTTTCCCATTCTTAGCATTTACCCCATGATAAGAGAGGGTTGTTTTTTTCAATGAAATTCATTTTCTTGGAATTTGTTTGATGCATTTATAATGGTTCCAAATTCGAATAAACATTGAGACATCTCCCTCCTTCCATCTCTACTCCCTACGAGTTTTCCCTCTGTGGAAGGTCAGAAGACATGTTCAACTGTTTTCCAGCTCAGGTCTCTGGGAACTCTTTGGATGCCTATTTAAATCTTTATGTCCAGGGCTTTCTTCTCCAATTCAGGCAGAATCAACCCCCTAGTCCCAACCTCCCTACCCCTTCAGACTCAGTCCTAAACAGGTTGTAGTAACAGTGATGAACCACCACTCCTGGGCTACTGACAAAAGCAGAAAACTTTTATTTGTGATTCTTTCTCCTCCTCTACACTAGAAATAATAGCTAAGGTTTACTGAGTACTTTCTATGTGCCTAGCACTATGCTAAATTCTATATGTGCTTTCTCCTATTTTATCAGCCCCAAACCATCATCATTAACCTTATTTTACAGATGCAGACAGAAGTGGAGGATCAGAGAGATTATGTAACTTGCTCCAGTTTGCATCCAGGCCAACCTGAGCCCAAACACTCTGTTAACCACTAGGCCTTTTGCCTCTCTGCAATACAGGAAAAACCCTGGTAGCCTGAAGGGGAAAGAGTGAAAAAGAGTTTGGGGACATCACACAGTCATGTCTGACTCTTTGCGACCCTATGGACTATACCCTACCAGGCTCCTCTGTCCATGAATTCTCTGGGCAAGGATACTGGAGTGGGTTGCCATTTCCTTCTCCAGGGGATCTTCCCCACCCAGAGACTGAATCCAGGTCTCCTGCATTGCAGGCGGATTCTTTACTACTTGAGCCACCAGGGAAGCCTTAGGCAGATCTTAATTCAAATTCGGAGTCATGCCCCAAGCAATAGGAACCTGGAAAGATTTCTTAATGTTTCTGATCCCCAGTTCACCCACCTATGAACTGGGGCCATACAATTCTTTGGTCAAATGAAGTGAAAGTCAAATGCCTGTGAATAATGACTTTTAAAAGGCATAGTAAATCAAATGCAATGTTTAGATCTTGTGTGGCTCTGATTAGAATAAACCAATTGTTTAAAAGACATTGTTGAGACAATCAGGGAAAGAAAATGTAGACTTGATATAGATGTCAAGAAATTATTAATTTTGTTAGACTTGATGGTGGTACTGTGGTTATGTTTTTCTTGAGTTCTTATCTTTTCATGCATAATGAAGAATTTAGGATAAAAGTTGTTTTGGATTTATTTTCAAATACTCCAGGCCTCTCTCCCAAACCCAAAAGATAAATACAATTAGATTAGCAAAGTTTGGATAATTGGTGGAACTGTCTATAATACTGTTTATCCTACTTCTGCTGAATGTTTCAAATAAGTCTGAAATAAATTTAAAAATAACTATTTTAAAGCACTGAAATTTAAAATGATCAGGCTTATTTAATTACTATGAAAGGTTATCAGTAACTATGAACTTTTTTTTTAATTGTTGAAATAATACAGTACTGGCTTACAGGAGATAGGTAAAGATGGCGATTTTGTTACTATAAGACATTTGGAGCAACTCCTGTGTCTGACAGGTAAACCAGGGAAGGGGCAGAAATGAACATCACAGAGAGCAGGTCATTGTTAAGCACCCTCCCCCACTTAACCACACAGAGAACAATGTACAGGAAAGAAAATGGCAGGAATGGGTGATAGAGGAGCAGGCACATTAAAATGGGGGGCCAATTTTCCCCCAAACTGTGTGTCTCCATAGAGCCACTTCAAAACTGCCTGGATTAGGAATCTTATACCTTGGGCAAAATTCTCAACTCTGTGCATCAGTTCTGTCACCCAGTCCAGAAATGTTGTTCTGAGTTTCCTCATTTGTAGTTTGGGTATAAGACCTCTCAGGCCCTTCCAGCCATCTAGACTAAAAGTCTAAGCAATTCTGTTGTTTACAAGGCTTTCACAAGAGAAGGCTCATTTCTGTGGCCACACTGGTTATTTGCCTAGCTCAAGAACAGACCCCAAATGAATGGAAATGTAGCCGATTCACAAACAAATGAAATGTTTTAGGCCCCATGAACATTCTGTGTATTGTTCTAGGAGTAATTTTCCTGTGCTCTGGATTTAAACAGTTGGATTTTTTTTTTTTTCATATGACCCCCTTTTGAAATGAAAGTTTGTTCTTGAGAGAAAATTTGCATTTCAGAGAAAAGATGAGAAATATATTTGGTAAATCTTCAAAGAAGTGAACTTTTCTGTATAATACTTTATATTAAAGGTGACTGTTAGGAGAGTTTCTTAAAAACTGAGACTTCCCTGGCGGTTCAATGGTTAGGGCTCTATGCTTCCAATGCATGAGGCTTGGGTTTGATCCTTTATCGGGAGCTAAGATCCCACAGGCGGAGTGCATGGCCAAAATTTTTTAAAAAAGAATAAAAACTGAGAAAACTGGAGGCGTAGAGAAATGGGGAGAAAAACACAGAAATCCCATGTCTGCTTCCTGCTCTATCCAAGGCTCTGAGATGCAACATGACCAAATCAACTGACTGTGTGTAGAACCCATCAGTGTCTGCTTTAGAAATGAGTGATACTGCTATATTTAAAATGGATAACTAACAAAGACCTACTGTATAGCACAGGGAACTCTGCTCAGTGTTACCTAGCAGCCTGGACAGGAGGGAGTTTGAAGGAGAATGGATACATGTATATATATGGCTGAGTCCCTTCACTCTTCACCTGACACTATCACAACGTTCTCAATCAGCTATACCCCAATGCAAAATAAAAAGCTAAAAAAATAAAAGAATGAGTGATGGATGTAACTCCCGCAGTTGTTGAAGAAAGCTCAGTGGTCAAGGGCAAAAAAGCCTGTGGCAAGTTCAAGCAGTGAAACACAAGAGTTGTAGAGTAGTTCTGAAACTCGTGTTTGTTTGCCACCAAAGCAACAAAAGCAAAAAGTCCTGGCACAAGAGGGCTTATGGAACCCCCATTTTGAAACTAATAAGATAGCATGATATGTTGACTGTCACCTTAACCCCCAAGTCTGTTAAAGACGGTGTTGAGAGAGCAGGCCTTACTCAAGACAGGAGGCCTAACTGGTGTTTGTTTAGTAATACTAAGAGATCGCTATCTCAGTCAAGTCTCTAGCCAGAGAGAGAAAATAGGTTCCAGACTATGAGAAGGTTCTCAGTTTAAGTCTTATTTCCAAGAGAGAGGAGAAAAAGCTAGCATATTTGGTAGGTCTGTATCTGGTACACACACACACACACACACACACACACAAAAGCAACACATTGGTTGAAATTACTGCTAAAAATTCCTGCACCTGCCTGGAAGGCATGCTTGGGAGTCACACATTTCAGCTAGGGTACCAGCCCATGGTGAGTCAGACTCAAGGGTTATGGTGGTGGCCCCGCTGGTTCGCAAATGAGTGGCTTTTTTTGGTATAACGTTGAGGAAGAAAAAGTAAGTGAATTTCCTACTGGAGATGCAAATCTACTAAAAAAAGTTTTAAACTGCACAGTTTTTAAATCTAAGTATAGATCACAACTACTTTTCCAGAACCCCTAACGGAGTCACAATTTTTTTTTTTTAAATGGGAAAGAGAACCCTTAAGACCTGATATTAGAAAATTAACCTGGCCAGCGCACTTCAACAGGTAACACTGAGGCATTTCAGGTAAGAACTGTTTAAAATAGTGTGAGTAAGGGAGGGCTTCGTGTATATGCAGCTTGTGTAGTCACACAAGACCCCACACTTAGAAGGTCCCAGCACTGTTCAATCAAGATAGCGATGGTGGTCGCCATCTTGAAATTCACTGTGGTTTTTGAACGAAAAGTTCTGCATTTTTGCTCTGGACCCGGTGGCTCAGATGGTAAAATCCTCTGCTTGCAATGCTGGAGACTCGGGTTCAATCCCTGAGTCAGGAAAATCCCCTGGAGAAGGAAATGGCAACCCACTCCAGTATTCTTGCCTGGAAAATTCCATGGATGGAGGAACCTCGTAGGCTACAGTCCCTGGGGTCGCAGAGTCGGACATGACTGGGCACTTTGCTTGTGCAAGGCTGAGGGAAACCAGCAACAGACAGCATAGCACCAGAGGACTAAAAGCAGTGTGGAACCTTAAACAAACCCGTAAGTCAGAAAGGGCAAGAGAGAGAAATATCTTGAATACAGGGAAGCCTGTTGCTGAAGTCATGTGTGAGAGGGTTACACAACACTAGTGACTGTCTTCTGTAAGAACACAACACAGAAGAACACACCCCAATCAACCGGCAGCCTGCAAAGAGCGCGCTCTGCCCCTGCCCTCTGACCTCCAGCACGTGCCTCCCATTGGGTGAACCCTACACGAAGTCAGAGGCTCTGGAGCCTATTGAAATCCGTATAGGTCAGCCTGCCGGGGCATAGGATATGCTGGAAGAAAGTTAGAGTGAGTTTGGAGAGGGCAGAAAATAACCAGCTCAGGACTTCTACCTGAAATTTTCAGGATCATGGTTAAGAGTAAATAACACGGAAATGGAAAATTCAAACCGTGAGTTTCAGTAAATGACTTTGTGTTGATTTTTTTTTTTTTTTTAAGGATAGTCATTTGCTAGACATCGTGAAGAGGGTCTTATGTACGTACTTTCAAAGGAAAAACGAGGTAGTCCAGAATTTTTTAAAAAATCAGATGTTTGAAAGAACGATCCTTAAGTGAAGAGAGAAGCCTAAGATTTCAGAATTTTTAGAAACATTCCAGGCCCCAAAGTCGAATTTCGTAGGTAACACCTTACCTTTACTTCTCTCATGCTTAAACCAACATCACAACAAAAAGGTACCTTTGACAGGCACTGGATCCTAAGAATTGCAAGGACCACTAGGGTTCAAGAGATTCTTTTCACACATGAATAGCTTGTACAATGGGAGTTCATTATGCTGATTTGTAACCATTCCGACTACTCAATTCCTCTGAACATTTTTAGACTATTCAGATCACTTTCAAAAAAGTGACTATCACTGATTAATTCTCATGCCAGAATTCTTAACTATTCAGAAATAGGCTAAACTAAATTTATCCTTTATAATTTCCTTGAAAAACAAAGATTTTTGCTGCAAATGTAAATAAGACTGCAGGGACACACTTCATCTCTTTTAAAAATTGAGGTAAGAGTCACAGAACACAGAATTAAGCATTTTAAAGAACATAATTCAGTGACACGTAATGCATTCACAGAGTTGTATTATCATGACATCTATCTAGTTCCAAACATTTTTATCACCCCAAAGGGAAACACACATTAAGCAGTCCTCCCCATCCTTCCCTTGCTCTAGGGCCTTGCAACCACTTATCTGCCTTCTGTCTTTAGGTTTACCTAGTTTGGATAGTTCATATAAATGGAATCATACAAAACGTGACCTTTTCTGTTCGGCTGCTTTCACATAGCAATGTTTTCAAGGTGAATTCATGATGTAGCATGTGTCAATACTTCATTATTTCTTATGACTGGGTGATATCCCCTTATGTGGGTATTAATATTTTTTAATCAGTTCATCAGTTGATGACATGTGAGTTGTTTCCAGCTTTTGGGAATAGTAAACAATGCTGTGGTGAACGTGAGTGTATATGTACTCATTTGAACCCAGGCCTCCCCCATTGCAGGCGGATTCTTTACCAGCTGAGCCATAAGGGGACATCCAAGAATATTGAAGTGGGTAGCCTATCCCTTCTCCAGGGGATCCTCCTAACCCAAGAATAGAACTGGGGTCTCTTACACTGCAGGCGGATTCTTTACAGGCTGAGCTACCAGGGAAGCCCTACTTATTTGAACACCTATTTTCAGTTCTTTTGGGTATACACATAGGAGTGGAATTGCTGGGTCGTATGGCAATTCTGTTTAACTTTTTGAGGAACTGCCAAATTGTTTATACAACCTTTTAAAGGAACTCTGAAACCCTTTTAGAAGCACGCATTTTACAACCACTAGATAGCATACCTAGAGTAACTAAGCCCATTCTTGCCTATAAATTAAAACATGTTCCAGAAATTTTTCTATGTGGGAGATACTCCAGTTAGCAGTTGACTTCAGTTCTTATAATTTATTTAGGTTATTGGTTTATAAAGTAATACATGTTCATTACAGAATTTTTTAAAAAAACAATAGGATGCAAGAAGAAAACATCATTTGTAATCCACGGTGAACTCTTACGGAGAAGGCAATGGCAACCCACTCCAGTACTCTTGCCTGGAAAATCCCATGGGTGGAGGAGCCGGTAGGCTGCAGTCCATGGGGTCACACAGAGTCAGACACAACTGAAGCAACTTAACAGCACAGCAGCAGTGAACTCTTAATATACAGTTGTTTTTTTTTTTTACAAAAATAGCCTCAGAGTGCTTATCAATAAATCCGGCCTGAAATAGAAAATGAAATTAAGTCACTGAAGAAAAACCACACAGTAAACCTCTGAATGGTAACAATTTCACATCAGAAAGCACCCCTATCTAGTTTTTTCAGTTCAACCCGTTACTCTAATAACCTGAAGCATGATTGTATGATTGTGTAGGATAATTCAGTTCAGTTCAGTTGCTCAGTCGTGTTTGACTCTTTGCGACCCCATGGACTGCAACACACTAGGCTTCCCTGTCCATCACCAACTCCCGGAGCTTGCTCAAACCCATGTCCATCAAGTCAGTGATGCCATCCAACCACCTCATCTTCTGTCATCCCCTTCTCCTCCTGCCTTCAGTCTTTCCCAGCATCAGGGTCTTTTCCAGTGAGTCAGCTCTTCGCATTAGGTGGCCAAAGTATTGGAGCTTCAGCTTCAGCATCAGTCCTTCCAGTGAATATTCAGGACTGATTTCCTTTAGGATGGACTGATTGGATATCTTTGCAGTCCAAGGTACTCTTAAGAGTCTTCTCCAACACAAAAATTCAAAAGCATCAGTTCTTCAGCACTCAGCTTTCTTTACAGTCCAACCCACATCCATACATGACTACTGGAAAAACCATAGCTTTGACTAGACGGACCTTTGTTGGCAAAGTAATGTCTCTGCTTTTTAATATGCTGTCTAGGTTGGTCATAGCTTTTCTTCCAAGGAGTAAGCATCTTTCAATTTCATGGCTGCAGTCACCATCTGCAGTGATTTTGGAGCCCAAGAAAATAAAGTCTGTCACTGTTTCCCCACCTATTTGCCAAGAAGTGATGGGATTGGATGCCATGATTTTAGGTTTTGAATGTTGAGTTTTAAACCAACAATAAGTAGGATAATTACCTAGTAAATTAACTCTGACTTTGAGTTGCTGAGCCTGCATATAGAAGGTGTGGTTTGGGTTGTTTTTTTTTTTTTTCTTGCGTTGTTTTTTTAATCTATTTATTTTCTCCTTTGAAACTGAGTTGAGAAGCACAGAATTTTGGCAAACTGTCTCTTCCAGATGAAGTCAGAGGTCCTACCTAGGAATAGGCTTTTCTTTCTTTTTTAAAATCAACATCTAATAAGTATAATTGATGAGTGTAGGTGTGTGTATTCTATGTGTAAACATCATCACAATCAAGATAAAGATGGTTCTATCCCCTTCACACTAAAAAATCCCGTTAGAGTTCCACTGTCCCCATATTATAACCCCTGGAAAGTAGTGGTCTGTTCTCCATGACTCCTTCACTTGACCTTTTTCCTAAATGTCATAGAAATGGAATCAAAACATATAGTCTTTTGAGACTGGCTTCTTTGACTCCACATAATGTCTTTAAGTGGAGAAGGCAATGGCACCCAACTCTAGTACTCTTGCCTGGAAAATCCTATGGATGGAGGAGCCTGGTAGGCTGCAGTCCATGAGGTCGCTAAGAGTCAGACACGACTGAGTGACTTCACTTTCACTTTTCACTTTCATGCATTGGAGAAGGAAATGGCAACCCACTCCAGTGTTCTTGCCTGGAGAATCTCAGGGACAGAGGAGCCTGGTGGGCTGCCGTCTATGGGGTCGCACAGAGTTGGACACGACTGATGTGACTTAGCAGTAGCAGCAATGTCTTTAAGACTCATTCATATTACTACATATAATAATAATAGTTCATTCCTTTTCATTTCAGTAGTATTCATACTCTACTAGCAATATTTATTGCTAAATAGTATCTTAATGCTAAAGAATATGAATATACTCACTTTATTCACCCATTGGAGGATTTTTGGGGTTGCCTTCACATTTTAGGGATGATTAGAATAAAGTAGATATAAACATTCATGTCCAGGTTTTGGGGTGGTCATAGAATTCATTTCTCTAAGGTACATGCTTAAGAGTGGTATCATACCATATCACGTGATAAGTATGTGTTTCACAGGCAAATTGTATTCCTGAGAATCATTTTATATTCCCAGCAATAAATGAGAGTTCCAATTGCTCCACAGCCTTGCCATCAGTAGATACTGCCAGGCTTTTGTCGCTACTGATGTTTTTTTCATCCTAAGAGCTATATAATAAGATCTCAGTGAAAAGTGAAAGTGAAAGTCACTCACTCATGTCTGACTCTTTGTAACCCCGTGGACTATACAGTCCATGGAGTTCTCCAGGCCAGAATACTGAAGTAGGCAGCCTTTCTCTTCTCCAGGGGATCTTCCCAGCCTAGGGATCAAACCCAGGTCTCCTATATCGCGGGCGGGTTCTTTACAAGCTGAGCCACAAGTGAAACCCAGTAGTATCTCAGTATGGCTTTAATTTGCATTTTCCTAATGGCTGATCATATTGACATCTTTTCACGTGCTTATTTCCTCTAAGGTGAAGTACATAGATATTTGTCTTTTGCCTTTTTTTTTGCCATCTAACAAACTACACATTTCATCTATTTATTTTACTTATTGTTTGTCTCTCCTATTGAAATGTAAACCCCATTAGGGTAGGGATTTTGGTCTGTGCTGTTTTTCCTTTAATTTATGATCTAAAATGCATGTGATTTACCCATCAACTGTAACAGTGCTTCATACATTATAGTTTTCTAACTAATATTTTTTGAATAAATGAACATGTATTGAGGAATTACTATGCATCAGGGACCATTCTAAAAGCATGGTAATATTATCAGAATTTTTGGTTGTTGCCATTTAATTATTTCATCAATAATTTTACTTTTGCTTTACAAGTCTTTAATTATTCAACAAACACACTGAGTGGTTACTACCTGCCAGTTACTATGCTAGGGTTTGGAAATAAAGTGAAAGCTATCCTCAGGAGACAGGTTAATACTGTAAAATAAGAAAGGTACTGTGATAAAGATATGCACAGGAACTGGGCAAAGCACAGTGGAAGGAATATGGAATTCATATTTAAGGGGCAAAGAAAGTTTTCTAAAAGAGCTGATCACTTAAATCAAACTGAAGTGAATAAAGTGCTTACTTATACTTTTCCTATAATATTAATATTAAACAGAATTAATTTTAAACCTCAATTATTTTTGTTCCCACCTACAGTAATGTAAATTATCCAGAAAGCACTATATTTTAAAATGGCATTGAAACCAAACGAAAGGCATTGGTCATCATTTCCTATCAAGATAGGTGTCTTTGGGGGCTTTCCTGGTGGTGCAGTGGTTAAGAATCTGCCTTGCAATGCAGGGGACACTGGTTTGATCCCTGTTCCAGGAAGATCCCATATGCTGTCGAGCAGCTAAGCCCATGTGGCATAACTACTTCATCTGTGCTCTAGAGCCCTCAAGCCACAACTATTGAAGCCCATGCCCCACAACAAGAGAAGCCACCACAACAGGCAGCCATGAGAAGGAGGAAAGAAATGCATGCAGAGAGAGCAGTTAAGGGGTGGATGAAGTGATTAAGGTGAGGGGGAGATGATGGAAGCTTAGGTTAAAGTGTATGCAGTGGAGCTGAGCGAAGTGGAAGGAGTCAAGATACATTTTGCAGTAGCAGTGATAGCACTTGGTCATGGATTGGATATGGGTAGTAAGGGAGGGTAAAGTGTCAGTGATGGCTTGGGGCACGTGTAGTAATGAAAGAATATGAAGCAAGAACAGACGTGGAGGAAATATGTTCTAACATCTCAGATTCAGATGCCTGAGGCCCATCAAAGACAAAGTACCACACAAGCTGTGAGATTTATGAACTTGAAAGAAGGCTGTACACTGGAAATACACATTTGGAAGTTATACAAAGATGGCAACCAATGCCATGAGAATGGATCAAAAGGCAGGAGGTGTAATATAAGAATTCTGATATTCAAAGATCAGAAAGAAGAGGAGGAGCTAGTGAAAAAGAATGAGAATGGGGGATCAGATATAAATGACAGAGATGTTGAGACTTTCCTTCAGTTATTGCCATTTAATTTTGTCCATGGATTCCTCAGGGTCATGGCTGTTTCTCCAAGGTATAAGAGAGGTCATTCACTTTTGTGCAGTTGTTCTTCTCACGTGAGTGTCCTACTGAATAGCTGCTGGGCCCCGAACACTTCAGCTCATCACTAGCAACTTTCTTTAAATTCAGTCACATATGGCCATTTTCCTGAAGGCATCTCCAGAATAAATATCAGATGGCTGGTGAAAGATGGCTTCTGCAGTCAGCTAAATGCTGGCCTGGAATCAACAGTCAGATTTTCAATACTAAGTCCTTGAAATTCAGCCAGTCTCTTTCTTTATCACGTGAATTGGTTTTCTCTCAGGGGTCTCTTTGGTCTTCTGCTATGATGAAACCAGACTGACTGTCAGTAATGGGAAGGTAACAGCAAGGTGAAGAAGTGTTCTCCTTAACACTTTCCATTTATCATCAGATTTCATGGTCAAGGTCTATATCATTGGTGAAGATGGTGATATTATAGGATGTAGTAAATGAAAGAACTGTAAACCTAGAAATACTCAGTTGAGTGTCATAGAATCTTTCTGGATTATAACCAAGACAGAAGAACTGGGAGCAATACTGTGCTTTGGCACTCATCACTATGTCCCTAAATGATAATATGGCCTTGAAGTATAGCGAAGTGAAGAGAGAGAGGACCAGTAGCACTGATCTATAAGAGAGTCTAGACTGGGTGTATGTCCTGGGGATCTCAAAATAATGAATATTTAGTGCAAGATGTTTGGAGCTGAGATTCTTGGGAAGGGAGTAGTGTTTGCTCCTGGAAGTGTAGATTGGAATTTCCAGAAGCTACACAGTTTGAAAAAGACCATTCTGATTCATAATTCTGGTGGAGGTGCTGATAAGTGAGCTTCAGTTCAGTTCAGTTCAGTTCAGTCACTCAGTCGTGTCCAACTTTTTGCAACCTCATGAACCGCAGCATGCCAGGCATCCCTGTCCATCACCAACTCCTGGAGTCTACTCAAACTCATGTCCATTGAGTCAGTGATGCCATCCAACAATCTCATCCTCTATTGTCCCCTTCTCCTGCTGCCCTCAATCTTTCCCAGCATCAGGTCTTTTCAAATGAGTCAGTTCTTCACATCAGGTGGCCAAAGTATTGGAGTTTCAGCTTCAACATGAAGCTACACAGTTTGAAAAAGACCATTCTGATTCATAATTCTGGTGGAGGTGCTGATAAGTGAGCTTCAGTTCAGTTCAGTTCAGTTCAGTCACTCAGTCGTGTCCAACTTTTTGCAACCTCATGAACCGCAGCATGCCAGGCATCCCTGTCCATCACCAACTCCTGGAGTCTACTCAAACTCATGTCCATTGAGTCAGTGATGCCATCCAACAATCTCATCCTCTATTGTCCCCTTCTCCTGCTGCCCTCAATCTTTCCCAGCATCAGGTCTTTTCAAATGAGTCAGTTCTTCACATCAGGTGGCCAAAGTATTGGAGTTTCAGCTTCAACATCAGTCTTTCCCATGAACACCCAGGACTGATCTCCTTTAGGATGGACTGGTTGGATCTTCTTTCAGTCCAAGGGACTCCCAAGAGTCTTCTCCAACACTACAGTTCAAAAGCATCAATTCTTTGGCACTCAGCTTTCTTTACAGTCCAACTCTCACATCCATACATGACTACTGGAAAAACCATAGCCTTGACTAGATGGATTTTTGTTGGCAAAGTAATATCTCTGCTTTTCAATATGCTGTCAGGTTGGTCATAACTTTCCTTCCAAGGAGTAAGTGTCTTTTAAAAATTTCATGGCTGCAATCACCATCTGCAGTGATTTTGGAGCCCCCAAAATAAAGTCAGCCACTTTTTCCACTGTTTCCCCATCTATTTGCCATGAAGTGATGGGACTGGATGCCATGATCTTAGTTTTCTGAATGTTGAGCTTTAAGCCAACTTCTTCACTCTCCTCTTTCATTTTCATCAACAGGCTCTTTAGTTCTTCACTTTCTGCCATAAGGGTGGTGTCATCTGCATATCTGAGGTTATTGCAGTCTTGATTCCAGCATGTGCTTCTTCCAGCCCAGTGTTTCTCATGATGTACTTTGCTGCTGCTGCTACTGCTAAGTCAGTTCAGTCGTGTCCAACTCTGTGCAACCCCATAGACGGCAGACCACCAGGCTCCACCATCCCTGGGATTCTCCAGGCAAGAACACTAGAGTGGGTTGCCATTTCTTTCTCCAATGCATGAAAGTGATAAGTGAAAGTGAAGTCGCTCAGTCATGTCTGACTCTTCATGACCCCATGGACTACAGCCTACCAGGCTCCTCCATCCATGGGATTTTCCAGGCAAGAGTACTGGAGTGGGGTGCCATTGCCTTCTCTGGATGTATTCTGCATATAAGGTAAATAAGCAGGGTGACAATATACAGCCTTGAGTGAGCCTAACGTATACTTAATCCCCAGCCTCCAATATGCACAGTTAAAAATTATTATAGGGACTTCCCTGGTGGTCCAGTTGTTAAAGACTTCAAGCTTCTACTGCAGGGGGTGTGGGTTTGATCCCTGGCTGGGAAACTAGATCCTGCATGCCACAACTAAAAGATTCCCCATGATCAACAAAAAGATCCTGCATGCTGCAACTAAGACCTGGTGCAGCCAAATAAATAAATAAACAGTAGAGACATGTGATTCTAGATTGAGGAGAAATCAGAGCTAACCAAGGCCTTTGCATTTATGACTTTCTCATTTCATTTAACTCTTTCTTCAAAGATTCTTTTCTTGTACTTATTTTTTTGAGCATTGTATTTTACATGGAACTAAGATCCCACATGCTGAGTGGTCTGGCCACCAAAAATAAGAAAAGATAAAAAAGACAAACAGAAAAATATTATTATAATAAATCCAGTGAAATATAAATAAACTGGGAAGATACACTTGCAATATATATAGCAAACTGTTAGGGCTATAGTCCATGAGGTCACAAAGAGGAGGACATGACTGAAGCAACTTACCACACACACACAGAGCAATAACTTTATTACATAAAATCTCTTATAAATCAGTAAGAAAAATAGATGCAACTAATAGAAAGTGTGCAATGAATACAAGTAGACAGTTCTCAAAAGAAAGAAGCTTAAATGCCAATAAACATGATTAACTGTTAAGCAACAGTAAATATCATTATCAGCCTATCTGATTGGTAATGATTATAAAACATAATTAAATTCAGCAAGAATAATGAGGTATAAAGAAATGAGCACACTTTCATAATTTTGGTGGAATTATGAACTGATATACTTCTGGAGGTTAATCAGTCATCAGATACTCAAAATTTTAGATTAAAGCTCCTTGACCTAGAAATTTTCCTTGTAGAAATTTATGCTAAGAATATAGTTAGACAAGTTCACAAAACTGTGCATACTGGGGTACTAATAGTTAAATTGCTATAATAGCTCAAGTTGGAAACAATCTAAATTTCAGAGACTAAATAAATTGTGGTATATCCATATAATGGAATATTATGTAGTCAGTATTTTTACATTGAAAAGTGCCCCTAATCTATTGTTAAGAAATAGATATCTATTTTTAGAAAGCAGATTATAGAATAGCATTAAAATAAATAAACATTTGTATAAAGAGAATAGAGCTTATATAGACTTGTAATGCATGCACGCTAAGTCACTTCAGTCGTGTCCAACTCTGTGCAACCCTATGGACAGCAGCCCACCAGGCTCCTCTGTCCACAGGAGTCTCTAGGCAAGAATACTGGAATGGGTTGCCGTTTCCTTCTCCAATAGATGAGAAAAATCTGGAAAAAGAAGAGAGATGCAATTGTGAGGGATTTTCACTGTTTTATTTGTAATTTTTTCAATACATAAGAATTATCAGGAGAGTCAATATCCATTTCATATAATAAAAATAATTATACACAAGGTAACAAAAAGTAAACATCCTAAAAAATTTTTAATGAAAGATGCCTTAAGGCAAAGATTGTAATTTCAAACTAGCTAAGAATATATGTGGCTCAGCCGTTTATGGGGTCACACAGAGTTGGACACGACTGAAGCGACTTAGCAGCAGCAACTGGTAAAAAATTCGCCTACAATATGGGAGACCTGGGTTCGATCCCTGGGTTGGGAAGATCCCCTGGAGAAGGGAAAGGCTATCCACTCCAGTATCCTGGCCTGGAGAATTTCATGGCTTGAATAGCCCATGAGGTCACAAAGATTTGGACACAACTGAGCAACTTTCACTTTCTTTCACGGTGTAATGGACACTACATACTTTTGTACCTTTATGGAGTAGCGGTGGAATGGCCAGTGGAATTAACAGAAAACTAGAACTAATAGACAGCAATTACTATTACCATCGATTATCTTCATTTTCTGTGAGTATGATCCACTTGGCAACATTTACTTCTGTAAGATTCAGTGTCTCTCTACTGCTTCCTTTCACTCCTGACTCAGACTTCCTTTCACTCCTGACTCAACAGATTTTTAGGTTCTGCTTTCTTTGAAAGCATGGGTTGCTGACAATATTGACAACATGGAAATATAGAAACACTAGGGGAAAAAAGTAGATAGCTTGATTTATGTTCTGTATGGGCTGGAAGACATTTAAAATATATTTTGCTATTTTATGTAAAATGATATTTTTATAATCATATCCTCTCCTTTAGTTTTTGTAGGTATCTGTGTTGTATTTATATTCATTCCCCAAGAAAGAACTCCATTCTCAAAATTTTACAGATACCAACCATGGACACTTGTATTTGATTTTGTTCTGACATAATGCCACCAAGACCTTGGTTAGATGGCTGCCACTTAACTGAGTGGACATGCAAGTCTCCTTCTGTTGCACAAATAGGGTAGGTAGACTTTGGGTTGGTCAGCCAGTGGTGTTTGTACACACCTTGTGAATTGAGGACTGGCCTGTCACTCTCCATGCTGGGTGATAGGTCAGGGCAGGTAAGTTCTAGGGCTCTGGCTCTTGGTGTATGTTTGGACAGCCCATAAATACAAACAAACATACTACTCTACCAGGTAGGTCATGGAGGCAGTGCAAGTGCCCTGCCTAACATATCTGTCACAACTTGTCTAGGATTTTCGTATATGTGACAGGCGCCCCCTAGTGAACAGAGGCACTTAAGTTGGCCTCACTATAAAAAAGAGGCTGGGGAAATACCATCTGAAATGGTTTTAAGAATTTGACACTTTATTAAACAAGCAGAGATGCTGAGATTTTGCAAATGTGAAGGAAAAGTGGGGAGGGATCTGTTCTCCATATTCAGGATCTCACAATGCAGAAATAGTAGTCAGTTTTCTAGATGAAATTCAAACTAATCTGAACCTTGCCAGACCATCAAAATAGAAGAGTAAACTGTTGATCATTACCCACTCTTATCCACTCCAGTATTCTTGCCTGGGAAATCCCATGGACAGAGGAGCCTGGCAGGCTACAGTCCATGAGGTCACACAAGAGTCAGATGGGACTTTGCAACTAAAACAACAATCCACTCTCCAAACTTGACAGGGTGTTTTATACATAGTGCATAGCTTCTAGAATCAGACAGATACACATAAATTTAGGTTGAGACTTGAGAAACCATAATTTCAATACAAAAACCTTCAATCTGGTTTTTTGATAAATTACATTTTGTTTGGTTAATTTCCAAAAAAAAAAAAGAGCATTTAATGAAGACTATGGTTGCTTGTGTGATACAATAAATCAGTTACTTTTAAATTATCTCTTCTTTCCTTCAAATGTCTGCCACTTACAGTTCTTTTTATGTTCTGAAAAAAGATATTATCATTTGACATCATCATAAATACTTATTATTATTTATATACTGGGTTGGGTCTTTGAAAAGGAACCCCAAATAATTCTTATCCTCCAGGAGGCTTTCAATATAAAATAAAATCAAAGATCATATAACAGGTCAATTGGAAAATAAATAACTATGACAAAAGATAGCATTCAGATTATTTTAACTGTCAAAGAGCACAAAAAATTAACACTGCACTCAAAGGTCTGTATTTATTGATGAACCAATGGCCTTTAACTGGAGCATCCTAAATCAACAATTGGTGAAAAGGTTACACAAAAAGTAGGTGACATGCTTAAATATCAAGTAGGTGAAAAGGTTATTGGACTATTCTCAAAGGTCTTGTTTGATGTCTGAAGCTAATTATGAACTGAGTGTAGTGTAGTTTTGCTACTTTTTAGAGGTTCACTTTTCAGGAGTAAAATTATCTTTTGGCCTCCTATCTTATCTAAACAATAAATAAACAAATAAACAACTCTTCCCTCTTTTGCCTAGACTGTCTTTTGTCTCCTGAATAATCATCCTGTCAGATTCAGCACAACTCCTTTAGGTCTGAGCAGGCTTCTCTGTCAGGCCTCTCTAGGCCCTCTTTCTTCTCCTAGTGACCTCGTTTAATTATTATAACCTCATTTAACAATTACACTGCTTTGATTACTCCCTGGATATTAAAAGACTCTACCGAACAATAAACGCAAGCGTTTATTCAAATTATTTGTTAACTTGTTAATGATTAGCTCCCCCAAATCCATTCTCCATCACTATAGCTCAGAAGACAAAAATCCTGTTACTTATTTATAAGGATAACTTCAGCATCTCCCTTATCGTGGTGACATCAGTGCAGGCGGAGGTCAAACAAACCAGCCAACCAAAAATCAAAAACAAAAACCCAAGGGACATCGAAATGATTGACAGGCAAGGACCAAAGCGCGTCGCCTATTTCAGCCTTGCCCACAAGACGCTCATCCTTCCCCTGTCCTGTTTTCTAAGTTGCATCCCGGACGGATGCGAGGTCACCTGTGGGCAGGCGGAGGACTTCGCAGCGGC
>SJXQ01009279.1:0-74035 GCA_006408695.1 Aepyceros melampus | reverse complement strand
GGGGCTCGGGGGAGGGGACCAGGGCCCCGGGGTGGGGGTGGGGGTCGCTGTCCTTTTGGGCTCCTGGTTGCCTTGACACACCTGCCCGTAATTTTCTTGTCTGGCTCGTCCGTCCGCAACATCGTTTGGAAGGAAAAGTCGGAAGCCATTGTTCGGCTCCTTGAACCTGGGAGGGGGCTAGTTTCTGAGGCTTTTTCATCCGCACGGAGGTTCCAAGTGATTTGTCTGCGAAGGCTTTGCGCAGTGCAGTGCGGTCGGGGGAGAGGGGAAAAGCTAAAATCTGTAGGATGGGGAATCTGTAGGATGGTGGGGAGGGGGTCTCTACAGCAGCACCTAGAGGTGGTCCCAGAAGCCTGCATAGTATCATTTTCTTAAATTGGCCAACTTTTCTCTTTCGCCGTCGCAGTTTGATAGGGATCCTTAGTTAACTGAGCTAGGCGGCTTTCCTGCCTAAGGGGAGGCAGTTGTTATACTTTACCATTTATTTGCTTTATTTGCTTCAGTTACTTTTGGGTTTAAAGCGTTTACACAATTTTGAAATAATAAACGAGGCCAACAGGATTTTAGGAGGGTGTTGTGTTTTATCATTTGCCAGTCCTTTTGCAGTATTGCCCTGCATGCCAACAGTGGAGGAGGTTTACATGACATGTTACCGTCGTGCCTTCCTTCCCTAGAAATGGAAATATATTCCTATAGTTTGGTGTCTGTTGTATAGTTTGGTGTTTGTTGTTAGAGGCGGTGGTTGCAGCATGAATAAATGGATATATGTTGTGGGGAAAAAACGTATTCTGAAATTATTTCTGTGGGAGACAAAATGATTCTTTGGCATTGCCTCGGTTTTAACTTCTTCAGCAAAGTTCTTTTTCAGAAGATGTTAAGTTTGACAGTGAGAAATAAGCGATTTAATTAGCTGTTGCACTTGAAAATGGTTAAAAAGCAGTTTTTAATGGAGTCATTCATTTTTAAAGTCTCCCTTCTATGTAGTGTCCATTGAGGTTTTGTGGTACCTATAAAAAATGGGAGAGAAGTATCATTTCCTTCATCTCTGTGATTTTGGTTATTTAAACATTGCATCAGGGTTTCCCATTACACAATTGTGCAGAGCTGAACATCAGGCAAATTGGTTGGCAGATAATTGCACTTTGCATATTTCAGACTCCAGAGATTGTCAAGGTCCTCCAATCTCCATATAGCCAGCCACACCCAGGACTTCTCATGCCTGTCTGTCTTCCCTCCCTCAGAGCTTTCCCACCTTTGGAAAGGCTCAATTTCAGAACCATTGAGAGCAAAGGTAGAATGTACCTTTCTGTGATGCTTAGTTCCTTCCTAATGATGCTGGTATTTAAAAAAAAAAAATCACAAACGAAGTGGGAAATTTCGTGCAGTTGCCTCATGTGAAAGCTTTCCGCTGGCCTGTGAAGGGCAAATAAAATAATATATTGTGGACCAAGCCTGAGAAATGAGAGTAGCTACCAGAAAGAAGTGACCTCTAACTTGCAGGTCAGAGAGAAGGTATTTGCCCATGCTCTGGCTATCCACTTACGAAACCTGAGACTGCTTGCTTGCTTTCTGTAATGAGCTACCTAGTGTAGGTGATGGTATTTCTTAACCAACTTAGAGGCTTAGTGGGATATAGTCTGCTCTGCCTTGTTGCTGTGTAAGGAGGACTATTTCAGACTCAGGCAGAAGAGCTGGTCTGAACCCAGCGCTGCCCCATTTCTTCTCATCCTGTCGCCACACCCCCGCTTCTGCGCTCTCCTGTCTTGATTCACACGACTGATTCCAAGAGGCCCTCCTTCCTATAATTTCATGAATATCTGGGTGAAGGAGTTTCAAAGTAGAAAAGTAGCTTAGGAGATGAGGCTGAAGAAAAAGTTGATGAATTTGGAAGGAGGGTAAGATAAAAGTGGGCGGAGAGAAAGATGGTCTTGAGAAATAGTGGTGAGTATGGTGAGAGGACGCAGATCCTCCAGGGAGAGCAGGAGGTGAGCAAGGCTGCCTGCCTGCCCTGGAGCAATTCCATCCCCACGCAGTAGCTGTGGGCTTCTTGCTTTCTGTTCTGTCAGTTCATTAAATATTTCTCTCCCCTGAAGTGTCTGCCTAAGTGTAAAGTTAGTGTCAAGGTTTCTGCCTAACTCTTATCTACTTTGAGCAGTCTAATAGGAATAGTTACACACTTGGGGAGTACGTTTGATAATTCCAAAGATTTTTGCCCTAGGGTGATGTCTGGAAAAATTAAAATTTTTGCTATTATATTAAATGATGGTATTGAATAACACATGTCCAAAGCGATGCATAAAACCCGGGCTTTTCAAAGACACATATCTAGCAAATGCAGATATGTCCTGCAGTGTATGAACATGCAAAATGTTACTTTTACCATGTAATTAGCAGTGTATACCTTGGAATTGAAACTGTGAAAGAGCTGTACTCTTAGAAAACCTGCAAAAATAGTTTTTCTCTGTTAGATATTTTGAACAAGTAAGTGAGCCTTAGTTTATAATATAAAGGAAAGTATAGACTGATACAGTTATTTTTTAATACCAATTGGTGGCATGAGAGTAGGTACTCTGATGTCATTGTGGTATTTTCCTTCTGTTCTTTCATTTTATGAATCATTAAAATCATTGGACTGGAATCCTAGGCTCAAAGTATATATCTATTGAGGAAAAATTGTATGTACGATTTTCAAAACTCATGAGTCAATATCCTTGGCTTACAAATACCCCAATTGTCTATATTTTCCATTGCATTTATTATTTTAGTAATTACTTATTAGTAACATTTTATGTTAGTCAGCCGTAGTAGCGTAGCGGTTAGGCGGGCAGGTCGGCAGGCAGGCTAGGCTCCGTAGGTTTATGTTAGTGAAGTGAAAGTGAAAGCGCTCAGTCGTGTCCGACTCTTTGTGACCCGTGGACTGTAGCCTACCAAGCTCCTCCGTCCATGGGATTCTCCAGGCAAGAATACTGGAGTGGGTTGCCATTTCCTTCTTCGGGGGATCTTCCCAACCCAGGGATCGAACCCAGGTCTCCCACATTGCAGGCAGATGCTTTAACCTCGGCACCACCAGGGAAGCAGCATTTGTGTTAGTGCTACTTATTAGTAGCATTAACAAAGAAACATCTTAGAAAGTGGACCAGCATGTCCACTCTAAGGACCGTTGTCTCTGGAGGTACCATATTTCTTTTTGACCACGTGTTTGTTTGTAAACAGCCATTGTTCATGGAATATGTTTGCACATTTCATGTGTGCTGGGCAGAGCATTGCTCTGTGTTCACTAATATAGCAGACTATAGTTGGCTGAAAAATGAGTTGTCTACTTGGGAGTTGAGATCAGAGTAGGTAGATGAGTAGGAGTTGAGATCAGAGTGTGAAAGGCCAGTCTATCTGACCTTCCTCCTCACTGGGGAGGGTCAGATGGGAGAAGAGAATGTGTGGTCCAAGAGGATGGAGGCCTCTTGTGGGGTGATGATGAAATCTGGAAGTGAGGCTTGTATAAACTTTTCTTCTTATCTCATCACTTGCCATGTGCTGGCACTGTTCTGGGCTCTGGGATAGAATGAGGACAAGTGGTCACCACCCCAGGCAGCTTGTGAAGTCTGGGGATGGCGCCCATTCCAACTTCCTTGCTGTCGTGGCTCAAAGTGGTGTGGTCAGAGTCAGGGTCAGGCCTCTGGAGCCTGGGGAAGGTCAGGAAACTCCTCTACTCTCCGTGTCTCCACTTCCACTTGCCTGGCGGTCTTGAGTCGTGAGAGGAGTGTATGGCTCTGTCTTTAGAGTATTTAAGCTGTTTCACCATGTGAAATTGATGTGGATGCTGTTGGAAAGTGTTTATTAGGTCGACTAAAAGTGGATGTCAAAACTAAAAGTCCATGGAAACTAGGAATGAGTTTAAGGGCCAGTGAGTCAGACAGGTGTGCCGAAACTTGAGGGCTCACGGAAGGGGGTGTTTAACTCAGACAGGCGAGGGTCTGCTCCACGGTTTCCTGGACCCCAGAGGCGCATGGATCTTAAACAGGCTACTCAGTTACACCGGCGCTTCCCAGGTGGCGTTAGTGGTAAAGAATCCACCTGCCAGTGCAGGAGAAGCGAGAGGCAACAAGGGTTCAATCCCTGGGTCAGGAAGATCCCCTGGAGTAGGAAATGGTGCCCACTCCAGTATTCTTGCCTGGAAAATTCCATGGGCAGAGGAGCCTGGCGGGCTGCAGTCCACGGGGCCGCAAAGAGCTGGGCACGACTGAGCACAGCAGAGCATTATTGCATTGATCTTGTTATTTGTCACAGTTACTGTACAGTTGTTTTTTTAAACCCACGTCATTATCTAAAATAGGTTTTCTGTTTGGACTAGCGTGGGAACTCATCATTTTCAGTGTTTCTTTGAGAAAAGACATGCTAAGTTCGAGACAGTGAAAGACAAATACACGTTCATCTTCTGACGGGGTGTCTCCCTTAGGCCATGTTTTCAACGAGGTCCTCTTACCTTTTTCACAGCCTCCCTGCAGCCTCCAGGAAGTCCATGCCGCTGTAGGGTTTTGTTTGTTTGGTCGGTCCTGGGCTCTAATGTCTGATACTCTCGTCCATTCCCCCAAAGTATCCAATCACAGATGAAATGCCAGGAGGGGAAACAATGCATGCTCTAAAACTGGCATCGAGACACAGTTTACACAGTTAGATTCTTTGGCTTCGGGAAATGAGGTTTTAAGAATTACATAGATAATTATATCAGTGAGTGCTTTTGTGATCTTAAGAGCCACAAGAAGTTGGTCATCCTTTTAAAATTCAGTGTTTTGTTTTTTTCTTAAGTCCTATGCTAATGTCATTAGTGAATGATTTAATGTTAACCAAAGTATTATCTTTGATTTATTGAATCACTTATTATTTCAAATTAGACATCTATGGTCACATAGAGAAGAGTTGGGTAGCAGAATCTGTCTTTTCTCACGTTGAGATGATTCTTTTTTCTTTTTCCTTATTAGGATATTTTTTTCCTGTTCAATTAAGGTGCCGTTGTTTCATTTTCCCTTAGAATGAGAATGTATTACAATATATATGTTAAAAAGTTATATGGATCTTGACTTTTAGAGAAGGGAGGGGAGGAAGAAATACTTAGCCTCTCAAAACCCAGTTTCCAGCTCTCCTGTCTAGGCTGGTCCCTGCCCACAGACCTGCAGCTCGAGCCGACCTGGAAGACTCACATTTGAGTTAAACAGGTGCACTTGATGTCAGCTGTCACACTGCCTCTGCCTTTCCTGCCCTTTTCCCTGGTTCCCTTCCCACATGCCCTTCACTAGGCCCTGGCTCAGTCTCCCTCCCACGTGGAGCCTTTCTCAGCCCTGGTACCCAGCGCAGTTAATTGCTCCATCTGACCCCATTACCCTGAGCGATCGCTCATGTACCACCTTGCGCAGTTTCTTCTGAGACTCTGTTTTCTTGCACTGTTTTAACCTTCATTATTACTTATCTTTTCCCTTCTTTGTACTTTTCTCCCCAACACTAGGGAGTGCCCATACATTTGTTGACTTGACATGACTCCCTTAATCTAGCTTGATTTCAGATAGTGAAATTTCAGATACATTCTGATTGATAAATATTAGTAAGGCTTGGATTACACTAAATTATGGCGAGTTTAAGGGGTTACACTAAGTTATGGAGAGTTTAAGAATGATCTTTATCATAAGTGAGCTTAAATCAATCAGTGTTGACTTGATTTAATGAAGGAATCAAACCATAAAATCAGTAGCACAGAATATTCTCAAGAGATGTGGAACCAGATGCCATTCTTCCTCTCTCTCCATCATCTGCACGTAAGAACTGTGGCATGTGTGCAAGTGAGGCGGGCACGTGGTGTAGAAGATGGAGAGGACCCTGGACTGGGGTTTAGACTTTAGGCTTTAGTCCTGGACCTGCAACTACCAGTGAGTGTGTAGAGCAGGCATCTTGCTTTTCTAGGTCAACTTTTTTCATCTGGAAATTGAGTTGAATTAGGTAATCTTTGCGGAGAAGGCAGTGGCACCCCACTCCAGTACTCTTGCCTGGAAAATCCCATGGACGGAGGAGCCTGGCGGGCTGCAGTCCATGGGGTCGCGAAGAGTCGGACACGACTGAGTGACTTCACTTTCCCTTTTCACTTTCATGCATTGGAGAAGGAACTGGCAACCCACTCCAGTGTTCTTGCCTGGAGAATCCCGGGGATGGGGGAGCCTGGTGGGCTGCTGTCTCTGGGGTCGCACAGAGTCGGACACGACTGAAGCGACTTAGCAGCAGCAGCAGGTAATCTTTGAGGTCTCTCCTGGCTCTTAAATTCTAAATATAGGTGCAGCTTTTAAAAATTATTTACATAGAGCAATTTCAAATAAACATATACTGATAAGTAATTGAAAACCTGACTCCAGGCAACAATTCCAGTCTTCACCAGTAAAACTGTTATTAGTGCTGTGTAAATGTTAAAAATAAGAGGTTCATGTTTAGTCCTTTTCACTTTCTCTTACCTGCTCCATAAGGGATAGGTGAAGGAATAGAAAACACAGAGATACGGATATTTAAGCCCCCGTTTTTTTGACGTAGTACTGTGTTTGTTGCTGTAATACTCTACTCTACTTTAATGATCTAGGTATTTCTCAAACGACCCAGAGTTAACTATTTTGTCTAAAATAATAGCAGTAACATTAAAGAATAAGTTTATTATTCTGAGGATGGCTTTTTACTGGTTTTGGACAAGTTACTCATGATTTGAGGGGGCTCATATTTCTGCTTGTAAAATGAGAAGATTTGAAACTACATGTCCCCTTAAGGCCTTTTTATTGAATTCTCAGAATATCTCCTAAGGCAATGGCTTAGATAGTCTAAACTTAATCTTCATAGTTTTTTTTCTATAGAACATGCAAATTTTATCATACATTATTAGACAAGATTTTCATTTTTAAGCACTTTTTGAGCATTTCTTAGCCCAGTGCCCTTGTTTTTCCCATTGTGCTCGCCCAGCAAGAAGGCAAAGTCCTTGGACATGTACCTTCTCTTATTTTACCTTACCTTGCACTGCTTTCTTATGGACATAGTATCACTATTTAGAATACTAAATATGAACAGAGTCATAATACCACTAGTGAAAGTGAAAGTGAAGTCGCTCAGTCGTGTTCGACTCTTTGCGACCCGTGGACTGTAGCCCACCAAGCTCCTCCGTCCAGGGGCTTCTCCAGGCAAGAATATGGAGTGAGGTGCATAATACCACTAGAGGTAATCTAAAGAAAAGCATCTGAAATGCTTAATACTGCTGTAAGCGCTGTTGTATGAAATTAAACTAAAGTATTATATGTACACACACACGCATACATATATATGTATATATATTTGTCGTTTAGTAGCTAAATTGTGTCCAACTCTTTTGTGACTGCATAGAATAGGGAAACAGTGGAAACAGTGACTGACTTTATTTTTCTGGGCTCCAAAATCACTGCAGATGGTGATTGCAGCCATGAAATTAAAAGACGCTTCCTCTTTGGAAGGAAAGTTCTGACCAACCTAGACAACATATTAAAAAGCAGAGACATTACTTTGCCAACAAAGGTCCATCTAGTCAAGGCTATGGTTTTTCCAGTGGTCATGTATGGATGTGAGAGTTGGACTATAAAGAAAGCTGAGCACCGAAGAATTGATGCTTTTGAACTGTGGTGTTGGAGAAGACTCTTGAGACTCCCTTGGACTACAAGGAGATCCGACCAGTCCATCCAAAGGAAATCAGTCCTGAGTGTTCATTGGAAGGACTGATGTTGAAGCTGAAACTCCAATACTTTGGCCACCTGACGTGAAGAGCTCACTCATTTGAAAAGACCCTTATGCTGGGAAAGATTGAGGGCAGCAGGAGAAGGGGACAAAAGAGGATGAGATGGTTGGATGGCATCACTGACTCAATGGACATGGGTTTGGGTAGACTCCGGGAGTTGGTGATGGACAGGAAGGCCTGGCGTGCTGCGGTTAATGAGGTCGCAAAGAGTCAGACACGACTGAACAACTGAACTGAACTGAGACTGTAGCCCGCCAGGCTCTTCTGTCTATGGGATTTCCCGGGCAAGAATACTGGAGTGGATTGCCATTCATTTCCTTCTCTAGGGGATCTTCCTGACTCAGGGATTGAACCCGTGTGTCCTGCATTACAGGTGGATTCTTTACCACTGTGCCACCTGGGAAGTTCATATACCATATATATGAATATATATATATGTGTGTGTGTGTATATGAATATATATATATATATAATATAAAAAGTGGTAGTGGTATTTAGCCTGAGAAGGAGAAGGTGACTTCCATATTATGGACTCACCTAAGACCTTAAAAAAAATGTATATTCAAAGTGAATTATGAAAGTGTTTGCCAAACTTCATAATATAAGAACTAGAAACTTCTTAACTAGTTAATTCAGTTCAGTTGCTCAGTTGTTTCTGACTCTTTGCGACCCCATGAATCCCAGCACGCCAGGCTTCCCTGTCCATCACCAACTCCCAGAGTTCACCCAGACCCACGCCCATGGAGTCAGTGACGCCATCCAGCCATCTCATCCTCTGTCGTCCCCTTCTTCTCCTGCCCCCAATCCCTCCGAGCATCAGGGTCTTTTCCAATGAGTCAACTCTTTGCATGAGGTGGCCAAAGTACTGGAGCTTCAGTTTTAGCATCATTCCTTCCAAAGAAATCCCAGGGTTGATCTCCTTCAGAATGGACTGGTTGGATCTCCTTGCAGTCCAAGGGACTGCCAAGGTCTTCTCCAACACCACAGTTCAAAAGCATCAATTCTAGTTAATTAGTGAATCAACTAGTTAATTAGTGAAGAGGAATTCAGGATCCATTATGAATATTCGGCAAATAGAACAGTTAGCAAGAGAAGATCTTAACCAAAGTTCCCGTTAAAACACACCTCATACTCCAGTAGTATCTCAATATTTTTTTGCTTCTAGTTTTTTTAAAGCCACACTGATAACGCTAAGGGTGGTATTTGGACTTTGAACTCTCAGATTAGCACATGGAGGACGTTTTATGACTGCTTTTTCTGAGAAGCCCAGCAAAGTGTGAAAATGGGGTGAGAAGATTACTTGCCTGCATTCTGTCTTGGCTTCCTGTATACATAGCTTTATTCTTCTATATCAAATGTACATATGTTTAAGTCCATTTCTTCATCAGAGAATTGTTAAATAATGCCTACTGTGAACATTAACTTAGGTGATATTACAGCATTTTATAGTCCATAATGATCCTATACTAGAAGCTCAGTAAATAGCAGTGAGTTTCAACAGATGAAGATGATATCTAAATTCATGGTTAAAAAGTATATATTATACCCACACATATATGTCTTTCTCTCTCTGTGACCTATGACTGCCCTATATCTCCCCCACTGGCTTTTATGAATATGTAATTTTTTAAACCATGAATATAGATATCGTCTGCACATGGTAGAACTCACCGCTGTTTATTGAACTTCTGTTATAGGACTGTTATGAATTATAGAATGCCATGATATGAATTTTATACACTTTGTATTATTTAATGTTTCTTAGTGTCCTTAGAAGAGGCCTTCCCTGGTGGCTCAGTGGTAAAGAATCTGCCTGCCATGCAGGAGACTTGGGTTTGATCCCTGGGTTAGGAAGATCCCCTGGAGAGGGAAAGGGCAACCCACTCCAGTATTCTTGCCTGGGAAATCCCATGGACAGAGGAGCCTGGTGGGCTGCTGTCCATGGGATTGCAAGAGTCAGACATAATTTAGTGACTAAACCACCACCATGTGAAGAGATAGACTTAAAACTGTACAACTAGAAAGTAACAGAGCTGGGATGGAATTGAGATCTTTTACCTGCGTCTTTCATTGGTGGCCTTTGCATAAAGCAACACAGCCTCCATACTCGTCCTACAAATACTGTTTTATTATCCAGTCATCATGGTGAACATTTATTGAATGTTTATACGTGCCGAGCTCTCTGACCAGTGCTTTGTATGTGTCACATTTAATCCTTATACTCCTTCGGGTTTAGTGTGTTACTATCCCCATTTTCTTTCTTTCTTTCTTTTTTTTTTTTTAATTAATTTTTATTGGAGCTTTCCAGGCAGGTTCGATCCTTGGGTCAGGAAGATTCCCTGAAGAAGGAAATGACTACCCACTTCAGAATTCTTGCCTGAGAAGTCCCATGGACAGAGAAGCCTGGCAGGCTATAGTCCATAGGGTTGCAAAGAGGTGGACATGACTTCACGATTAAACAACAGCGTGTGTGGGTGCTCAATTGTTCAGTCATGTCTGACTCTTTGTGGCCCATGGACTGTAATCCACCAGGCTCCTCTGTCCATGGGACTCTCCAGGCCAAGAATACTGGAGGGGGTTGCCATTTTTTTCTTCCAGGGGATCTTCCTGACCCAGGGATCGAACCCATGTCTCTTGCGTCTCCTGTATTGGCAGGTAGATTATTTACCACTAAGCCACCTGGGAAGCCCAAACAACAGCAACAGCAATTTTTGTTGGAGTATAGCTGCTTTACAATCTTGTGTTAGTTTCTCCTATCCCCATTTTCTAAGCAGATAGACCAGCCTTCTGGATAATACCCATCTAGGAGCAACCCTCCCAGATTAAGCCTTCGTGCAAACGATCTGCACCTCTTGTCACACATTGACTCACTCACCTTGTCTGTGTTACTGCCTTTTCTCCTTTGAAGCTTCTGAGTCCGTCCCTATTTTATCTGCTCTCTATGAGAAATTTTATAATTTCTCTCACTTTTCACCTTTATTGTGTTCTCTGTACAGATAAACTTGGAACCAGATTCTTTTTTCTCTGCTCTTAACTCCTCTCTGCAGTCTTGCAGGCTCTTGGGTGACTAGTATACAGCTGAGTTCGTAAAACTCTACACTGGCCATTGAACCCCTCAGAGCCCGCAGCTTCCCCTCGCCACGCTGGTGATGACCTCCTCTCCCTCCAGTCTGCCCGTCACAGTCTGACCTCTTAGTCTTTTCGAGCTCAGCCTCCGAATTCTTCAAGAGCTGCCCTGTCCTTCAGTTCATCTAGGCATTCTTCCAAACTGAAAGCAGCATCCTCTGCCCTGAGCCCAGAGTGGGTTAAAGCAGACAGACCTTCCCCCTGGTCGTCACCCTGACTCACCCCCCAGTCCTCCACTATCTTCAGAATGTTTCATTCCTAGAGTAAATCTCAGCCGATGACCTGTCCCCTTGTATCCAGACTTTTCTTCTCTGCTCTGCCTATTTCATCTCGCTGATACCCCAAATCTTCCTTGGCTTGAAGAATATATTAAGCATCAGATCTTAGACTGGTACCCAGAAAAGGTGGTATTTCGTTTATCCTTGTCACAGAGATAAGATCTTTCTCAAAGTCTTCTTGACAACAGTTATCTACATTTGCTCATTAAAAATTTCTTTTAGCAAGTTTTTGCAAGTATTGTAGAGATACATCAAGGAACAAGGGCTGTAGCCCTGGCCCTCATGATACTTTTAATAATTGGAGGAAGACATTGACTACATCCTTCAGAAAAATAGAAGTTTCTCTTTGGGGTGCTTTCGGTGTACAGCACAACATGAAGTCACTGTTATTTTGTATATTCTTTAGAGGCGAATGGATTTATAACAATATCACCTGACTATTAGTGATTAGCTTCCAGGTGTTGAAAACATGGAGTTGGTTTGCAGTCGTTGGTTCTAGCTTATTAAGGAGGGGTGAGTAGTTACCGAGAGCAGTGTGTAGCACATGCTTCTTGATGTCTTGGCTGTACTCCAGAAGCTACTCAGTGTCTCTGGTTGGCTGCTGGACTTGTGTTTTTCTTTTGTCTGTGGAGGTTAAGGGCTTCCCTGGTGGCTCAGATGGTAAAAAATACACTTAAAATGCAGGAGACCCAGGTTTGATACCTGAGTGGGGAAGATCCCCAGGAGAACGGAACGACCATCCACTCTAGGATTCTTGCCTGGAGAATTCCATGGACAGAGGAGCCTGGCGGGCTCCACAAAGAGTCGGACGCAACTAAGCGACTAAGCGTTATGGGAGGTTAAATAGAGGTGGATGTTGTTAGAAAACAAAACTAGCTGATTTATTTAGGGAGGCTCTAGGAACAAACAAATCAAAATTACATGACTTGATTATGTATTATATAAAGTAGGCCCACACTTCTGAATAGACTAAAGCAGTTCTTAGACTTTAATGTGTTAATCACCTAGAAAACTAATTAAAGCATAGCTCTGGCTTAGTAAGTCTTGAGTGAGGCCTGAGCTTCTGCATTTCAAGTAAGTTTCCAAGAGGTGCTTTTCTGCCAGTGCAGAGACCACACTTTTTTTTTTTTTTTTCGTATGTATTTTTGGCTGCTCTGGGTCTCCGTTGTTGTGAGCAGGGGCTCCTTGCTCATTCCAGTTCCAGGGTGCGGGCTTCTTGTCTCGGTGGCTTCTCTTGCTGTGGAGCTTGGGCTCTAGGGCTCCTGGGCTCAGTCGTTGCAGTTTGAGGGCCCTGAGCTCGGGCTCAGCACATGGGGTGCTTGGGCCTAGTGGTCCCTCGGCGTGTGGCACCTTCCCAGACCAGGAATGAACCCGTGTTGCCTGCACCAGCAGGTGGGTTCGTAACCACTGGACCACCAGGAAAGCCTGGGACTGCACTGCAGGTAGCAAAAGGATGGAATTGTAATGTTTTTGGTAATCTGCTATGTACTATATACTAGGGCTTCCCTGGTAGCTTGGACGAAAGAATCTGCCTGCAGTGCAGTGGTTCGCTCCTGGGTTGGGAAGATCCCACTTACCCAGAAAAGGTGGTATTTCGTTTATCCTTGTCACAGAGATAAGATCTTTCTCAAAGTCTTCTTGACAACAGTTATCTACATTTGCTCATTAAAAATTTCTTTTAGCAAGTTTTTGCAAGTATTGTAGAGATACATCAAGGAACAAGGGCTGTAGCCCTGGCCCTCATGATACTTTTAATAATTGGAGGAAGACATTGACTACATCCTTCAGAAAAATAGAAGTTTCTCTTTGGGGTGCTTTCGGTGTACAGCACAACATGAAGTCACTGTTATTTTGTATATTCTTTAGAGGCGAATGGATTTATAACAATATCACCTGACTATTAGTGATTAGCTTCCAGGTGTTGAAAACATGGAGTTGGTTTGCAGTCGTTGGTTCTAGCTTATTAAGGAGGGGTGAGTAGTTACCGAGAGCAGTGTGTAGCACATGCTTCTTGATGTCTTGGCTGTACTCCAGAAGCTACTCAGTGTCTCTGGTTGGCTGCTGGACTTGTGTTTTTCTTTTGTCTGTGGGAGGTTAAGGGCTTCCCTGGTGGCTCAGATGGTAAAAAATACACTTAAAATGCAGGAGACCCAGGTTTGATACCTGAGTGGGGAAGATCCCCAGGAGAACGGAACGACCATCCACTCTAGGATTCTTGCCTGGAGAATTCCATGGACAGAGGAGCCTGGCGGGCTCCACAAAGAGTCGGACGCAACTAAGCGACTAAGCGTTATGGGAGGTTAAATAGAGGTGGATGTTGTTAGAAAACAAAACTAGCTGATTTATTTAGGGAGGCTCTAGGAACAAACAAATCAAAATTACATGACTTGATTATGTATTATATAAAGTAGGCCCACACTTCTGAATAGACTAAAGCAGTTCTTAGACTTTAATGTGTTAATCACCTAGAAAACTAATTAAAGCATAGCTCTGGCTTAGTAAGTCTTGAGTGAGGCCTGAGCTTCTGCATTTCAAGTAAGTTTCCAAGAGGTGCTTTTCTGCCAGTGCAGAGACCACACTTTTTTTTTTTTTTTTCGTATGTATTTTTGGCTGCTCTGGGTCTCCGTTGTTGTGAGCAGGGGCTCCTTGCTCATTCCAGTTCCAGGGTGCGGGCTTCTTGTCTCGGTGGCTTCTCTTGCTGTGGAGCTTGGGCTCTAGGGCTCCTGGGCTCAGTCGTTGCAGTTTGAGGGCCCTGAGCTCGGGCTCAGCACATGGGGTGCTTGGGCCTAGTGGTCCCTCGGCGTGTGGCACCTTCCCAGACCAGGAATGAACCCGTGTTGCCTGCACCAGCAGGTGGGTTCGTAACCACTGGACCACCAGGAAAGCCTGGGACTGCACTGCAGGTAGCAAAAGGATGGAATTGTAATGTTTTTGGTAATCTGCTATGTACTATATACTAGGGTTCCCTGGTAGCTTGGACGAAAGAATCTGCCTGCAGTGCAGTGGTTCGCTCCTGGGTTGGGAAGATCCCACCAGAGAAGAGAATGGCTACCCACTCCAGTATTCTTGTCTGGAGAATCCCAGAGGAGCCTGGTGGAGTACAGTCCATGGGGTCGCAAAGAGTCAGACATGACCGAGACTGACACCACAACCACTATGTACTATGATAGAAAAATAAGAATTTCAAAATATTATTTTAAAATTTTAAAATATTTTTAAGAATTTTAAAATAATGTTATTAAAATTTATTTAAGAGAACCATAGCAATGGCATGTGGAGAAGGCAGTGGCACCCCACTCCAGTACTCTTGCCTGGAAAATCCCATGGACAGAGGAGCCTGGTAGGCTGCAGTCCATGGGGTCGCTAAGAGTTGGGCACAACTGAGCGACTTCACTTTCGCTTTTCACTTTCATGCACTGGAGAAGGAAATGGCAACCCACTCCAGTATTCTTGCCTGGAGAATCCCAGGGATGGGGGAGCCTGGTGGGCTGCCGTCTATGGGGTCACACAGAGTCGGACACGACGGAAGTGACTTAGCAGCAGCAGCAGCAATGGCATGGGTTTATATAGAATATATATATATATATTTTTTTTTTTTTCACTCCAGCAGAGACTTTGTATTTCTTTTAGAATGATATTGATCAAGGACTCTTGCTCATTTTATAGGAATCAATCAAAAGGGCAGTTTAGAAATGTCTTGAATGGTAGGAATATATATAGTTATAGAATTGAGTTACTTTGCTGCACAGCAGAGATTGGCACAACAACGTAAATCAGCTGTGTGTGCTCACTCAGTCGTGGCAGACTCTTTGTGACCTCGTGGACTGTAGCCCACCAGACTCCTCTGTCCATGGGATTCTCCAGGCAAGAATACTGGAGCGGGTCGCCATTTCCTTCTCCAAAGGATCTTCCTGACCCAGGGATTGAACTTGCATCTCCTGGGTCTTCTGCACTGGCAGATGGTTCTTTACCACTGAGCCACCTGGGAGCCCGGTAAATCAGCTATCCTTCAATAAAAATAAAATGTCCTGAATGTCGATTCTCACAGTAGCCGTAATAATAGTAGCTATTTTCTAGATACTTGGTGGCCTTCAGTGTGCTTGGGCTCAACCGTTTGTGGGTGCAGCCACCGTGGGAACCTCTGTGGTTTTAGAGATCACAGTCGCAGCCCCTGCCCTGTCTGGCGTGGGACACAGCTAAACAGACAGTGCCAGGACAGTGTCATGGCATGCGAGAGGCAGTCACAGCGTGCTTTAAAAGTTTCAGAAGAAATTCATGTTTAGTGAATTTTAAGTGCAAAAAGGGTTCATGTTGGAGTGGCTTCCTACAGAGGGTTTTCAGTTTGAACCTCAAAGCAATTCTGTGCTTTGGGTAATCTGGTGACGCTAGTGGTAAAGAATCCACCTGCCAATGCAAGAGGTGTGGGTTCGACCCCTGGGTCAGGAAGATCCCCTGAAGTAGGAAATGGCAGCCCGCTCCATTATTCTTGCCTGGAGAGTTCCCTGGGCAGAGGAGCCTGGCGGGCTGCAGCCCATGGGGTGGCAATGAGTCAGTTGCGACTGAGTAACTGAGCACACACATTATCACCCCCATTCTACATAGGAGAAAACTGTGGCCCAGGAGTTTCAGGTTCAGAGTCGTGGGGCTGGAAGATGCCTGATAGAGCTGGAATCCAGCTGTTGTCAGTTCAGGTCCTGTCCTCTGTGCCTTGGTGCCGTATTGCCTCTGCTTCGTGTGGCTCCCCAGGCCGTCACTCAACTGAGATTATTTCCTCCTGCAACCATGTGCCCTTCCTTATCAATCCTGAGAATTTGGATCTTCTAAAATTTTAAATTTTTACTAATTTTTCTTTTGATGGCCACTGAACCACTTGGGAAGCCCTGTAAACCAACTGTCAGCTTAGACTACTTGCAGAAGAAAGTTCATTCTAACTCGTAGAAATCCCAAGTTCTTAAAAGCTTTAAAAGAATTAAGACTTTCCAAGAAAGCAGAGTCCTATAGAGATTTTAAGAAAATTGCTTTGCTATACATAGTTTGTTGTAAGAATTAATTACAGTTGTTCGTATACAAGTAGAAGTTTCCAAGGACTTGGGTTACTTCAAAACTATTGGACTAAAAATATTTTATTATTTATTAAAATCTGGCTTACATTTTCTGAAAAGGATGCTTTTGTTTTTTTTAAAAAAAACATTTTTCAAATAATTAAAAATTTAGAGTTAGACTTGTTATGCACTTGCTCTCCTGAATAAATTATAAAATGTGCTGTATTCTCAGCGTATGTTATAAAATATTCTGTCTTCTCACTTTAGAGTCTTCTGCTAAGATTAATTGCCAATGGCGATTTTTCTTTAATTTGCTTTAACTCTTCTCTTGGGAGAGAGGAGGATTTAGTGGTTTGATTATTGTTAATAGTAAAGACAGTGCTGACATGTACTGAGCTCTTATTCTCTGTCAGACACTGTATGTTGTGTCTTATTCCTCCTGGCAGCCCTAGCATCACCCGTAAAGTCAGAGAGCCCAGGCAGCTTGCTGGGGCTTATTCAGCTGGTGAATGAGAAAGCTGGGGTCATAAGGCTGCTAGTCTAACTTGAGAGTTCCTATTCAGAGCCTAGAGAATGCCTCGAGGTTGGGAAGAAAAGGCCTAGAAGACATAGAGGGCTTGCCTCCTAGCCAGAGGAGCTCAGATGATCCCTGACACAGGACCCACCTGCGTGGAGACGCAGAGGGAACAGGGGGCAACAGAAGGAAGGGCCTGTGGCGTCCCTCTATGCTGGGAACGTACCCATTTAACTGTCACCCAGCAACCTTGTGAGACAGCTATTTTTTCTCATTAAAAAGAGTTGGAAAGAACAGTTGATCCTGCATCCACAGAGTCTGCTGCCCGTCCCCTCTCTTGATCCTCACGTCTTTTTCTGTTTTCTCTTCCTTCCTCTCTGGCTGCTTCGCAGCCATCGATCCCACTCTTTCCTCAGGTGTTCCCCAGGGAACACCTCCATTCATTTTAGTCTCTCATCCTGTGTGTTCTTTCCTTGTGACCTGAAATCCTGGAGGCGTTCTCACTGCCAGTGACTCCTGTGTTTCTGCTGCCCTGGCAGTCATCTGCAGCTCCAGAGCCTGCTGGATACCTCCCGCTGGGTGTCCCAGGAGTGCTTCAGACAGAAGAGGTTTAGAAAGCACCTGGTTACCTCCTGCTCCTCTTCCTTTATGCTCTGTCCCAGACCCACAACTTCACCATATGTGCCACCAGCCGGGCCAGGAATCTGGGAGTAACCGCGAGCTTTTCTTTCGCTCTCACGTCTCACATCCACGTCAGCCACCAAGCCTGTAGATTTTGCTCTTGTGACTTTCACATCTGCCTATCTTTTCCATTGGCAGTGCAACCCTTGCATCCAGGTTGCACTCATTTCTTGCACAGTGTAGTGGTCTCCAAGGCTGGCTGCCTGCCCATCAGCATCAGCAAGGGAATTTGAAGGTTGTAGTGCTGAGCCCTGCCCACAGTGATGTTGGTTCAGTAGATCTGGGGTGGAAACTAGGAATCTACATTTTTAATGAGCAGATGGTTCTTCTCTGGGCAACAGACAGATACTTGAGAACCACTGACCCAGCTGGTTTTCCTGCCTTTCCCCTTCAGTCCATTTCCTGCTGCCTCCATCAGCATCTGCTGAAAGCCACATGTGGTCTCCAGTTTCTAACCGAGGAAGCACCTCTCTGTTATCTACAGGACAAGTTCCAGCCTCTTCAGCAGAGTTTGTGAGACTCTCCCAGGTCTGATCTGACCTGTAAATCTCTAGTCACTTTCTGCCACCTTTCCTTGTATACATCCTCTACCTCGGGCTTCCCTTGTGTGGCTCAGCTGGTAAAGAATCTGCCTGCAATGTGGGAGACCTGGGTTCCATCCCTGGGTTGGGAAGATCCCCTGGAGAAGGGAAAGGCTATCCACTCCAGTATTCTGGCCCGGAGAATTCCATGGACTACTTGTATAGTCCATGGGGTCGCAAAGAGTCGGACACGAACTTTCACTTCACATCCTCTACCTCAGGCCTGCTTAGATCCAGAGTAGGTGTTTTATTTCTTGATTTGTGGCTCCTTATGGCAACCCACTCCAGTGTTCTTGCCTGGAGAATCCCAGGGACGGGGAAGCCTGGTGGGCTGCCGTCTACGGGGTCACACAAAGTCGGACACGGCTGAAGCGACTTAGCAGCAGCAGCATACGTATGGTTCTCTCTGCAGGAAAGGCTTCCGACCTTCCTTTCTGCTTGCCAGGTTTCTCCTCTTTTCTTCAGGAACGGTTTGGGCGTCAGCTCCGGAAGCTCTCCTGTCCCCAGACTGGCCTCTGATGCTGCTCTCAGAATCCTGCAAAGCAATTGATTGGTCATGTCTGTCTCCTCTAATAGATGATGCGTTTTGAGAGGTCAAGGACCAAATGACCTGCCCCCAATCACTGAGCTCAGAAGGGATGGAAGGATTGTTCTGTTTACTGTGCTGGGTGATTTTTAAGGTGCAAGTCAGGTTAAGAATAAACGAAACTGTTGGTGGGGAGGGTGTTCAAGGGAAGCCCCACTTCAGATGGACCATTTCCTGAGTACCATTTAAAAAATAAAGGTATAATTTACACATAATAAAGTGAACTCTTTTCTAGTGAACAGCTTGTGAGTTCTCTTGAGCACATAGTTGTTAACCATTACATGGCCTTTTAATATAGATAAAATTGTATGATTGTTGACCAAACTAGTGTTTGTAAACCAGTCTCACTTGGCATGAGCTTTGTGAAACAGTCAAAGTGTTTTAGATGGAAACAGTTTCTTGAGAAAGAAGTTAACCCTTAAGGGTCTGGAAGGTTAAGGTAATATGTCTTGGTAATTCTCATTTTTGAAATAAAGTTCCTTGCTCCGAAACTTGATTTGCAGTAACATTTGACTTTAGATTTGTTAACTTTAATTTAAAATTAATTATTAATACTTAAATAAAGGAAACTCATTTCCAAAGGAGACAGCTTTTCTGCTTATAGAAGGAGAGACCTCATGGTTAGAAATTTCTGAATTTATAGGCGTAATTTATTTTGCTAAAGCCCTCTCGTGGGTTCTCTGGAAGTAGAGAATAAATCTGCTGCCTCTTTAGGTCTTTCGGTATTTGGTGAGGCCTCCTCTTTCGAAGGCTGCACGTCCTTGGTCTCTCCTTGGTATTTGGCGTCGTCTCTTCCAGAGCGTCATGACCCTAGACCAGGTCTGCCGGATGCAGCACCTGAGAAAGCGCGAGCCTCAGTGTGTTTATCTCTTGTCCTTTCTGCTCAGGGGACTTCTCTAAGTCTCTCTTGCTTTCTTCCCCTTGAAGGGCCATGATGGAGAGTCAGAGTTCTATTTGAAAATCTTCTTCATGCCTATAATTTAGGGGAAAAATGGTGGGACCATTTTTCCCTTAAAATGAGTGGGCATGGTGACTGAGAAGGTGGGCTCCACCTTCTCCTACAAGTCTCTTGGTCTCTATGCATCTCATGTTTAAAATAAAGGGATCATTTCTAAATCTGAAGTTCTATACATCTAATTTATTCTTGTTGTTGTTTAGTCGCTAAGTCATGTCCGACACTTTGCGACCCCATGGAATGCAGTATGCCAGGCTTCCCTGTCCTTCACCATCTCCCAGAGCTTGCTCAAACTCATGTCCATTGAGTCGATGATGCCATCCACCCATCTCATCCTCTGTCGTCCCCTTCTCCTCTTGCCTTGTATCTTTCCCAGCATCAGGGTCTTTACCAATGAGTCAGCTCTGCACATCAGGTAGCCAAAGTATTGGAGCTTCAGCATCAGTCCTTCTAATGAATATTCAGGGATGTGCAACATGAAAGGCTTAAAATTGTTAATGAAAGTGAAAGTTGCTAAGTCATGTCTGACTCTTTGTGACCCCATGGACTGTAGCCCACCAGGCTCTTCTGTCCATGGAATTCTGCAGGCAAGAAGGCTAGAGTGGGTAGCCATTCCTTTCTCCAGGGGATCTTCCTGACCCAGGGATTGAGCTCAGGTCTCAAACCCAGGTCTCTTGCATTGCAGGCAGAGTCTTTACCATCTGAGGCATGAGGAAGGCCCAAAATTGTTAATAATAGACTCAAAAATAAGAGCAAAATCATCAGAATATGAAGGCATAGACATGTTAGTAAACATATTAATAAAATAAAATATAGAAATAAGAAAATATGATGAATCAACTAGAGCTCAATTTACATACTATCTGTGCCTTATTCACCCTCTCCCTGCCCTGTAAGAGCTTTTCATAGAGAGCATTCCCAGGAATGTTACATAAAACCCATTTGAATCTTGATATTCCTGGATGACAGAGTCTGACTTAAGTGTTGGCAAGAGGGATAGTGTTTGAATAGAATTTTTCTTTTTCTCCACCCCTGATAAATTCGTGGTGTGGAAGCCCACCCATCACTGTGTACTGCCAGCATCCCAGAAACATGTCTTCTTTCACTCTGATGCGCATGATCTGTGTTTGGATCCCGTGTAACTCAAATAAGTAGAGGATTAAGTTCCTTCAAAAGATTATTTAAGGGCGACTTCCCTGGTGGCTCAGATGGTACAGTGTCTGTCTACAATGCGAGAGACCTGGGTTCGAACCCTGGGTCGGGAAGATCCCCTGGAGAAGGAAATGGCAATCCACTCCAGTACTATTGCCTGGAAAATCCCATGGACAGAGGACTTGGTGGGCTATAGTCCATGGGGTCGCCAAGAGTCGGACACGACTGAGTGACTTCACTTTCACTTTCACTGGTGGGTCAGTGGTAAAGAGTCTGCCTGCGAATGCAAGAGACATGGGTTCGATATCTGGTGCAGTAATATCCCACCTGCTGTGGAGTAACTAAGCCCGTGCACCACGGCTGCTGAGCCTGTGCTCTGGAACCCGGAAGCCGCAACTTCTGAGCCCATGGGTTGCAACTGCTGAAGGCCACATGCCCTAGAGCCCATGCTCAGCAATAAGAGAAGCCACCGCAGTGAGAAGCCCTGCTACCACAGTTACGGAGTAGTCCCTACTAGCCGCAACTAGAGAAAAAAGCCTGTACAGCCACGAAGATCCAGCACAGCCAACAATAAATAGAGAAAAAGTGATTATTTAAAAAAAATAACACCAAACTCAGAAGAGAAGTCAGACCAGAGGCAGAGGGTGTGGGGATGGGGTGTTGGAGGACGGCCACAGAACAATGTGATGCGCTCTAAGGAGAACACGTGCAGGGCTCTGGCCGTGAGAAGTGGGCCCCTGGCCAGCGAAAACTGCTTGTTTTCCAGTGTTCCTTACCTTCAATCCCGTTCTTTCTCTCTGTGAAACAGTGAGAGCTGCTCGTTGTGTCCAACTCTGTGAACCCATGGATGGTAGCCCACCAGGCTCCTCTGTCCATGGGATTGTCCCGGCAAGAATACTGGAGTGGGTTGCCATTTCCTCCTCCAGGGGATATTCCTGACTCAGGGATCAGACTGGGGTCTCCTGCATTGTAGGGGGATTCTTTAACATCTGAGCTACCAGGGAACCATTCTTCTCCTTGTGGTTGCTGTAAAAAGTAGCCATTTTTAGAAGTTAGAAGAAAAACTCCCAAGGGGTCGCCTGGTGTTCTGCTACTCAAGGATGGTCCATGGAACACTGGCATAGCCTCACTTGGAGCTTCTGGAAAGTGCAAAATCTTCCTAAAGGTGAGCCATACCCCCAAGCTACTGAGTCAGAACCTGCACTGTAACTATACTCCCAAGTGATTCTTTTTCTTGTTGCAGTTGGAGAAGCGCTAATCCAGTTTCCCTGCTCCCCATCAGGCTTTACAGATGAAGGGAATGAGGATAAGTTGTGCCCTTAAGCTCCTACCCACAGCCGCAGAGCTGCCGTTAAAACAGCCCACCTGTCTGCTAGTGGAGTCTCGTATGCCTTCTCTGTTGCGACTGTTACTCCTTGTCTGCTCCCCGCCTCCTCTTTTACCCCTGTTCCTGTCTAGACCTTCAGCTTCTTACTCGTGTCTCTTTAAATATCTCTATTGCATGAGTAACACCATGCATTAAAAAGGATGGGCATTTTTTTTCCAAAAGAACTTTTTTTTATTTTATTGAAAGATTTCAGTTCTTTAAAAAGTAACAGTCCTGAATGAACTGGTAACTTTTATGTGGTTGAGAGTCTGTTAAAGAGAACCTCAGTTCTTCCACCATTCTGATGAAGCAGAGTTCATTGTTGTTGGTTTTACAAAATTATGATGATATAACCAATCATTTATGTCATGTGTAAACTTGCTATTCAGGTTTAAGCAAAATAATATTCAAATTAATATTTTAAGCAAAGTTTGAGGCTTACGTTCATGGATTGCAATAACCAATGTGTGTTTTGTAGAACTATTTGCATTTAATGGTCAGGAAGATCCCCTGCAGTAGGCAATGGGAACCCACTCCAGTATTCTTGCCTGATGCATCCCATGGACAGAGAAGCCTGGCAGGTTACAGTCCATCGGTTCACAAGAGTAAGACATGATTGAGAAAGCGCATGAGCTCTTGAAGATCCAGTTCAGTTCAGTCACTCAGTCGTGTCCAACTTTTTGCGACACCATGATTCAACTGACGTTCTTTCTTTTTAAATTTTTTATTAAACTTTTAATTTTGTATTGAGCACTGCCAGTTAACAATGTTGTACTAGTTTCATGTGGATAGCAAAGGGACTCAGCCATACATATACATACATGTATCCATTTCCCCCCAAAACTCCCTCCCAAGAATGCTCTTTTTTATTTATTCTTGATTTGGGGGAAATTTTGGACCCACCTGTCTAATTTTTCCCTTGCTTGCTGCTTGGAACTGCCTTTGAAGTCAATAGGAATTGTGTATATAAGAGTAAGAAATAATGTATAATGTTAGAAATTAGAATCGCCTTACAGGTGAATTTATCTTCCTTTCTTTGTTACATAGTCAGTCAGTTCAGTCGCTCAGTCCTGTCCAACTCTCTGCGACCCCGTGGACTGCAGCACACCAGGCTTCCCTGTCCATTGCCAACTCCCGCAGCTGCTCAAGCTCATGTCCACGAGTTAGTGATGCCATCCAACTGTCTTGTCTTCTGTCATCTCTTCTTCCTCCTCCTGCCTTCAGTCTTTCCAGCACCAGGGTCTTCTCCAGTGAGTCAGTCCTTCCCATCAGGTAGCCAGAGGTTATAGTTTCAGCTTCAGCATTAGTCCTTCTAATAAATATTCAGGACTGATTTCCTTTAGGATTGACTAATTTGATCTCCTTGCAGTCCAAGGAACTCTCAAGAATCTTCTCCAACACCACAGTTCAAAACATCAATTCTTTGGCACTCAGCTTCCTTTATAGTCCAACTCTCACATCCATACATGACTACTGGAAAAACCATAGCTTTGACTAGACGGACCTTTGTTGGCAAAGTAACGTCTCTGCTTTTGAATATGCTGTCTAGGTTGGTCATAACGTTTCTTCCAAGGAGCAAGTGTCTTTTAATTTCATGGCTGCAGTCACCATCTGCAGTGATTTTGGAGCCCAAGAAAATAGTCTCTCACTGTTTCCATTGTTTACCCATCTATTTGCCATGAAGTGATGGGACTGGATCCCATGATCTTACTTTTTGGAATGTTGAGTTTTAAGCCAGATTTTTTCACTCTTCTCTTTCATCTTCATCAAGAGGCTCCTTAGTTCCTCTTTGCTTTCTGCCTTAAGGATGGTGTTATCTGCATATTTGAGGTTATTGATATTTCTCCTGGCAATCTTGATTCCAACTTGTACAGCCTAGCATTTTGCATGATGTACTCTGCATATAAGTTAAATAAGCGGGGTGACATTATACAGCTTTGACGTACTCCTTCCCCAATTTGGAACCAGTCTGTTGTTTCCTGTCTGGTTCTAACTTTTGCTTCTTTACCTGCATACAGACTTCTCAGGGGGCAGGTGAGGTGGTCTGGTATTCCCATTTCTTGAATAATTGTCCACAGTTTACTGTGATCCACACAGGCAAAGGCTTTGGCATAGTCAATAAAACAGAAGTAGATGTTTTTCTAGAACTCTCTTGCTTTTTCTATGATCCAGCAAATGTAGGCAATGTGATCTCTGGTTCTTTGCCTTTTCTAAATCCCACTTGAACATCTGAAAGTTCTCAGTTTGTGTACTGTTGAGGCCTTACTTGGAGAATTTTGAGCATTATTAGCGTGTGAGATGAGGGAATTGTGCAGTAGTTTGAGCATTCTTTGGCATTGCCTTTCTTTGGAATTGGAATGAAAACTGACCTTTTCCAGTCCTGTGGCCACTGCTGAGTTTTCCAAATTTGCTGGCATATTGAGTACAGCACTTTAACAGTATCATCTTTCAGGATTTGAAATAGCTCAACTGGAGTTCCATCACCTCCACTAGTTTGTTCATAGTGATGCTTCCTAAGGCCCACTTGACTTCACATTCCAGGATGTCTGGCTCTAGGTGAGTGATCACACCATCGTGATTATCCAGGTTGTAAAAATCTTTTTCGTAGAGTTCTTCTGTGTGTTCTTGTCACCTCTTCTTAATTTCTCCTGCTTCTGTTGGGTCCATACCATTTCTGTCCTTTATTGTGCCCATCTTTGCATGAAATGTTCCCTTCCGTTCTGTTCCGTTCCATCACTCAGTCGTGTCCAACTCTTTGCGACCCCATGAATCACAGCACACCAGGCCTCCCTGTCCATCACCAACTCCCGGAGTTCACTCAGACTCACGTCCATTGAGTCCGTGATGCCATCCAGCCATCTCATCCTCGGTCGTCCCCTTCTCCTCCTGCCCCCAATCCCTCCCAGCATCAGGGTCTTTTCCAGTGAGTCAACTCTTCGCATGAGGTGGCCAAAGTACTGGAGCTTCAGCTTCAGCATCATTCCTTCCAAAGAAATCCCAGGGTTGATCTCCTTCAGAATGGACTGGTTTGGTATCTCTAATTTTCTTGAAGAGATCTCTAGTCTTTCCCATTCTGTTGTTTTCCTCTATTTCTTTCCACTGATCACTGAGGAAGGTGGTCTTATCTCTCCTTGCTATTCTTTGGAACTCTGCATCCAGATCTTTCCTTTTCTCCTTTGCCTTTTGCTTCTCTTCTTCTCTCAGCTATTTGTAAGCCCTCCTCAGACAACCATTTTGCCTTTTTGCATATCTTTTTCTTGCAGATAGTCTTAATCCCTGCCTCCTGTACAATGTCATGAACCTCTGTCCATAGCTCTTCACGCACTCGTCTATCATATCTAATCCCTTGAATCTGTTTGTCACTTTCACTGTATAATCGTAGGGGATTTTGATTTAGGTCATACCTAAGTGGCCTAGTGGTTTTTCCTAGTTTCTTCAATGTAAGTCTGAATTTTGCAATAAGGAGTTCATGATCTGAGCCACAGTCAGCTCCTGGTCTTGTTTTTGCTGACTGTGTAGAGCTTCCCCATCTTCAGCTACAAAGAATATAATCAATTTTTCTTTGTAATATTCTTTGTTACGTAGATTATCTCATAGCAGAGTTCTTTTGCTCTTTGCATCCATCCCATGGGAAAAGCCCTCTAGTTTGTGGATGGAGGTGGGACACCCCGGCAGCTCCTCTTCTCGTGACTAAGCTTTAGGATTTAGGGGCTTTGTATTAGTCTTTTTCTATAATATAGAAAAATAGAGATGTAGGTAGATAAATACCCCATGTTTTAAGGGGCGTTTTGACATAGAAAGATATGGGTGCAGAAGGACAGCATGGCGACTAAATGCCCAACCACTACTGAGGGCACAGTGGTGCAGGGCCTTCAATAAAAGCCATCCCACCGTCTTTTAAATTACCCTCCCTGTAGGAGGACTACTATCCCTCCTGTCTTTTAAGTATTTTAGTTTATTTTTCGTTCTTCACTTGCAAAAGCTACTCCCAGGAATTGGTCTTGTTTCTTTGGTTTAAATGTTATGTATTTTTAAAATGTATGTCTTTTTAATTGGAGGATAATTGCTTTACAGTGTTGTGTTGGTTTCTGCCTTACATCAACATAAGTCAGCCATCGGTATACATATGTCCCCTCCTTCCTGAGCCTCCCTCCCACTCTGTCCCTCCCCTTGAGGTTGTCACACAGCACTGGCCTGAGCTGGCTGCATCATACAGAAAATTCCCACTGGCTATTTTACATATGGTAACATACATGTTTCCATTCTACACTCAATTCATCCCACTGTGTCCACAAATCTGTTCTCTATGTCTGCATCTCCATTCAGTTCAGTTCAGTTGCTCAGTCGTGCCGACTCTTTTCGACCCCATGAATCGCAGCACGCCAGGCCTCCCTGTCCATCACCAACTCCCGGAGTTCACTCAGACTCACGTCCATCGAGTCGGTGATGCCATCCAGCCATCTCATCCTCGGCCGTCCCCTTCTCCTCCTGCCCCCAATCCCTCCCAGCATCAGAGTCTTTTCCATTGCTGCCCTACAAATAAGTTTACCATATTATATATGTGTTAATATACAATATTTGTTTTTCTTTTTCTGACTTGCTTCGCTTTGTATAATAGGGTCTAGGTTCATCCACGTCATTAGAACTGCATGTCATGTGTTTTTGTTGGATTTCTAAGGATCTGTATTTGGTCACGGAGGGAAGCTAAGTTGAAATGTGGCACTTTCTAATAATTTCATTTGATAAAAGGTTTGTCATGTCATGAATTTTGTGTCCCCTCTGTAGATAAACGCGTCGAGAACTGGCCTCTGATGCAGTCTCCACTGCCTACACTTGGCATAAGCACCCTGTACCTCCTCTTCGTGTGGCTGGGTCCAAAATGGATGAAGGACCGAGAACCTTTCCAAATGCGTTTAGTGCTCATTCTCTATAATTTCGGGATGGTTTTGCTTAACCTTTTTATCTTCAGAGAGGTGGGTTTATGAAAGTTCACTTTATACTTCCTCAGGTCTGTTGCAAATTAGAAAATAAGAATGTGTAAAACTACGATTGGGATGTTGTGCCCTAAGATAACTGTTAGCGCCTCTAAGAGTAAATTTTATGTTATTGACATAAGCATGGATAACAAAAATCTGAAACATACATAAAGTGTAAGACTTGTTTAAAGTGAAATTCGGAAGCAGACAAACTGGATTCTAAAATAACCCTTACTAGTTTTTCTGACATTGCTGCTAAGTCGCTTCAGTCGTGCCCAACTCTTAGCGACTCCATGGACTGCAGCCTACCAGGCTCCTCCGTCCATGGGATTTTCCAGGCAGGCTGGAGTGGGTTGCCATTGCCTTTTCTGACATTGGAAGTTCCTTAACTTTTTGAGGCTCATTTCCCCCATCTGTAAAATGGGCATAATACCTATCTTCTAAGGTAACAGAAATAAGTGAGATAGTTTTTGCAGAGTGTTTAGAACATATTAAGACCTCAGTAAATAGTTGTGGCTATTTATATTTCTCATTCAGCAGTTTCAGGTTTGGTAACTGATGAAAATATGCAGATGTAAAATACTGGTTTCAAATTTAAATCCTACCACATAATATAATTGTATTAATTTTAGGTTGGAACTAAAATGAGTTAACTGTTATACAACTGTTGCTGCTAATCAGTGTATACTTTTCTGGACACCAAGAAATTCTCCATGGCATTTTAAAAGGAAATCTTAAAAGCTAGACTGACCCAACCACTTTTTAAGTTGTAAGAGTGAAAGGAATTTGTTTTCCAAGAGACCCCTCCTTAGTGTTCATCCTGGACCCAGCAAACTGAACTGGTGATGCTAAGAAAATGAACCATATGCTCCTTTTAAAAAATCTCTTTAACTGACAGTGTAACCTACAGAAACTCAACATCATAAAAAACTAATTTATTTGGCTACTTTCCCTAATTTGTTAGATGCAGTCCACTCTGGTTCAAAACTAGAAACCCGTGTAAGTCTTGCAGCATGGTTAATCACAGTTTCTCTTAATATTATAAGATAAAGTGTCTTAGTCCAAATTTTACATGTCATTTTAAATTTAGATTTCAACTTAAGAATAAATTGGTGGATGATAAATTTTAGAAATTCCAACATATTAAATGTTTAGTGCATTTGAAATTTATTTTTAAGACAATATTGCTCCTAAAAATATTTTGAAAGTCTGCACATTGTATGTAGTGATTTTAAATGCTATATCTTCTAAAACTTTACTCCAAATGTTATTTTATTTTTCCAGTTATTCATGGGATCATATAATGCAGGATATAGCTATATTTGCCAGACTGTGGATTATTCTGATAACGTTCATGAAGTCAGGGTAAGTACTTTAAAAATACTGCTAATCAGTAGAAGTTGGTTTAATTTTGTAGCTCTAGTCTGTAAAAAACATGCTTTAATGTGGTGGTAAAACTATAGTGGGATTGTTTTGAGTCAATAAAACTACTTTTTAAAAAATATACATAATTTAAAATCCATTTCCTTCCCCTATTATCTATTCTTATTTGGTGATTTGAGAGTGAATATGTGTTGGACTACTGAAATGCAGTACTCAGTAATAATAGTTCCATGTTTAGTATAAAAATTATATTTTAGATTTTTGGGTTTTGGGGTCAAGAATAGAATCTCTTAAAGTTGAATTGATTTGTTAAGAAAGTATGAGGAAGACAAATATAAACGATTTAATGTTTAGTAAATTAGGCATAGCACAGCTTGTATAGGTATAAACCCAGTTTTTATTTATATTTGAGAAAAGTAGACTAGTAATACAGTGTTATCATATTGTACTTCGTAGTCACCTACATCAGTAAAATTGCCATTTTACTCAAATGAAGAAACAATAAATTATCTTACTTTGTTAAGTATTTATTGAACCCCTCTTGTATACTGTGTTCATATTAAACATATGTGTCCATAACATATGTTGTATATGTGTGTGTTTTATATTAGATATAATATATGTAGTAATAATATAATATGTAGTAGCTGGCCCTGAAAAAAATAGCTCTTTAGCATTGGGGTTCAACAATATAAACACCAGTATTCATCGAGACCCAAGACTAAATTGCTTTAGTGGCTCAGAGGTTAAAGCGTCTGCCTCCAATGTGTGAGACCTGGGTTCGATCCCTGGGTTGGGAAGATCCCCTGGAGAAAGAAATGGCAATCCACTCCAGTATTCTTGCCTGGAGAATCCCATGGACGGAGAAGCCTAGTACGTTACAGTCCACGGGGCCGCAAAGAGTCGGACACGACTGAGCGACTTCACCTTCACCTTCACCTTCATTTATGATTTTATGTCTGTCTTCATTTCCCCATTAGAAGACTTAACACGCTGATGCAAAGTCACCCCTTTTGGTTGTCACGTTGGTTTTATTCATTCAACAAATATGTATTGACATCGGCTGTACACAGATAGTGCAGGGTGCTGGGGACCCAAGTGGGAAGGCAGACACGGGTCCAGCCTTTGTGGAGCTGACCTTCCAGCAGAGGTGGGAGAGGCAGGCGTGCAGCAGCAGGCTAGCCCGGAACTCAGCCCTGAGATTGCCGGAGGGGAGCCCCTTTGTTTAGGTTTGTTGCTAGAGAGCCTTCTCCTGGTTGGAGCAGTGGAGCACGACTGGTCTTGCTGGCATCTGGAGAGAGAAAAGGAAACGTGTTGGCCTTGCTTTCTTTGAGGAGTGAGCTTAGATAAACCCTTTGGGCGAAACAGCATGTTAACATTTTTAAAAAATACCACTCTGGCCATTGTGTGCCTGCCTTCTTGGAAGGCCTAAATTGATCAGTTCTTTAAAAATGTAGCTGTTGTGAGACCTGAAATCTAGGAGGAGAGAGGACAAGAGTGGCAGCAGGTTGTATTTGAACATTTCTTCCCTCTCTGTTATTCTGAGATGCGGCAGAATAAGTGTTTGACTCAGAGACTCATCTTTGTATTTGTTGTTATATAGCTAAGAAGGATCTTTTCACTTTGATGTAGCTATTCAGTTCCCTGGTGGCTCAGATGCAAAAGAATCTGCCTGCAATGCAGCAGACTTGGGTTTGATTGCTGGGTCGGAAGATCCCCTGGAGAAGGCAGTGGCTACCCATTCCAGTATTCTTGCCTGGAGAATTCCATGGACAGAGGAGCCTGGCGGGCTACAGTCCATGGGGTCGCAAAGAGTCAGACACTACTGAGCGTTTTGCACTTTCACAAACTAGAGAGGATTGTTAATTACTGTTTATGAATCATTGCGGATTTAGAGTGCCAAATAAGAGGGAAAATAAGACATGACCTCTTCCCTTCTAGATAGAGTTTACATACTCTGTTGCTAAGTCATGTCCAAGTCCACAGACTATATCTCACCAGGCTCCTCTGTCCAGGGAATTCTCCAAGCAAGAATACTGGAGTGGGCTGCCGTTTCTTGCTCCAGGGGATCTTCCCGACCGGGGATCAAACCTATGTCTCCTTCATTGCAAAGCCCCTTACTGCACCAAAATGTTACACTTTCAAACACTAACATAATAGAGAATATTAAATATAGCGTTGCTATCAGTAGTTCCCTATTTCAAGTTTGTTTTCACACAACTTTTATCATTTTCAACAATGTTTTTATGCAAACAGACTCAGTAAATAATTCTCAGTTTGTAAATACATTATTTTTTCTTTGGCTGTTCTCTTTTTTCCTTGCCTACACTTTAAAATCGTAGTTTTGTTTTTCAAAAGCTAACAGCCAAACCCAAACAAACACAAACCTGTGGCATCCAACAGGTGCTCTTATCAAATGAAGAAAGACCCTATCAGCTCTGAGGAGCCTGAGCCTTCCTGTGAATGCATCTGCCAAACTGCTGACACACACAGGTTTACCATCAGAGTTCAGTTTTGTACTGCTGCCTTTGCTGTTGGTATATAGGGCAGATGCCATAGAAAATACTTGACATAAGAAGAGTGAATCTAGATTACTATTTTAGTGGGATTCTTGTGAAATATTTTAAAATGTATATACAGAGGTCACCTCTCACTGGATCCTTGGATCCTTAATCTCAGCGTGTAATGTAATCTTTCTGCACCATCTGGTGTCTTAATTAGAGCTCAGGAAAAGAAAAGACTTACTCATGTAAGCAGGATTATATTTATGACCTAGGAAATATTTGTTGTGTGTGTGCGTTTATTGCAGTTTATCATTTTAAAACTTTCACTGCCTAATAAAAGATAATGTGGTTAAGTATTTTGTTGCACATGTTAAAGTGAGAGAGAGAGACCAGTTGCTACTCAAGCATACTTGCAAGAGTCTCTGAGGCTGGAGTATAGGCCAGGCGTGAACAACTGAAATACCTTTATAGAGAAAATATCTCAGTTTCTCTACCACCTTGAAAATCATAGCAGGTGAAAGTGTTCACAGCACTGCAATCAGCAGATTGGTACCCGTGACATCCAGCTATGAAACAGACTGAAAATTTTCTCTGAATGTTGGCACAGTGTAGATATAGATTTGAACTCTTTTATTTCCCATCATTTTCCCCGTGAATAGATGCCTAGGTTTCACACCCACTTAAACAAAAATGATTCTATGCCTCATACATTTTGTGCAGTAAAAATTGCTTAAGACTTAACTTTAGTAGACAACCATGTGATAGCATCATTCTAGTGATTATAAAATGCTTTCCCTTTCTTTCTGCAGATAGCTGCTGCTCTGTGGTGGTACTTCATATCTAAAGGAATCGAGTATTTGGACACGGTGTTTTTTATCCTGAGGAAGAAAAACAACCAAGTCTCTTTTCTTCATGTGTATCATCACTGTACCATGTTTACATTGTGGTGGATTGGAATTAAGTGGGTTGCAGGAGGACAGGGTAAGCATCTTCAGGAATGTGTCCCCGTGTACTCAATTATATAAATGTGTCGAGTGGAAAGTGGTGAGAATTTGACTTGGTGTAACAGCAGCCCACTCCAGTTTTCTTGCCTGGAGGATTCCATGGACAGAAGAGCCTGGCGGTCTACAGTCCATGAGATCGCAAAGAGGAGGCTCATGGCTGAGAAACTAACACACACACACAAATATAACTTACTTCCAGGCTTAATTATTCCTGTGTTAATGTCACTTTAAAGAAATTTGAAGAAAGTAGAGCTTTAGCTGTTTATCTGTGACTACTTTCACACCTAAAGATTTACCCCAGAGATCAGCATACATGAATCCCAAGTGTAGCACACAGTATTTTGAGAGGGAGCAATTCTAGTGGTTCTGATCCAGAGGATACCAAGATAGAACTTCTCCATCTGAAGGGTCCTTCTCTTCTCCAAGCCCAGAGCCCGCTCTTGCTCTCAAACAGGCCCCAGTGCGCCTACTGCTTCTTACTCAAGGGAAATTGTGCGTAGCCTTCTCAGTATTGAGGAGAATCTGAACTCACGGTTTGGCCAAGGTCTGCCTCCAGCTTTTCAATGCCTGTACATTGCAGATAATTCACATCACCGAGCTGGAAGCAGACCGTTCTCCGATGGGGACCCAGGGCACAAGGCATGCTACAGTTCACCTTGCTACTTTACTTTTAAACTGTTTAGAAATCTAAGAAATGAGCACTCTGTTGTTGTAGCTATGTGTATCCGCACGTGTAAAGACAATAATGAAGGATTTACAAATCTACTTTAAACCGTTATATGTACCCTGGCTTTTATTCCTCCAAGAGCAACAGAATGAAAAATAATATTGGCAGTATTAGGACCTACTTAAGTACATTAGGGCCTACTTGAGCCACTTGGGAAGTCCTTTGCCTTTGAATAACACCCATTTTTATTTCTATGGTAAAAGTCGGAGTCTAAACTTTAAAAAATATTTGGCATGATCTGAAGAGAAGGCTTGTCCGTTAGAACTATTTTACAACTTCTTTTTTTTTTTTTTATTTTACAACTTGTATTTCTCATCTATACTCAGAATTAAATGTTGGAAAATAATGTAGATTGATTTATTTTACGTTCAAATGGTTTATCACCTAAATAAGGATTTCTGTGTCTTGTAATTACCTGTTTTTCTAAAGCATTTTTTGGAGCCCAGATGAATTCCTTCATCCATGTGATTATGTATTCATACTATGGGTTAGCTGCCTTCGGCCCGTGGATTCAGAAATATCTCTGGTGGAAACGATACCTGACCATGCTGCAGCTGGTGAGTTCTCAGTTAAAACACTGAGAATGTTAGACTCTCATTAATTGTGAAGTGCTGAGTTATTTTCAACCATTTTATGTTACCAAACTGGCTTTCTCTGTGCTCCAGCGATAGGAGTGGAGGCTGTCTGGCTCTGAACCACCTGTTCATAGGCTGAGTGTCCACAGACTCTTGCTTTCTAAATGTCCCTAAAAGACCAGATGCAGGTCCTGTCTGTCTAATAGGAATATCCTTTAAATATCTCTGTGAAATGGATGAGTAAAGATCTAGGCACAAAATACGTACACATTTATGATTAGTGTTCAGTTCAGTCGCTCGGTTGTGTCTGACTCTCTGCGACCCCATGAATCGCGCACACCAGGCCTCCCTGCCCATCACCAGCTCCCGGAGTTCACTCAGACTCACGTCCATCGAGTCGGTGATTAGTGTTAGGTAGTGAGAATAGGAAACAGAAGTCCAAAATGGTGGTGGCTAAAAGACAAGGAAGGGAAAAGCCTGTGAAAATAGAACAAAGGAGGGTCTGAGGACCTCAGGTAAAACAAACAGCACTCGGGGCTAGCCCAGTTTGCACAGGGCAGGCCCAGGGGGATGGAAAAACATAAAAAGAGGAGCCAAAGGGCTCTCCCCGCCCCACCCCCTGCGCTGGGGAGCTCTTCTCTTCCTGTCTTTGCCTCAATGTGCCCTCACGCCTCGAGGATGGATTTTCCTGCTATTATTTAAATAAAATAGAGCTGTAACACAGAGCTGTAACACTGATTTGTCTAAGAGCTAGAACACAGTCGGTTTGAGCCCTGAGAGCTAGAACACGGTCTGTCCAAGACCCGAGAGCTGTGACGCGCCGAGTGCTTTAATGTCTGTCACTTCCACTGTTTGTTGTGGACGAGACAGAACTGAGGGGCATACACTCACCTGACAATTAGAAAAATAACTTCTTAGTTTTTTTCCACTTAAAATGTTATTATTACTTCCCTTCATTCTGCTCTTAAATACATTTTCTGTTATTTTACTCCCATTTTTCCGTCCTTGTGAACAGATCCTATGCATTTAGAATAGGAAAGTTGTAGAGAAGTCACAGAGCCAGCGAAGGGGTCGGGTAAAGGATGGGACCAAGTGGGACTTCCCTGGCTGCCCACTGGTTAAGGCTCCATGCTTCTGCTGCAGAGGGTGTGAGTTTGATCCCTGGTCAGGGAACTAAGATCCCATATGCAGCGCTGTGTGGCCAAAAAATAAATAAATTAAAGGACCAAGGATCAAAGAACTCTTGATTTCCTAACATGCTATCCTTAGAGAGCAGAGCTTGGTATACTCAGATGTTCATCTTCAGAGCAGACAGTTCGCAGCTCCAACCCCTAGTAGGACTTCTGGTAGCATCTGGTGCCTCAGTGTAACCTTCAGAGCTAAAGCACCTGCCCAGTCACTAAACCGGAAATCCAGAACCAACCTGGTAGCTATTCTTCAAGCCTGGGAATTTATTATAATTTGCTTTAATCATAGCATGTGTGCAATTTTATCAGTGGAATCACAATTGGAAATATCATTCGTCTCTGTTTTAAGTTGCCAAACAACAGGCTACCCAAACAGGAAGCACAGCTTTTGGGGAGTGCTGGGTGTGCAGGATTCATCTGTAAGCAAAATGCTACAGGAAGCTTCCTCCAGTTTTTGTGTAACCTGTTTACACAGTTTGTGTAATTTGTTCCTCTCAGTTATTAGTAAGTGGGCCCAAGAAAATGAGAAAAAGACAGAAATCATGTGAACTGTGGTTATCTACCTTGCGGGAAGACTGCACCTGATTCTCCTTGAGCGAGGCCCCGCTCAGTCACCCCCCAGACACACCCTTTTCCAGCGATGCAGGTTCTAAGAATCATTGTGAAATCAAAAGTCCCTAAAACCTGGATTTTGCCATGGGAAACTTTTAAAGTTTTTTAGTCTGATAGAAATTTGGAGCTATACATGGGATAAACTTTAAAAATAATATTTAATATAATAATACTGATAATGCTATCCTTAAAGGAGAAGCTGCAATTGCCCATTTTCAATAGGGTGTTAATTTTGTGAAGGGTAGTGTATTTCCAAGGCAGTTCTCACAGCAGTGAATCTTGTATGTTAACCTTGTAAAAAATTGTGTTGTTTAACCCCATGAAATTCATAAATTCTTGTATTGAGAACCGTCCTCTCCTTTTATACTTATCAAATATCTACTAAGTTTTACCAAGAATCTTAGTTTTTAAAGGATTGTGTTAATTCAATTTTTAAATTTTTAATTAATTTTAAAATGCATATTTACCTGTCTCCTATTCTATAAGAAACAGATAATGAACCATTTTAATAAACTCATTTTTAAATATATGTACCAGCTTGCTAACAACTTTGTGGAAAGAATTCAATATATTTGGGAGAAAACAGAAACTGAAGAGCCTTCACTCTCTTAGGCCAGTGATAGTCCCTCTCATTAGATAACGTTATTCAGCATTATCCAAAAAATAACCCCCAGGGTCAGATGCCAGGCCAAGGGCCCAGGAACCATGGGGGTCAGTGCGGAGCCCTGCCCTCGGGTGGTGCTCGAGGGGCGACATGGACAGTCCAGAAGTCAGCGGACGCAAGAGACAGAATTCCTGTGAAACAGAAAACCAGCACGAACCGGAACGCTTTGGTTAAAGGGAGGGAGGCCCCCGTTGGGTGGGGGTACTTGGGTCTTAGCCGGAAGCCCTGCTGAGGACGTGGTTTTGGGAAGCGGCCGCGTGAGCAGGAGCCGGGAAGGGGCCGCGCTGCCTGCTGCCCGCAGTGAGCACCTGTGCTCTGTGTCTTCCAGGTGCAGTTCCACGTGACCATCGGCCACACGGCGCTGTCCCTGTACACTGACTGCCCCTTCCCCAAGTGGATGCACTGGGCTCTCATTGCCTACGCCATCAGCTTCATATTCCTCTTCCTTAACTTCTATGTGCGGACGTACAAAGAGCCTAAGAAAGCAAAGCCTGGGAAAACAGCGGCGAATGGTATTTCAGCAAATGGTGTGAACAAGTCCGAAAACCACTTAGTGGTAGAAAATGGCAAGAAGCAGAAAAATGGAAAAGCAAAAGGAGAGTAAAGCGAACTGGGCCTTACCTGGTGTTGACAGTGAGGAAGTTCCCACGTCGTCGTTTAAGATTTCAGGGAAAACAGAAGCAAATGAGGGTTTGAGGGTGGGGAGCAAAAAGGCAAATGTGCTCTATGTATTATTAGTAACCTTTAGATTGAGTAAAGTGTTAAATACAACACCCAGATGTTTTATTTATGAAGTTTTTATTTTAAACATTTTTTTTATTAGCCTTGATGTTGTCAGACCAAAGCAATCATCACGTGACTTTGGAGACCCTTGCCCCGCGCCCCTCCCCCTGCATTCACATCCAACAGTGCATGAGATTTTTCATTTCTCTTCATCTTCAGTTTGATGATCACAGAAACACGGTCTTTATGCATTTTTTTTTTTTTTTTTAGCTAAATTGCAACTTATGTACTGATGAAAATCAGTTTCCTTATCTTTTCTGGTCCCAAACTGGAAATGCAGATATTTTAAAACGTGCACATTTGAATTCATTTGCTGACTGGAATGATCAAATCTCTCCACCTGTAGTCCGAAGATACCCTTTTGATTGGAATTAAATTTTAAAAATCTGATGATCTTTGTAGACGCTTAGAGGCTTTATGATGATGGTGTTGGTGAAAACAGAATTATAGTAAAATCCTGTCCAGTGGCTCAAAGTTCACTGTGACCTGCAGCACAAATCACTGTGGGAAACAATTTTTGTGATGAAAAGACAGCCTTTCAATACTCCTGTTACTACTAGGTATATATTATGAAAATTAAGATTACTGTCTGATTGGAACATGAAGCAACTCATGTGTCTACTAGTAACATCATAAAATAGTTACATTTATGTGCTGTTAGAAGAGAGTATGTTGATTTTTATCAGGCTTTCCATGTTTTGATTTGTGGCTGTTACTGATTTTTCATATGTGGAAATATACCTACCTCTTCTGTTGGAAAGAACATTTAAAATTAAATAAATTTTAATGAAAAAATCAAGGAGTCCTCTAATGTAAATTTTAATACTAACTTTCAAATTCACTTTTTTTTTTTTTTTTACAAATAGCGTACAGCAGGCTTTTTTGTGAAATTATCCTTCTCTTTCAATGTGTTTAATTTTGGAGTGATATTTTTCTGTGACAGAGTTGCAAGATCTTATTTGTAACTAGATATGAAATGTAAACCCGTTTTGGTGCAATATTCTTGACTCCTTGGTGCTAAAGATCATTAAATTCAATGCTTGATTGTTACAAGGTGTTAATTGCTAAGACATAAAGTGAGTAAAAGTGAGAATAGTCAGAACCAGAAAATTAAATTTTCTCTTTACCAATGAAGTATTTCATGTAATGTAAAAACACAACTGGAAACTCACTAGGAAGAACTTGTACTATGTCTTATTACATAGGTTAAATTGCTAGTGGGTATTGCACAGGGATCTTGTGACCAAACTTAAAAAGGCATGAGTATTTCTAAGTATCTTTTAACATATCAGAACTGCATGTGCAGGCTGTAATGCTGTTTGTGCAGACTATTTCAGAATACTTTGTAAACTATGAAATATTTATTGTGCACTCAAATTACACACTCCCCTCCTCCCCCTGCTTCAAGGCATGCAGACATGAGAACTACAGAAAATTTGCAGCACGTAATAGTTTGATCTAGGAGGATTCAACACTTTTGTTTTTACTGCTCAGTTTGTAATGACTAGAGATTTGTAAATCTTTGTGAACATTCTGTACTGGTTCCCTAGAGCGATTCATTCCCTGCTACCTGATTTCAGCACAATAAATATACTACTGCTGTGGGAAAAATGATTTTTTTGGCTACTCAGTTTATTATAACATAAACCTGCTAGATATTTATTTATTTAATTCAGTTGTTAATATTCTAAATTATTCCCTGCTGCCAATTTCTAATGTAGAAAAGAAATGAAACTAGAACTTGAGTGTCAATAATTTCTGGCAAAAAGCTTATTTTTTTATGGTAGCATGTTTTTACTTTAAAACTTAGATGTTTCTTTGAAAGAATTTTTGGATCCTGATATTATCATTTTGTTGTGAATTCTTACATTTGTCATTTCAAATGTAAGCTTTTTTTTTTTTTAAAGAAACTTTTAATTTTATATTGGAGTGTAGTTGACTAACAATGTATTGGTTTCAGGTGTACAGTGAAGAGATTCAGTTATGCATATCCATGTATCTATTCTTTACCAAATTCTTTTCCCATTTAGGTTGTTCTATAATATTGAGCAGAGTTCCCTGTGCTATACAATAGTAGGACCTTGTTGGTTATCCATCTTAAATATAGCGGTGTGTACATGGTAACACTATTTAATGGTGTGCTGTTTTTTGTTCTAAAAATAAAGTTAGCAAGTTCTCCTGTTCTGATATTTAAATCCCCAGCCCTTACTATACTTTTTTTTTTTTTACCAAAGATGATTTTAAGATGTAATAAATAAAGCCTTTTATGATCACTTTCATAATTTCTCTATCACCCCACTAAATACACATGCCTCATATGTAAAAATCAGTGAGGAGGATTGCATCCTCTTTCTGGTAAAAGTTTGTCATTAACTTAAGGAAAGTTTTCTAACACAGAAAATAGGGAATTTCTGAAATATTTGCCTTGACTAGGAATAGCTGAGACGTGTTAGCAGTGCGTTTTCCCATTGAACTGATAACTGTGGCTCTCTCTCTGCTCTTTTCTGTGTTCCTCCTGGCTCTATTTTGCTGATGGACGCTGACTAGTTCCAGGTTTAGCATTATTAATTTAGTTATTCTCTTTTTCACTCTGTCCACACATACTCTGAGGCATTCAAAAATATTTTCCTATAGACTATATTATTATGTTCACATTTTAGAACATGAAATCTAGCAGTGCTTTTTTTATTTATCAGGAATATTTTAATTTGAAAGCTTGCTTCATATAGCGGAGAAGGCAATGGCACCCCACTCCAGTACTCTTGCCTGGAAAATCCCATGGGCGGAGGAGCCTGCTAGGCTGCAGTCCATGGGGTCGCTAAGAGTCGGACACGACTGAGCGACTTCACTTTTACTTCTCACTTTCATGCATTGGAGAAGGAAATGGCAACCCACTCCAGTGTTCTTGCCTGGAGAATCCCAGGGACGGGGGAGCCTGGTCGGCTACCGTCTATGGGATCGCACAGAGTCGGGCACGACTGAAGCGACTTAGCAGCAGCAGCAGCTTCATATAGGTTAGTTGCTCAGCCATGTCCGGATTTTTGTGACCCCATGGACTGTAGCCCACCAGGCTCCTCTTCTTGTCCATGGACTTCTCCAGGCAAGAATACTGGAGTGGGCTGCCATTCTCTCCTTCAGTTCTTCCTGACCCAGCGATTGAACCAGGGTCTCCCGCATTGCAGACACATTGTTTACCATCTGAGTCACCAGAGAAGTGCTTATAGAGGGATACCCTGTAAGTGAGAAAGAGAACCTAGAGATGGAGGTGATTTTGCTGTCATATCTGTTAATAATGTGATTGAAGCCTTGGGTATTGACTGTTGGGGCAGAGCTTTTGAATCTCACCTTCATTAGAATGTGACAGCATGCTGAACTGTTCAGCCTCTCCACTCTTGTTACCGCCTTAAGCTCAGCCAGCTGTATTTGTAACATTGTCCTTACTGAGAAAAAGATGACTGTGGATGCATAGGCTGTAAGTGGCATCCTCACTACAGACCTGGGTGACTCAGAGTTAGGATTTTGCTGGATGATCAATAGGGTCGAAGAGCTGAGAGGCTGAGCAACCTGCCCAGGCACAGAGCATCTGAGCAGGACACAAAACCTGTTTGATGAGATCAGGCATCTGTCACTCAGCATGTAAGCAGTTTTGACAGGTAACCTCAGAAAGCAAGTCCTTACTACTGGGTTTTACAATCCATCCTTAAATTAAGCTTAGGTACTTTAGGCAGGGGCTTCCCTGGTGGCTCAGCAGTAAAAGAACCAATGCAGGAGATGTGAGTTTGAGCCCTGGGTCAGGAAGATACTCTGGAGGAGGAAATGACAACCTATTTCAGGACTCTTGCCTGAAAACTCCCGTGGACAGAGGAGCCTGGTGGGCTATATAGTCCATGGGGGAGCGAAAGAGTTGGACACGACTTAGTGAATGAACAGCAGCAACAATTTCAGGTGGAGGACATCTGAACCAGAAGCATCTTTGTGAAAAGGAAGAAATGTAGAAACCGATTTCTTGTGTCAAAACACTGCAGATCAGGCAAGTATTTTTCAGGTCAGTTTTCCTGATGTAAATTATAGAGGGGCAAGTGTCATTTGAAAAACACAGCTTTTTTTTTAAGTTATTTATAATAGGAGCCTGTAACGTAATTCTTGAATTAAAAGTTATAATTTAGGAGCCTGGTGGGCTATATAGTCCATGGGGGAGCGAAAGAGTTGGACACGACTTAGTGAATGAACAGCAGCAACAATTTCAGGTGGAGGACATCTGAACCAGAAGCATCTTTGTGAAAAGGAAGAAATGTAGAAACCGATTTCTTGTGTCAAAACACTGCAGATCAGGCAAGTATTTTTCAGGTCAGTTTTCCTGATGTAAATTATAGAGGGGCAAGTGTCATTTGAAAAACACAGCTTTTTTTTTAAGTTATTTATAATAGGAGCCTGTAACGTAATTCTTGAATTAAAAGTTATAATTGACATACAGAACAAATACTAGGCGAGGACTGTGACACATGAAAAGATGGTAATCGCTTTGGATGGTGACTAATTGCCACCCTGGCAGGGGGATGATCTGAATTATCTCTTGGTGTCCTTTTACACATACAGGTCTAAATTTTGCTGTATCTTTTGAGAAATTAAACATTTTTCTACCTGTTTAAAAGAAACCCCAGAACTTAGGTCTCCTTTTTTCTTTGTCGTTTTCATTTTACAACATAGAGACATGTTTACATGTCCATGTGTGACCAAAGTTTCCTTCGTACTTTTATTCCTTGGCGATCCGTCGTATCTTAAATTGAAATTCAACTAGAATTTTTTTATTGTTTCCATTAGCATAAGTATGTGCATGCGTGTCAGTCGCTTCAGTCGTGTCTGACTCTTTGTGACCCTATGAACTGTAGCCCACCAGGCTCCTCTGTGCATGGGGATTCTGCAGGCAAGAATACTGGTGTGGGTTGCCATGCCCTCCTCCAGGGGATCTTCCTGACCCAGGGATAGAACCCACGTTTCTTGCATCTCCTGTATTGGCAGATGGGCTCTTTACCACTAGCACCCTCATAGGTGAGGTTTCCCCAAAGAATGTGCCCTTAAAGCAGTATGTTCTTTAAGAATAAATGCATACTGAAACGTCGTTTGATGTCTGTCCACCTAATTATAATAACCTAATGCAGCTATCAAAAAGTCAGATTGTAACAACATCACAAAGAATATGTCCACATTAAAAGCTATTCTAAGATGAAAAACTCTGGGAAGGTTTAAATAATACAACAATTTTTAGAAACAAAGTCTTGAAATTACTGGAATCCCACTTTAAATACAAGACTGTGCATTGTAAAGAGTATTTGTCAGCCCACAGGCATGTTCTGTATACACTGTCAGTCTCCACATACCCTTGAATCCTCTTCTTTCAATTTTAGAGAAGCCAGTCAGGTAGTCCCTTTCCTCTGTTTAATTTTTTTTCTTCCTTTTTTCATTTGCCATGAAGAGAAAGGAAAGCATCCAGTTGAGATTCATTCTTTGTCATCCCTGATACGGTAGGCTTAGACTAAGACTCTCCTCCCTGTGAGGTAGCTATCCTAAGAACCAGTCTTTCAAGAATAATGATTACCAAGCTATTTGGTAATGAGAGGGTGGGTAGCTTATTAGTCTTGCACAGTATTATGTTAGTGACATTCATACCTCACCTTTGAATATGATTATGTTCTAATTTCCTCAATAAATCTGGGAACCAAACACAACTTTAACATTTTTCTAAGATTATATATAGTTAGGGTTTATCAACTGTATACATATAGGTGACTTTCAGATATTTTCCACATTCAATTCTCATAGTGAAAATTCAAGATGTTATTTGGTCACAAAGATAGTTGCTCATTAAAGATATATTTATTTGACAATGTTTACATGTTTACATTAGACTTGAATTATTATCACCAGCCCTTGTAAAAGTGGTGTCTGGTCTTTTTGTCAGAAAGAAAAGGAGTATGGGAGCTAGTCCCTATGGGAGTATGGGACTTGAATTTGGGGAACAAATTTCTGATTTATCCTCAGAGTTGAAATTTAGAGTTTACATCCCAGAGTCTTCCGTACATATTAACTACTTTGGAAATCCAGCCCCATCTTTAGGTTTGTGTGCTAGATGATAACAACTCTATGAATCCATTCCTAACCCTGTGAAATGCTCTCCTTCCGTCCTTTCCTCCCTTTGTGTCTGGGGGATGAAAGATGACATTTCTCAGACTCCCTCACAAATTCAGGTGAGCTAGTTGCTTAGTCGTGTCTGACTCTTTGCAACGCCAGGGACTTAGCCCTCCAGGCTCCTCTTATATGGAATTCCCCAGGCAAGAACACTGGAGTGAGTTGCCATACCCTTCTCCAGGGGATCTTCCCAGCTCAGGAATCAAACTGAGGACTCCTGCACTGCAGGTGGGTTCTTTACCATCTCAGCCACCAGGGAAGCCCTCAGGGAGGCACTTAGGGAACTTTTGAAAGGCAGAAGGCAGGTGGGTGCCATCTTTCTGTAGTAAGGCAATTGTATGAATGGACTCCTCACTGACATACATGTTGGCAATAGCTGAACTGCATGCATGCTCTACTATCTTGGCACCAAGTTGGTGAAGGCAGGCAGTGGTGATAACAGTCATGGCAGATGTGGTCATGGGAATTTGAAGTCAAAGACTTAGGGGGTGGCCTCCTGACTTTTATTCCTCCAAGTTACCAGTAATAGTATAAGCATCTAATCCTTTGAATTAAAGCTCTTTCTGCCTGAAATACGTTGAGTGGTTATCTATTGCATGCAACGAATCTTACATAATGAAGTATTCAGTACCAAAATGTAATCAGGAAACAGGCTGCTTGAGATAAGAATGTGGCATTGGTTATCTGACCTAGCTGAGTTTATAGGCAGTGACAATTTCATGACCAGTGGGAAATGAGATGCTATTTTCCATGTAGCAGATAGGTAACATTTTCACCGTGGTCACCTAAAACAAAATAACTACTGAAAGCAAAGTCTTTGGCAGACCTAGTGGGGTGGCATTATTGAAGTATTGTGAATGAGTATTGTAATGAGTATTAGAAATGAGGAATATAAAGACTTGAGTGGATGGATGTTTCTGATTGCCCTGCAGAGCTATCAGAAAGAAAAATCGCTTATTCCTAGCTGCCCTAAGAGGCCCTCTTACATCTTGTAGTGGGAGATCTCACCTTAAAATGAGGTCCCAAGTTTGGTCCAAAGTGGTGGCAGAATTACCACTGAAGTTCACAGCCTCAATAAGTGAAAGTTGTGTTAATTGGGAAAGAGTGGGAACAAAAGAATTGGAATGGGGACATTTGGATGAATCCGAAACCTGAATCTCTAAATCCCATTGAATATCTCTAGCCAAGAAAAGCAGCACTTTCCTCCTGGTCAGATATTAGTCCTTGGTTACTTGAGATCCTGTAATGACTTCAACCAAGGTTGTTGTTGTTCAGTCCCTAAGTCTTTGTGACCCCATGAACTGCAGCTTGCCAGGCTTGCTTGTCCTTCACAATCTCCTGGAGCTTGCTCAAACTCATGTTCATTGAGTCATCCAGCCATCTCTGTTGCCCCTTTCTCCTCTTGCCTTCAATCTTTCCCTGCATCAGGGTCTTTTCCAACGAGTCAGCTATTCACATCAGGTGGCCAAAGTATTGGAGCCTCAGTTTCAGCAGCAGTCCTTCCAGTTAATATCCAGGGTTGATTTCCTTTAGGACTGACTGGTTTCATCTCCTTGCAGTCCAAGGGACTCTCAAGAGTCCTCCAACTCAACAGTTCGAAAACATCAGCCTTCTTTATGGTCCAACTCTCACATCCATACATGACTACTGGAAAAACCACTGCTTTAGACTATACAGACATTTGTCGGCCAAGTGATGTCTCTGCTTTTTAATACACTGTCAAGGTTTGTCATAGCTTTTCTTTCAAGGAGAAGCGTCTTTTAATTTCATGGCTGCAGTCACCATCTCACCCAAGGTGGAGACCCTCTAAAGCAACGCTGATCTTCCTTGTGTCTGCTTTCTACTCTTTCAGTGTCATCAGATCTGTCAGAAGAATTAGAGCATGCTCCAGGGAGAAAACACAGAATCTATCCTGGGATGAGATAGCCTAGAATTATAGGACTTGGCTAATTTTTCCCTGCCCTGATTCTATGAATGCTAAGCAAGCAGAAAGAAACATATCTTAGGGTTAGCCTGAAATTAATTTTTAAAGAATTTTAAGGGATTGAAATTATTAATATATATGTACTTATCAGAAAATTTTAATTTGAGGACATAACAGTGAGGAGTAGCTTTAATAATTTGTCAAATGTTTAACCTGAATCAGGAAAACCTGGAACCACTGATGGCCGCATCAGAGTGAGACATATGTTAGAAATTCATTGTGTTAATGGAGGAGAGACTCCAAAGGCTAAAGGTGTTAGGAGTGTGACTCCCCTTGACCACTGTCTCATCATATTTGAGAAATACAGTGTTAAGTGTACAGTGGTCATATGTAGTGGCTGTTTTCTGTAGGCTGTGGCCTGTAAGGAGGAAAACTTCTTCTCCCCTCTTAGGTTCACGACTGTTTGGTTCAGTTCAGTCGCTCAGTTGTGTCCAACTCTTTGCGACCTCATGGACTGCAACACGCCAGTCTTCCCTCTCCATCACCAACTGCCAGAGTTTACTCAAACTCATGTCCATAGAGTCGGTGATGCCATCCAACCATCTCATCCTCTGTGGTCCCCTTCTCCTCCCACCAGCAATCTTTCCCAGCATCAGGGTCTTTTCAAATGAGTCAGTTCTTCACATCAGATGGCCAAGTATGGGAGTTTCAGCTTCAGCATCAGTCCTTCCAGTGAATATGCAGGACTGATTTCCTTTAAGATTGACTGGTTGGATCTCCTTGCATTCCAAGTGTCTCTCAAGAGTCTTCTCCAACATCACTGTTCAAAAGCATCAGCTCTTCCGGGCTCAGCTTTCTTTATAGTCCAACTCTCGCATCTATACATGATTACTGGAAAAACGGTAGCTTTGACTAGACAGACCTTTGTTGGCAAGATAATGTCTCTGCTTTTTAATAGGCTGTCTGGGTTGTTCATAACTTTTCCAAGGAGTAAGCGTCTTTTAATTTCATGGCTGCAGTCACCATCTGCAGTGATTTTGGAGCCCCCCAAAAACAAAGTCTGTCACTATTTCCATTGCTTCCCCATCTATTTGCCATGAAGTGATGGGACTGGATGCCGTGATCTTAGTTTTCTGAATGTTGAGTTTTAAGCCAACTTTACCTGTGAATTAAACTGACAAGAGACAGATTATCAAGAGAAGAGCTTTATAACATTTATTGATGTTAATATTTTCAATTTTATATGCATAGGTGAAGAAATAAAAAATTGAAGAAATGGTTAGCCTTGGGAGTTATATACCATTTTAACAAAAGACAACAAATTGTAGAGAAGTGACTACTTCTCTACAAAGGAAAGGGAATCTCAGATTCTAGGGTTCATACTTTGTGGGAAAGTAACTAGGAAGCATATGGGAGAAACTCATGGGAGATAAGGGTTATTTCATAAGGTGGTTTTTTTTGTTTTGTTTTTTCCTAATGCAGACTCATCTCTGTTCCTTCTTTGTTTTCAGGGATAAGGGTTGTTCTCCCTTTTCTGATACAGGAGTAGAGGGAACAGCCTCACAGGGAAAATTTATTCCCTGCTGTTAGGCAGTCGGAGGGCAAAGAGCTCTTTCTGTGTCTGCTTTTTCTCAATTGCCCGAAGCTCAAAATAATCCTTGTTGTCAAAGTGAAGTGCCTTGGGGTAACATAATCTGATCCTTCAGGATGATAGAGGGAAAGTGCCATTTCTGAAATACATTCTCTGACTTCAGTAGGAATGATGGTATTCCCGATTGCTAGAGGCCAAATGCCAGTACTTAAATGCCAAAATGGGCATAGTAATAGTAATGGGCAGCTGAGTCTGACAGTTATTATTATTAGGCCATGCCACATGGCTTGCAGGAACTTATTTCCCTGACCAGGGATTGAACCTGTGCCCTCTGCAGTGGAAGCATGGAGTCTTAACCACTGGACCGCCAGGGAATTCCCCTGAGTCGTTATTAAAATAGCTTCATCTGTATTTATGTGTGTGTGTGTGCATGCTCAGTCATGCCCGACTCGTTATGACCCCATGGACTGTAGCCCACCAGGCTCCTCTGTCCATGGAATTTTCCAGGCAAGAATGCTGGAGTACATTGCCATTTCCTCCTCCAGGGGATCTTCTTGACTCAGGGATCGAACCCTCATCTCTTGCATATCCTGCAGGAGTCTTCTTTACCAACTGCACCACCGGGAAGCCTGAGTATTAATGGTGGCTGTTAATTTATGATGTCCCTAGGACTGAAACAGATAGGCAACCTACTTGATTCTGTCTCTCACTCGAAACTTAGTGAGCACAGGTGTGGCTTGAGTCTCCACAATAGAGAGACACAACCCCCACACCGGTTTCCATACTTGAGTCATTTCATAGACCCAGGACTTCCTAAATGAAAGGAATGTGGGAATGTGGGGTTCCCTTGAGAAGATTCCCTGTGACATTGTCACAAGAATGCAGTATAAATTCTACTAGCTTTCACCCAAAGGGAAGGGAAATAAGCAGACTGTAGAGGAATTACTGGGTCACTGAGCTGATGCTGATCGTCAGGCACCCAAACTGCTACTGTGACCATCAGTCAAAACTGAGGCTTAAAGAGGCTGGGGGATAAAGGCAATTTTGGCCTAAGTCCACCCCACAGTGGCCTCATGGGCCCCCAAACCTACACTCTTTGGCTCCTGAATGCATAGTGGATTAGTCATTCTCAGTGTTTGGCTGAATCTCAACATTGGTTCCCAACGTGGAATGAGGGCTAATATGGATTAAAGGGCCAAGTCAAAGCCCTTAAATATCGATCACCTCCTTCTTGAAACAGTGGACCAAAAGCAATACCATGTTTTTCCATGAATGTTAGAGGTTCATGCCAGCATCAAAGGCGTGAAGATTCAGGGGTGATTATTTTTATTATACACTAATTTAACTCTCCAATTTGACCCTAGCCAGATATTGGAGAGTCTTGGAGAATGACCGTGGATTATTTATGCATTTATGTGTGCATGCTTAGTCCTATCTGACTCTGCAACCCCATGGACTTTAGCCCACCAGACTCCTCTGTCTGTGGGATTCTCCAGGCAAGAATCTTGGAATGGGTTGCCATTCCTTTCTCCAGGGGATCTTTCCAACCTAGAGAATGAACCCAGGTCCTCTGCATTGGAGGCAGATTCTTCACCATCTGAGCTACCAAAGAAGCCCAGGAGGTAGAAAATACCATAGTTCCTTGCTAAGTGCCCAAGAGGAGGTGGGAGTGGGAAAAAGCATGTAAATTCAAAAGCCATGACATCAACAGTTTGGGGCAGCCAGTGGTCTATAGCAGATGGAGATTTTTTTTCTCTTCAGTGAAAGACAATTGCTATACTTTGTTATCCATCGGATTTAAAGAGGTGAATTTCTTAGACTGCTAAATTTCACTGGACCTTTGAAACAGCATATATACATTTAAGGGGCTACTTTGACCAACTTATCAAATAACCCACCAGGCTGCAAGTTCTGAACGGAGCCAGGGTAGGAAATGGCTTTGTTCCTACTATGGACCGCCGTGCAAGTTACTCTGCTGTTTGAGCCTTAAGATCCAACTTCAAGAACCTCAAATGGTTCTTGAAGAATCTGACGGAAGGCAATCCTATAGGGGCCTCTGGCCAGCCTTAACACAGAATTGCAGTGCAGTCCTCTCGGGCTTTAGCATAAAGCCACAATCTAGTCTCCAAATATGCTATTTTAAAGAGACAGATCCTGGACTGCTTCCAGACCGTGGGAGAAATTTGTGTAGCTGACCACAGACTAGCACGTGACCGTGTAAGCTCTACTGCCTGTCACGGGCTGCATGTTATCTGATTCATCGTGTCATAAGCTAAGCCATGCACAGCAGTATCCTTTCATCAGGTGGAAGGCCGTGAAGGCCCAGGGGAGTGGCGTGGGCAGTGCCTTACCTGCCGCAGCATCTGTCCTGCTGCACTGCCGCTTTTCCCTCAGCCCACGAGTCTGACCTCTTGAAAATGTCTGTGAAATATAGATTGATTGTGTTTATGCATGTCTGACCCCTTCTTGTTTCGTGTCCTAGGGCACTGACCCATGTGGACACTGCGTCACTTTGGCTCCCTGATCAGCTGGATCTAATCAATAGGAGATCAATAGGTAGATGGATAGAATGCATAGAACATCTGTTCCATGCTCTTTCCCTACTTGGGTGATGTATCTCTGACCCTAGCTACTTCCTTCCACAACCACAGTCCCTGCTGGGAAATCTCCTATCCACAGTTTTAATTCTCACTAAGCTCTGGGAGCACTGTGTTCTTCTCTTGTTTCTTCACTTCTAGAGAGGTAACAGCATCACACTCTTGAGATCATCAGACTCTAGAGTCTGAGTACCGCAACGTCATTTGTTCCTTTAACCTTGCTTACACCTCTATAAGCCATCTCTTTATAAAAGGTTTTTCATTTAAACCATCTGTGATAAATTTTCATTTATGCTGGAACTCTGATTGAGAAAATGAAAAAGAAAATAATTGAGTCTGGTTAATACTATTCCACATAAAATGAAAACACAAGCTGGAAATGGACTGCAGCAGTGTTACAGCTTCACTTGTGAAAGTGAAAATGTGTGAAAGGATGTATGTATGTATGTATGTGTTAGCTGCTCAGTCATGTTTGATTCTTTGCAACTCCATGGACTGTGGCCTGCCAGGTTTCTCTGTCCACGGAATTCTCCAGGCAAAAATACTGGAGTGGGTTGCTATTTCTTTCTCCAGGGGATCTTCACAACCCAGGGATTGAACCTGAGTCTTCTGGGTCTCCTGCATTGACAGATTCTTTACCACTCTATCACCTGGGAAGCCTGTCCTAATATTGTTTGATTGTGGACTAATGTAACTTGAATTCAGGCAAAGAAGATCATGAAAAGAAAGAGTGTGATTTCTTAACTACATACTGAAGCACTTCAAAATTTATTTATTAACACAATAAATTCAAAGAACTTTCTATATTAGCTTTTCTTGTTTTATATTGGGAATTAATTTGCACTTGTTATAAGAGAGCGCTAGAATAGCTCTGGTTAGAATAGCAGGAGAGATAATCAGATTAAGGGCTCCTGGTTGGGCACTGTGACAATAATAGAAATTAATGACTTTAAATCCAGAGGGGCCTGCCATGGATTCTTGGATTAAGGACCATTACTAATACCACGCCAATCCCTGTATACGTCTATAAATCTCCTGCAGTCTGAACATAAATGTGATGGTGCATTAAGCTGTTATAAACATCCGTGTGCAGGTTTTGTGTGGATGTTTCCAAGGGCTTTGGGTGACTACCCAGGAGCAAACTGCTGGTTCATGTGGTAGGAGTATGGTTTTTTCTTGGGAAGAAGCTACTGAACTGTCTTCCACAGTGGTTGTACCATTTCCCACTCTTAGCGGCAATGAATGAGAGTTCCTGCTGCTCCGCATCCCTGTCAGCACTTGATGTTGTCAGTTTTGGAGCCTATCATTCTAATGGGCGTGCAGTGTCATCTCACTGTCATTTTCATTTGCAATTTTCTAATGACATAGGATGTGGGGGATTTCTTCATGTCTTCACTTGCTGCCTGTCTGTCTTATTGGATGAAATATCTGCTCAGGTCTTTTGCCCATTTTAAATTTGGATTGTTTATTTTCTTACTGTTGAGCTTTAAGAGTACCTTGTGTATTTTAGGTAGCGGTCCTTTGTCAGATAGGTCTTTTGCAAATATTTTCTGTTGGTCTGTGGCTTGTCTCCTGCTGTCTTGATAAATCATATTTTTTAATTACCTTAAACTTATCCTTCATTTTTTAGAGCATACAAACTAGAGGAAACGTATTCCAGGTTTGTTTTATTCTTGTTAGTTAGACATAAATTGTAACTTTATAAATATGTTGAGTCATAACAATCAGACTATTATGAAGGCAATGGCTCTGACTTCTTGGAATAATCAGTCACAGACATTTAATCATTTACATTTCTCATTAATATGATTAGTTTCATTTAGATATTGCTGAAAGGATCAGCACCTTTTTGCCATCATTGTGCTGTAGACGCAGCAGGGGAAGAAGGGATTCTTTATTCTAGTAAAAAATTTGAGGTGGCTTGGTTCATCCCATATTTTATTTTTATACCTAAAATTCATGTCAGCTTGCCAACTTCTATATCACAATTGGGTAGTCAGATTTTAATGTGAACTCAATGAACTATTGTTGGAAAAGCGTTTAGCCTATGGCCTGGCACATACTAAGTGTTCAATAAACAGTCAAAGTTATCAAAGGGTTTCCATAATTTTATTGCCACTGTAGTAATTACAGCATCTTACTAGTACTGTCATATAGTTGTAATATTACATAATAATTTGACTAATAATGCTCAGTTTTAAAAAGATTGTTTATTTTGGGTTGTGCTGGGTCTTTGTTGCTGTATGCAAGCTTTCTGTAGTTGCAGAGAGTGGGGGTTACTCTCTAGTTGAGTTGTGTGGGCTTCTCTTCACGGTGGCTTTTCCTGTTGCAGAGCACAGGCTCTAGGCACTCGGGTTTCAGTAGCTGTGGCATCCAGGCTCAGCAGTTGCGGTGCACAGGCTTAGTTGCTCCCCAGCATGTGGAATCTTCCTGAGCCAGGGATTGAACCCATGTCCCCTGCATTGGCAGGCACAGTCTTATCCACTGCACCACCAGGGAAATCCAATTTGTCTCATTTTGATTTGCACCAGCAATCTTGGGAAGCGGTTCTTACCTGCCATGGTTTTCACAGTGCTGCCACATGGCCAGTTCAGTTTAAGAAAAAGATTAACGCTTTAGACTGGGAGCCTATTTCAAGCAGTAGCGTCAATTAATAAACATTATATGCAATTAGACTTTCCTATTCATGCAATGAGAAGAAGTGGGTTACCATGACCTAGTGGGACCTCTTATCATTGTGGGTGTAGAATATTATTAACTATTTTCTGATGAGTGTAAAGGGTCAAAAGTGACTTGAAGAAGAGGTAAAAAGAAATAAGATGTATGAAAGTTATATGATTTTTTTGTATAGAGTTACTATTTACCATAAATTAATACATTGCTTTAATCTTGGTCTCTGAAAGTTTTATTTAAATATAAATAAATCTTAATATGAAAATACATACAGACACACACATATATTTATATTGTATCATTGTGGTGTAAGTTCTTCTTAAGCTACCTCCATGTGGCTATGGAATTGTACTGAAATTAACTGTCTTTCAAAGACTTAATTTTGAACATCTTTATTGATGATTAAAATTACAGTAATTTATAAAGTCTGTAAAGGTTGAGATAAAAGTTAAAATTTCAACAGTTTATGCAACTTTTACCTTTTCATATTCAAATTTAAGTCAGAGGTTTCCTAATTGTAGGCATAATTTACGTAAAAATTGGGAAACCGTACTGTAATTGAGGGAACAATTCCTTGTCAAGAAGTAACATGTTTGTGTCAGAATTTAGATGTTATATAGAAAGCTTTGCTTATCATTTTAAGGTACTCGTACTTTATACTCAGATTAATGTTGAATACACTCATTTGACAAGTGTCTTGTCATTTCTCTCTATGTACCAATTATTGTGTTAGCTGAGGAAGATGATAATATACATGCTAAACTTTTTAAAATGTCCCAAGTATTTCTCTTTTTTCAAAATGCATCCCAAGGACTTCCCTGGTGGTATGCTAGATCGGAGTCCACCTGCCAGTTCAGGGTACCCAGGTTTGATTCCTGGTCTGGGAGGATTCCACGTGCAGCTAAGCCTGTGGGCTATAACTACTGAGCCTGTACTCTAGAATCTGTACACCGCAACTACAGAAGCCCGTGCACACAGAGCCTGTGCTCTGCCACAGAAGCCACTGCAATGAGAAGCCTGTGTACCACAATGAAAAGTTGCCCTCGCTTGCCACAAGAGAAGGCCCAGGCATCAGTGAAGTCCCAGTGCAACCAAAAGTAATCAACAAAATAAAATATTAAAAAATGCATCCTAAACTTTTGAAGAGACCAATGACTTGTGGAGAAGATGGGCAAAGAAAATGAAATATTATAAATTGTGCTAAAAACGAGATCCAGAGAGAAGAGTTAGAACCACTTCATAAAAGCTTGCTTCTAGTTTATAAAGAATTTCTTTGTAATAATATTTTTGTGTCTAGACATGCGTATATTTGTGCTTAACATTAATGGTGGCCAACGCCATCTAAGTGTGACATCCAAGTGTGACAAACACCTGTTTGTTCTCTGTATCTACAAATCTGAGTTTCGTTTGCTTTTTGTGTGTTTTAGATTCCGCATGTAAGTGAAATCATACAATGTTTGTCTTTCTGTGTCTGACTTAATTTCACCTAGTAAAACACCCTCAAGGTCTATTCCTGTTATCACAAATAGCAGGATCGACTTCTTGTTTACAGCTGAGTAGTTTCGTGCATGTGTGTGTGTGTGTGAGAGAGAGACACCTTTTTTATCCATTCATGCATCACTGAATACAGATCATTACAGTGAGCACAGGGATGCATATACCCTTTTGAATTACTGTTTTCATACCCTTCAGAAAGAAACCCAGAAGTGGAACTGCTGAATCATATGATAGCTCTATTTTTAATTTGTTTTTGAGTAAATTCTATACTGTCTTCCATACTGGTTGCATCAGTTTACAGTCCCATCAACAGTGCATGAGGGTCCCCATCTCTCCCTATCCTCACCAATACTTGTTTGGTGTTTTTTTTAAAATATTTTTTATAATGGCCCTTTGGACAGGTGGGGTGATTTGCCTTTCCCTGGTGATTAGTGATCATGAGCATCATTTCACGTGCCTCTTGGCCATCAGTATGTCTCTGGAAAAATATGTATTCATATCCTCTGTCCATTATGGCTTCCCTTGTGGCTCAGCTGGTAAGAAATCCATCTGCAATGCAGGAGACCTGGGTTCAACCTCTGGGTTAGAGAGATCCCCTGGACAAGGGTAAAGGCTACTCATTCCAGTATGTTGGCCTGGAAAATTCCATGGACTGTATAGTACATGGAGTTGGAAAGAGTTGGACACGACTGAACAACTTTCACTTTCATAAAATATTATTCCATTTGTGTCCTTTTCAATTTCTTTCACCAATGTCTTATAGTTTTTAGGGTAAAAATTTTTCACCTCCTGAGTGAAATTTACTTCTAGGTATTTTATTCTTTTTGAGGTATTTTTAAGTGGGATTTTTTCTTGATTTCTCTTTCTGATAGTTTGTTATTAGTGTATCAAAGTGCAAGAGATTTTCATACATTAATTTTGTATCCTACAACTTTACTGAATTAATTTATTATTTCTAACTTTTTATTTTGGTGGTGTCTTTAGGATTTTATATGTGTAGTGTCATGTCATCTGCAAATAATGACAGTTCTACTTCTTCCTTTTCAGTTTGGATTCCTTTCATTCCTTTCATTTCTCTTTCTTGCCACTTGCTGTGGATAGGACTTCCAATACTAACTTGAATAAAAGTGGCAAGTGTAGGTATCCTTGTCTTCTTCCTGATCTTACAAGAAAATCTTTCAATCAGGTGGTGAGATAAGCTGTGAGTCTGTCATACATAATCTTTATTATGCTGAGATATAATGCCTCCATACCTACTTTGCTGAGGTTTTTTTAAAATCATAAATGGATGTCAAGTGCTTTTTCTGCATCTGTTGAGATCATCACATAATTTTCATCTTTCATTTTGTTAATATGGTGTGTCACATTGATTGATTGGCAAATGTCGAACCCTGGAATAAATCTCACTTGATCTTGATGCATGATCCTTTTACATATTATTAATTTAGTTTGCTATTATTTGGTTGAGAATTTTGCAACCATGTTCATTAGGGATATGCATGCATGCTAAGTTGCTTCAGTCGTGTCTGACTCTGTGCGACCCTATGGACTGTAGCCTATAAGCTTATCTCACACTTAATTGAAAGATTTTCTTATAAGATGAATTTATTGAGACTTGTTCTATGGCTTAGTTCAGTTCAGTTCAGCCACTCAGCTGTGTCCGACTCTTTCGACCCCATGGACTGCAGCACACCAGACCTCCCTGTTCATTACCTACTCCCAGAGTTTACTCAAACTCATGTCCATCGAGTCGGTGATGCCATCCAACTATCTCATCCTCTGTTGTCCCCTTCTCCTCCTGCCTTCAATCTTTCCCAGCATCAGGGTCTTTTCCAATGAGTCAATTCTTTGTATCAGGTGGCCAAACTGTTGGAGTTTCAGCTTCAACATCAGTCCTTTCAAAGAATATTCAGGGCTCGTTTCCTTTAGGATGGACTGGTTGGATCCCCTTGTAGTCCAAGGGACTCTCAAGAGTCTTCCAAAACCACGGTTCAAAAGCATCAATTCTTCGGTGCTCAGCTTTCTTTATAGTCCAACTCTCACATCCATACACGACTACTGGAAAAACCATAGCCTTGACTAGATGGACCTTGTTGGCAAAGTAGTATTCTGCTTTTTAATACGCTGTCTAAGTTTGTCATAACTTTTCTTCCAAGGAGTAAGGGTCTTTTAATTTCCTGGTTGTGGTCACCATCTGCAGTGATTTTGGAGCCCCCAAAAATAAAGTCTCTCACTGTTTCCCCATCTATTTTCAATGAGGTAATGGGACCAGATGCCATGATCTTCGTTTTCTGAATGTTGAATTTTAAGGTAACTTTTTCATTCTTCTCTTTCAACTTCATCAAGAGGCTTTTTAGCTCTTCTTTGCTTTCTGCCATAAGGGTGGTGTCATCTGCATATCTGAGGCTAATGATATTTCTCCTAGCAATCTTGATTCCAGCTGTGCTTCATCCAGGCCAGCATTTCGCATGATATACTCTGCATATAAGTTAAATAAACAGGGTGACAATGTACAGCCTTGATGTACTCCTTTCCCAATTTGGAACCAATCTGTTGTTCCATGTCCAGTTCTAACTTTTGCTTCTTGACCTGCATACAGATTTCTTAGGAGGCAGGTGAGGTGGTCTAGTATCCCTATCTCTTGAAGAATTTCCCACAGTTTATTGTGATCCACACAGTCAAAGACTTTGGCATAGCCAATAAAGCGGAAGTAGATGTTTTTCTGGAACTCTCTTGCTTTTTCCATGATCCAGCAGATGTTGGCAATTTGATCTCTGGTTCCTCTGCCTTTTCTAAATCCAGCTTGAACATCTAGAAGTTCCTGTTCATGTACTGTTGAAGCCTGGCTTGGAGAATTTTGAGCATTACTTTGCTAGTGTGTGGGAGAAGGCAAAGGCACCCCACTCCAGTACTGTTGCCTGGAAAATCCCATGGATGGAGGAGCCTGGTGGGCTGCAGTCCATGGGGTCGCTAAGAGTCAGACACGACTGAGCGACTTCACTTTCACTTTTCACTTTCATGCATTTTAGAAGTAAATGACAGCCCACTCCAGTTTCCTTGCCTGGAGAATCCCAGGGACAGGGAAGCCTGCTAGGCTGCCATCTATGGGGTCGCACAGAGTCAGACACAATGAAGTGACTTAGCAGGAGCAGCAGCAGGGATGAGTGCAATTGTGCAGTAGTTTGAGCATTCTTTGGCATTGCCTTTCTTTGGGATTGGAATGAAAACTGACCTTTTCCAGTTCTATGGCCACTGCTGAGTTTTCCAAATTTGCTGACATATTGAGTGTAGCACTCTCACAGCATCATCTTTTAGGATTTGAAATAGCTCAACTGGAATTCCATCACCTCCACTAGCTTTGTTCGTAGTGATGCTTCCTATGGACCACTTGACTTCTCATTCCAGGATGTCTGGTTCTCGGTGATCACTCATACCATCGTGGTTATCTGGATCATGAAGATCTTTTTTGTATAGTTCTGTGTATTCTTGCCACCTCTTCTTAATATGTGAGCCACCTCTTCTTTATGGCTCAACATGTGATCTATTCTAGAGAATCTTCCTTAGCACCTGAGAAGAAAGTGTATTCTGCTGCTTTGGGGTGGAATGTCATGTATATATTAAATTGATCTGATGTAATGTATCATTTTAGTATATTATTGATTTTCTGTCTGGATGATCTATCCATTGCTGTAAGTGGAATGCTAAAGTCCCCTGCTTTTATGGTATTGATGTCTATTTCTCTTAAGTCTATTCATATTTGCTTAATGTAATTTGGTGCTTCTATGTTGGATGCATATATATTTATAAATGTTGTAACTTCTTTCTAGATTGACCCCTTTATCACTATGTAATGCCTTTCTTTGTCTTTTCTTATCATCTTTATTTTAAAGTCTATTTCTTCTGATATGAGTACAGCTATACCAGCTTTCTTCTTGTTTTCATTTGCATGGAATATCTTTCTCCATCCCTTCACTTTCAGTCTGTGTGTGTTCTGAAGTGAGTCTCTTGTAGGCAGCTTATAGTTGAGTTTTGTGGGTTTTGTCTTTTATCCATTCAGTCACTCTGTATCTTTAGATTGGGGAATTCAGTCCATTTACATTTAAAGTAACTATTGATCGGTATGTACTTATTGTAATTTTGTTAATTGTTTTCAGCTGTTTTTGTAATTTGTCTTTGTTCCTTTCTTCTTCTCTTTCTCTCTCCCCTTGTGATTTGATCACTTTCTTTGGTGTTGTGCTTACATTCTTTTCTCATTCTGATTTTCCTTTGTGTATTTACTATTAATTTTCTGTTTTATGATTACCATGAGGTTCACATATAACATTCTTTTTATATGAGTCTATTTTAAGTTGGCAGTAACTTAAATTTTGACACATTCCAAAACTCCACACTTTTAGCCCCTCACAACATTTTATATTTTTTTATGTCACCTTTTATGTTATTTTATATATCCCTTAACTAGTTATTATGGTTGTTGTTGTTCAGTCGCTAAGTCATGTCAGGCTCTTTGCAACCTGATGGACTGCAGCACACCAGGCTTCCCTGTCCTTCATTGTCTCCCAGAGTTTGCTCAGACTCACGTCCATTGAGTCAGTGATGTTACCCAGCCATCTCATCCTCTGTCGCCCTCTTCTCCTCTTGCCCTCAATCTTTCCCAGCATTAGGGTCTTTTCCAATGAGTCAGATCTTTGCATCAGGTGGTCAGCTTCAGCATCAATCCTTCCGAAAAATATTCAGGACTGATTTCTTTTAGGAGACTGATTTGATCTCCTTGTTGTCCAAGGAACTCTCAAGAATTTTCTCTAGCCACCACAGTTCGAAAGCTTCAATTCTTTGGCCCTCAGCCTTCTTTATAGTCCAACTCTCATCCATACATGACTACTGGAAAAACTATAGCTTTGACTAGATGGATCTTTGTCAGCAAAGTGATATCTCGGCTTTTTAATACACTGTCTGATTTTGTCATAGCTTTCCTTCCAACGAGCAAGCATCTTTTAATTTCATGACTGCAGAAATTTGGTTAACTTTACTACTCCTATCTCTTGCCCTTTGACCTTCATACTAGTTAATAGGTTATTAGTCTACTACCTTTACTATTTTTACCTTTTCCTGTGAGATTTTTACTTTTGTATGTTTTCTTGTTAGCAGTTAACTGTGTTTCTTTTCAGCTTAAAATATCCCTTAACATTAATAAATAGTATGGCTTGTTTATTGGTGATTAACTCCTTCAGCTTTTGCTTAGCTGGAAAAATTTAACTCTCCTTCAATTCTGTATGATAATCTCATAAAAGACGCTTACTCCTTGGAAGAAAAGTTATGACCAACCTAGATAGCATATTCAAAAGCAGAGACATTACTTTGCTGACTAAGGTCCATCTAGTCAAGGCTATGGTTTTTCCTGTGGTCATGTATGGATCTGAGAGTTGGACTGTGAAGAAGGCTGAGCGCTGACGAAGTGATGCTTTTTATCGGTGGTGTTGAAGACTCTTGAGAATCCCTTGGCCTGCAAGGAGATCCAACCAGTCCATTCTAAAGGAGATCAGCCCTGGGATTTCTTTGGAAGGAATGATGCTGAAGCTGAAACTCCAGTACTTTGGCCACCTCATGCAAAGAGTTGACTCATTGGAAAAGACTCTGATGCTGGGAGGGATTGGGGGCAGGAGGAGAAGGGGACGACAGAGGATGAGATGCCTGGATGGCATCACGGACTCGATGGACGTGAGTCTGAGTGAACTCCGGGAGTTGGTGTTGGACAAGGAGGCCTGGTGTGCTGCGATTCATGGGGTCGCAAAGAGTCGGACACGACTGAGCGACTGAACTGAACTGAACTGAATCTCACAGGGTAAAGTATTCTTGGTTGGGAATGTTTTCCTTTCAGCAATTTGACTATGTCATACTATTCTATTCTGGCCTGCAAAGCTTCTGCTGAAAAATATGCTGGTAGCTTTTTGAGGTTTCCTTTGTATGTAACAGGGCTTCCCTGGTGGCTTGGAGGTAAAAACGTCTGCCTCCAACGTGGGAGACCCGGGTTCGAACCCTGGGTTGGGAAGATTCTCTAGAGGAGGAAATGGCAACCCACTCCAGTACTCTTGCCTGGAGAATCTCATGGACAGAGGAGCCTGGTAGGGTACAGTCCACGGGGTCGCTAAGAGTTGGACAGGACTGAGTGACTCACTTTCGCTTTGTATGTAACAAGTGTTTCCTCTCGCTGCTTTTAAGATTCTTTGTCTTTAATTTTAAAGATTGTGAATGTTATTCTTCTTGATATTGTTAAGATATTGTAAAGTATTTATAATATCTTTACTTTTTAAAGTTCCTTTTTTTTCTGCTCTGTCTAGATGAGTTCCATGGCTTTGTCTTTCAGCTTGCTAATCCATTCTTCTGCTTTATCCAGTCTGCTATTGAACCCTTCTATTATTGTATTTTTTAGCTCTTGACTTCTCTTTTATACTGTCTGGCTCTTTATATTCAATACGTTATATTTTATATCTCTTTATTGAAGTTTTCAATAAACTGCGCTCATTCATTCTTCCCCAAATTTGGTGAGCATCTTTGTAATTATTAATTTGAACTCTTTATCCAGAAGATTGTTGCTGCTGCTGCTAAGTCGCTTCAGTCGTGTCTGACTCTGTGCGACCCCATAGATGGCAGCCCACCAAGCTCCCTCGTCCCTAGGATTTTCCAGGCAAGAGTACTGGAGTGGGTTGCCATTGCCTTCTCCAATCCAGAAGGTTACTTATCTCCATTTTATTAAAGTCTTTTTTTTTTTTTTTTTTTTGAGGTTCTTGCCTTGATCTTTTGTTTGGAATATATCCCTCAGTCTTTATATTTTGTCTGACTCTCTAAGTTTGTCTTTAATGTTATTTAGTGAAATACCAACCTCTCCCAGTCTTGAAGGAGTAGTCTTGTGTAGGAGATGGCTTGTGGGGCCCAGAAGTGCAACCCCCTTAGCAACTAGCGTCAGGAGCTCAAGAGGCATCCCCTGGGTGGGCTGCACATGCCCTCAGCCACAACGCAGGTGGGTGAGCTGTGGTCATGTTCTGGCACAAGTTGAGTGGAATCATACCCTCTGGAGGTAGCAGATTGGGAGAAGAGTGTCAAAATGATGCCTGCCAGCACCAGCATTAGCAATATAGAATGAAATCACAAAAATGGTGTTCCACTAGCCCCTCCATCCCTGAAGAGAGTCTCAACAGATTCTTATCTCTCCAGGATGCTTAAGATTAATTAGCATGTTGGTCTTCTTCACTTTTGCTTTAGGTGCTTTTAAAGCTGTTGCTTTTCCCTGGATCTTGGGGTGAGTGAATCTGCACTTGAATCCTTTAAAAGCAGGGTTCCTATTCTCTACAGTTCTATGGCTCTCCTGAAAGCAATCCCATTGGTTTTCAAAGCCAGGCATTTGAGATTCCTTTTAATTGTGGGTCACCTTGCCTAGGTAAGTTTTTTGGAGTGAGTGTATCTCCTCCTGTCTTACTACTTTTGCTGTGGGCCTTTAATCCTTTGTTATGGAGCTGATGTTCATCTAGTTTCAAGATCTTTTTCAGCTGAAATTACTCCATATGTAGCTGTGGATTTGTTGTGCCCGTGGGAGAAGGTGAGTTCAGGATCTTCCCCTGCTGCCATCTTGAACTGTCTCCTAGAAACCCTTGGAGGGTACAGTATAAATGGAACATACAGCTTCTCCAGAAATCAATTGACCAGTTCATTGACTGAAACACGTACTTATGGAAACATGAAACTGGGAGGATATGTAATTTAAAAATCACCTTATTTTGGCTATGTTTATAAAAAGATAGTCATGATACAACTAGAAAACTCCAAACAAGTTCTTATAGCCAGCCAAAGCCTGTACTAGAATCCATGTTTCCTCATTTCCTCTTTCCTAGTCTGTACTGTCATTTTTAACATCAGAAGCATTAGTGTGTATATATATATATATGTGTGTGTGTGTGTGTGTGTTTGTGAAATATATATATGTATATATGTATATTTGGCATATATGTGCCAAATGCCAACATATCACTATAAAAGAATATGTAATAAATACTCAAGAACATTAAGGAAAATTGTGAAGATGTTAAAAATAAGAGCTAGTTGAGACTCAGTCAAACCAAGTCATGTTGTAATTATGAATTTATGCAAGAGTAACTAACAAAGTATTTACTATCCACAAAGGATGATGACAGAGTTTGCCTTGCTGAGCAAGTCTGGATTCCCTGATGCTAGTTTAGATTGATACTTGTGTTTGCTCCCTAGGCATAGTGATATTACACAATGCACTAAACCTCTGCCTCGGTAGTCTCCTCATTATTGTTGGGTTATTAAACTTCAGGCCCACTCCCAGGACCTATTGACTTTAGATGGCTGGATGGCATCACGGACTCAATGGAAGCAAGTCTGAGTGAACTCCGGGAGTTGGTAATGGACAGGGAGGCCTGGCGTGCTGCGATTCATGGGGTCGCAAAGAGTCGGACACGACTGAGCAACTAAACTGAACTGAACTGAACTGAAAAGTTGTACTTGAAACTTAACCATTAAAATCAACAACATTTATCTGGGAAGACGTTCAGGATTCTAACTGGAGGTGCCTGTTCCACAGCTGACATTCCCAGCATGATGGGAACAGGAACACCAAGAGCTTCAAACCACTGCTGGCATGTCTACCAGCTTAGAGCAGGATGATCAGAGGTCACAGTCTGGGTACAGGGGGCAATAAATCGTGGAGGAAATAGATCAATAGGAAATAAACACCTCGCTGGGTTATAAGCCTCCTATCAGATTGCAAGTTCTTTGAGGGGTGAGATAGTATCTTATTTATCTTTGAAAACATGTTTCAAGCCTTAGGGTTTGGCAAAAGGAGCTATTTAAAAATGGCTGCTGTGATTTGTCTAATAATGGCTGAAGTTATTAACACACAATTTAGCCCAAGAGTAAATAGCAGGCTGCATCCAGGGACCAAAAGAAAAATAGATGTCCCCTTTTTAGAAAGCTTCACATCTTGGAAGTGAAATCAATAGTTCCTAAAACATAAGGATTATTATTACTATTATTATTAAATGCTGCTGCTGCTGCTGCTAAGTTGCTTCAGTCTTGTCCGACTCTGTGTGACCCCATAGACGGCAGCCCACCAGGCTCCCCCATCCCTGGGATTCTCCAGGCAAGAACACTGGAGTGAGTTGCCATTTCCTTCTCCAATGCATGAAAGTGAAAAGTGAAAGTGAAGTCACTCAGTCGTGTCCAACTCTTCACGGCCCCATGGACTCAGCCCACCAGGCTCCTCCGTCCATGGGATTTGCCAGGCAAGAGTACTGGAGTACGGTGCCATTGCCTGCTCCATTATTAAATGCTATTAAACGTTAATTATTATTGTTACTTCTAATGACTGAATACCTATTATAGCCTTTTCAACACTGCCTCACTCATCTGTTTAACCCAGAAATTTCAAATTATCCATTGTCAGCATTTTATTTTATAAATATTCTCAATTTCCTAAGTATAAGATGCTATCCTAAGGAAATGGTATGTTCAGCCAGTGAAACTCAAAGCTACTGATTCAGGAAGAAGCATGTTTGGTTACAAGTAAGAAAAAACACAATTAAGAATAGTTTAAAGTAATAGCTTTATTTTTTCTTACAAAGTCAGGAGTCTGGAAGCTGAGACTACAGATATGGTGCAGTAGCCATTTTTTAACAGGCTGAAGAAAATAATTCATGTAATTCTTTAAATAATTTTTATCCTTTTTTCTCTACTGATCTCAACTTTATTTAAAATTGTGGTATTTTGTTCATCATATATTTTTGCACTAATTCTGATTTTTTAAAATATTAAACTTGATTACTTTTTTAAAAAGAGTATCTTCCTAAATGTTATGCCTGAAACAAAAAACTTTACTTGCCTTACCCTAGTCCTGACCCTGCATTATCAGTTACAATAACAGGGCTTGTTAAACACATGTACCTTCATTATTTTTTAATTGATACCTTCAGTTATTTTTTAATGTTCTGAAGCTTCAAAATAAAGGAAGCTAGTTCAGAAACAAAGAAAAATAGGAGCTTGTATTTTCAACTGTTGGAAACTGGAGTGGAAGGACCATAAAGTGCATGAAAAAAGACTCTTTACTAAAGACAAATGGGTTTCCCTGTTTACTCAGACAGTAAAGAATCTGCCTGCAATGTAGAAGATCCAGGTTCGATCCCTGAGTCAGGAAGAACCCCTGGAGAGAGAATCCTCTGGAGAAGTATTCTTGCCTGGAGAATTCCATGGACAAAGGAGCGTGGCAGGCTTCAGTCCATGGAGTCACAGAGAGTTGGACATGACTGAATGCCTAACACTTTCACTTTCACTTTACTGAAGACATGGGTCTTGGCCCTTTAGAAGCTATGAGCCAATGAGCAAGTCAAAAATCCTCTAGTGGCCGCAGTTCCTTCAGTGCTAAAATGAAGGCCTTAAAATCTGCCTTGACTGTCCCTCAGAGATCTAATGAGATCAAGAGTGTGAAAAACTGGAAACGTAAAGGTGTGAAAGACCTTCATAAACTGTATAGTACCCATTGAGGAAGTGAGCTGGGGACAGAGTGAAAAGGAACGATTAAAGACTGAGAGTCACAGGGACTTCCCTGGCTGTCCAGTGGTTAGCACTCCTCACGCTGATGGCCGAGGGCCCAGGTTTGCTCTCTGGGCAAGGAACTAAGATACCACCAGTCTCGTGGCATGGCCAAAAAATACAAAAACCAGAGTCAAAGCATTCTGGCTACAGTCCAGGCCAGCCCTCTCATTCTGCTGCTGGGGGAAGTGAGGCCTGGGGCACACACCTCTCCCCTACCTTAGGGCAATAAGTAGACGCAGAGATGAATGAGGATGCAGCTTGCTGGGCCTGGTCTGGGTCCTGGGCTCCCTCTCTTTTTCATATTTTATACAATGTTTAGAGGTTACACTTCACTTCCAGTTCTTAACAAAACACTGGCTCTCTTCCCCATGTTGTACAATGCATCCTTGTAGCCTGTCTTAACACCCAACTGTTGATGCCTCCTATTCCCCACCCGTTTATCGCTGAGCTCTTCCTCTCCAGTTATGATCTCGAGAGGTCAGATTCAGGGAAGAATCAGGAAGGTCCTTCTAGAAATGGAGAGGCAGACTCGTGTCCTTAATGAGAGAGGAGAAAGGAGCACAGGGAGACAGGAAAGAGATGTGACGTTGAGAAGCTCTTCCTGAGGTGTGAATAATTTCTTCTGGGACGAGTAAAACTGGCGTTTCCAGGCTCCCCTTGTGAGGTGTAACCACACAGACAAATCGCTGAAGAGTTAGACTAACCAGATTTTTCAATCCTGGTTGGTTTTGCTGTGGTACACAGACACCAGCTTAACAGAGAGAAGGTGAAAACAGGAAAACCGTGATGCAACAATTAATCATTTATGTTTACAAGTAAACCATCTTTGGAAAAAAAATTTACATTAAAGTCACATGGTTCTTACATAACAATTTATTTTAGGAACTAAAGACAAGCACCTGGAAAATGATATTTTTAGTGAAGGAAATTCTTTCTCTAAATGTCTTTTTCTCATGAAACTAAAAATTTTGCAAAGCTCCACCCAATTCCTTATTACTATACCTGACTCATCAACCTAATTACTAGCTTTTACATAGTACATCATGCACTCTAACGACAAGTGAGAGAGTTTTATGGACATTAGTCTTAAATGGAAAAAAAATTATGAAAGCTAAGAGTAAGTAAACTAAATTTGGCTTAATAATCTTGTCTCACGGCACACAGGGAAATAGTTCAAAAATTAAAGGCAAGCGATATCTTTTATCTATTGTGAGCAATGATATGTAAAGCAACAGAATTATCTACATCTTCTCTAAGTCACTCCTAAAGTCTCATTGATCCTTGAGAGTATTTATAACATGCCAAGAAGCACCCCAACTGTTTTCTGGTTCCTGTAAATACCTAGCCTGTTTCTGCTGTCCAAAGACAAGTTAAATTCCACTGACCTGTTTGAAATAATTGTGCTAAGCTGCCAGCAAAATCCTTGCATCACCTTAGCAATCAGATTTCCTAAAACCTGGCTACTCCTCATGAAAATATTAGGAATCCTACATGAAATTGGTTACTCACCCATGGGTAGCCACCACACTTCATTCCTGGAAAGGGTGGGTCTATCCCACTTGAAGGCAAGTGTTAGGATCTGTACTCCTGCTTTGAGTGACTCATATTCTCTCCATAAAAGAAGAGATGGTGCATCTTTTGCAGTATTGAGACAGAAATTTTTAAAGGTGATATTATTGCTGGAAACACACAAGACTATTTTATTAAAATATTGTTGATTTAAAATGCCATGTTAGTTTTAAGTGTATCACAAAGTGATTTAGTTATATATATATATATAGTTGTTGTTCAGTCATTAAGTCATGTCTGACTCTTTGCAACCTCATGGACTGTGGCCCACCAGGTTCCTCTGTCCATGAGATTTCCCAAGCAAGAACACTGGAGTGGATTGCCATTTCCTTCTCCAGGGGATCTTCCCAACATGGAGACTGAATCCATGTCTGCTGCATTGGCAGGCAGATTCCTTACCACTGAGCCACCAGGGCAACCCATATATATATATGTATATATATGCACATATTATGCATTCTTTCACTCAGTTGTGTCCAACTCTTTGTGACCTCATACACTGTAGCCCATCAGGCTCCTCTGTCCATGGAATTCTCCAGGCAAGAATACTGGAATGGGTTGCTATTCACTTTTCCAGGGGATCATCCTGATCCAGGGATCAAACCCAGATCTCCTGCAGCTTAAGTATATTCTTTACCATCTGAACCACCAGGAAACCATATATATATATATTCTCTTTAAGATTCCTTTTCATTATAGGTTATATATTGAGTTTAGTTCCCTGTGCTATATACAGTAGGTCTTGATGGCTATCTATTTTTATATATAGTAGTGTGTGTATTTTAATCCCCAAATCCTAATCTCTCCCTCCCACACAAGACTATTTTAACAGCAGCTGCTTTCTAAGAAGGTGGGCTCACACAGCTGCTGTGGTCCTCTATAACATATGGATAGAGGATCCCCAGTGTCATGAACAACCTTTTCTCTTCCGCAGAACTCTGGAATCTAAAGCAAGAAAATTGTCACTCTGTGGAAGAATTATTTAAGCCATTATACAATGTATGCATTGTATACAATAATGTATTACTACTAATGGTAGTGATCTTTCGATACTAGAATGAGGAAGTGAAGAGGAAAGGAAGATCATATAACCTAGGAGGAGTTGGGAGAGAACTACCTGGGGGTCTGTCCTTTGCCTGGTGACCTGGTTCAATGTTGGGTTTAAATTTTGTTTAAAAGAATTGTTTGGTTTCTCCATCCATATGAGATAGGAAGGATAAAATGTTGTCCCTTAGAAAGAAAGCATTCCTCCTATGACCTCAGTCTCCATTTTTCCCATTTCCTATACCTAACAGTCAAACGCCATCCACCTGTTGATTATCTAAAGGGAATACTGGCCCCACGAAGAGAAAATCAGCTTGGTTAGGTATTATATGAAGGGGGAATAGGTTAGAGCAGTGCTTCTAAAGCTTTAGCCGGTGTATGCGTGACCTGGAGAGGATGTGGAACACAGATGCCGGGCCCTACCTCCAGAGACTGTGGATTCAGTAGGTGTGGGGGGCGCCTAGGAATGTACACATTTGACAAGTTTCCAAGGGATGTTGATGCTTCAGTCAGTAAACTACACTGTAACTAGGTGTTCAAAGTCACTCTGAAGATCAGCACTTACTGGAGTTTACACACATTTGGCCATTTCCACTGTCATTTTCCTGTGCCATCATTCCATGATTAGCTTTTTAGGGGGCAACCGGTTCTAATTAAGAGGGTCAGGTATTCGGTGAGAAGGGCAGTGCTGCTACTGAGGATGTCGATCAAAAGGAAGAAAAGATCACAGGACAGGTTGAGTCTGACCAGGTATCCAGTGTAAGTAAAGGGAGACTAATTTAATTAATACAAGTTTATAATGTTCAGTGTCATGTAGTGCAAATCCTCCTTATTAACTCTTCCCCCCCATTTTGTTATATTTGCTTATTTTTTTAGATTTTGTGCGTAAGTGATAATACATAGTATCTGTTTTTCTGCCTGACATTTCACTAAGCATAATACCCTCTAGGTCCATCCATGGTGCTGCAAAAGGCAATTTTCATTCTTTTTAAGGGCTAAGTAATATTACATCGTATATATGTACCACATTTTCTTTATTCATGCATCTGTCGATGGACACAGGTTGCTTCCTTATCTTGGTTGTTGTAAATAATACTGCTGTGACCACTGGGGTTTGTGTATCCTTTCAAATTAGTGTTTTCATTTTCTTCAGGTATATACCCAGGCATGGAATTGCTGGATTATATGGTAGTCCTTTTTTTTAGTTTTTTGGGACCCTCCACACTATTTTCCACAGTGGCTATACCAATTTAAATTCCAACCAGCAGTAAGCAAGGGTTCTCTTGTCTCCACATCCTGCCCAATATTGTTATTTATAGACTGTGATGGTAGCCATTCTGACAGGTGTGAGGTGGTATCTCATTGTGGTTTTGATTTACATTTCTCTGATGATTAGCAATGTTGAGCATCTTTTCATGTGCCGGTTGGCCATCTGTACATCTTTGAAAAAATGTCTATTCGTGCCTTCTGCACAATGGCACCCCACTCCAGTCCTCTTGCCTGGAAAATCCCATGGATGGAGGAGCCTGGCGGGCTGCAGTCCATGGGGTCGCTAAGAGTCAGACACGACCGAGCAACTTCACTTTCCCTTTTCACTTTCATGCATTGGAGAAGGAAATGGCAACCCGCTCCAGGGTTCTTGCCTGGAGAATCCCAGGGACGGGGGAGCCTGGTGGGCTGCTGTCTATGGGGTCGCACAGAGTCGGACATGACTGAAGCGACTTCGCAGCAGCAGCAGCACTTTTGAAGTTGCATTGTTTGGGGATTTTCTGGTATTGAGAGCATCTAGCAGTGCACTCCCCTCTGGTCACCAGAGCCGTGTGTTCTAGGGGTTTCCTCTATGCGGACTGCAGTCTGGTGGGCGTGGCTGTCCCCTAGTCCAGTTAGACGCCAGGCCCTGCCTTATGTGGAGGCTGCTGGCTGCTGGTTGGTGGGGCCAGATCATCAGGTGGCTGGTTGTGAACCCTCAGGGGGGTTCCCAGAGCTAGGGCTGGCTCACTGTTGGGCAGAACCAGGTTCTGAGATGGGTGGTTGTGGGGCTGGGCTTCTCACATCTTCACCAGCCTGGCTTGGTTCCTGACTTGGGTGGCTGTGGATTCTGAGGTGTCTCTTGCAGATGCTGGCTGGCTGGTGAGTGAGACTGAATCCAGGGGTAGTAGGCTGAAGGGACCAGGATGTCCTACAGCTGTTATTGGCCTGCTGGTGGGCAGAACTGGGATCCAGGGGTCTCAGGACTAGCGCCTGCTCCCTGGTGGGCAGAGCCAGATTCTATGGTCTCTGGCTGCAGGGCCCTGGGGAGGGGTGCCCACAGTTGGTGTTGGCCTATTGGTGGGTGGGACTGGGCTCTGGAGCTGCTGGCTGAGGGGCTCAAGGTGTCTCAGAGCTGGTACTGGCCGGCTGGAGGGTGAGGCTGAGTCCCAGGGGGTCCTAAGGTTGATGTGTGCCTGATGGGGGTGTGGTCACTGGAGCCCAGGAGGGCCTGGGCTAGTGTGTGGGGCTGGGCCCTGGACCCCTGGTGGGCAAGCCTATATCCCGGGGTGGCTATGAGTTTACCAGGTCTTAGGGCAGCAAGCCTGCTGGTGGGCGGGCCTGCTTTACCAGAGATGTCCCAGTACTTGACGCCAACAGGCAACTGGACAGGACCAGGTCCTGGTGCTAAAAGTGAGAGGTGAGTGTGTGTGTGTGTGTGTGTGTGTGTGTGCGCGCGCGTGCATGCATGTTAGTCTCTCAGTCATGTCTGACTCTCTGCGACCCCATGGACTGAGCCCACCAGGCTCCTCTGTTCATGGAATTCTCCAGGAAAGACTACTGGAATGGGTTGCCATTTCCTTCTCCAGGAGATCTTCCCCACCCAGGGATCAAAACTGGGTCTCCTGCATTGCAGCCAGATTCTTTACCATCTGAGCCATCAGGGAAACCCAATAAGTTAGAGGGAGGAGTCCAAAATGGCACTTGCCATCACCAGTGTCCACTGGTGATTCTTTAGGGAAGAATAAACTCCCCTAAAGGGTTTCTGCCTCTATGTCCCCAGGGGGAGCTCCAGTTGCCTCCTGCCTCCTTGGAAGATTCTCCAAGATCAGCTGGTAGATCTGAGCCAGGCTCCTGTTAAACACTGCTTCTGCCATTGGTCCCAGAGCATGTGGAATTTTCTGTTTGCCCTTTAAGGGTGGAGTCTTAATTTCCCATAGGCCTCTGGGTCTTCCCACTGGCTTTCAAAGCCAAACGTGGTGGGACTCTCCTCCAGGAGTGGGACCTTTGGGCTGGGAAACCTGATGCGAGGCTCAGACCCCTCGTGCCTTGGGGAGGACCTCTGCAGCTTTAGTTGTTCTCCCATCTATGGGTCACCTACTTGGGGATATGGGTCTCCACTATGCCATCTGTCACTCCTACCCATCTCATTACCGTTCCTTCTTTATGTCTTTAGTGGGATAAGAGCTTTTCTGCTAGGTTCCAGTCTTTCTCATCAATAGTTGCTCTGTAAATAGTTGTAATTTTGCTGTGCCTGGGAGAGGTAAGCTGCCCATCTTCCCAGTCTTCCATCTTAGCCTGAACCTCTCATAATTCCTTCTTGTTAACTCTTTAAAAAACATGTATTGGCTCCTCTCTACTGATTTGTGTGTTAGTCGCTCAGTCGTGTCCAACTGTGACCCCATGGAATGTTGCCCGCCAGGCTCCTCTGTCCATGGAATTCTCCAGGCAAGAATACAGGAGTGGGTTGCCATTTCCTAGTCCAGGGGATCTTCCCGACCCAGGGATTGAACCTGTGTCCCCCACATTGCAGGTGGTTGCCATGTTATAAGTTGCAGCATTCAGAATTTTAAAAATTATATCCATTTTCTAAACAAGATGGCAATTGTAACAAAAATTTTTATTTTAACCTGTAGTTTGTTTGAGTGATTTGAGATTCCTAAAAGTGGCTATATGTCTACTGCTGTTAAATATTTTGTGGTTAATTTCTGCCTGTTTGAATGTAATCAGAGAATGTGGTCAGGGCAACTATTATGCATTGGAAGTCTTTGTAAAATTGCCATGATGTTTCAAAATGGTGTATTTTCTCTAGAGCATAAAATTGAATATTTAGTCAATCAGAGTTTTAATTACATAGTTCAATTTAAACTTTTTAATTTATTTTTAACTGAAAGATTTTTGCTTTACAATATTGTATTGATTTCTGCAATACAACAACATGAATCAGCCATAGGTATGCATATGTCTCCTCCCTCTTGAACCTCCCTCCCATCTCCCACCCTATATTATTCAAATTTTAAAAATTCTTATTTGTCTTTTATTTATTACCTCTAAATCCTATACAGTGTTTGTAGCTATTGAATCCTATTTCATCATTACCCGGCTTGCCTACCTCTTCTTTTCTCTTCTTGAATTTTCTTTACACATCCCTCAATGTTTAAGCATTATTTACTTAAACGTGTCTTATAGAAATTGCATTTACATTTGGTATTCTGGTCTTATATTGAGGAAAGTAGGGAAAACCACTAGACCATTCAAGTATGACCTAAATCAAACCCCTTATGATTGTACATTGGAAGTGACAAATAGATTAAAGGGATTAGGTCTGATAGAGTGCCTGAAGAACTATGGATGGAGGTTCATCACATTGTACAGGAGGCAGGGATCAAGACCATACTCAGGAAAAAGAAATGCAAAAAGGCAAAATGGTTGTCTGAAGAGGCCTTAAAAACAGCTGTGAAAAGAAGAAAAGCAAAAGGTAAAGGAGAAAAGGAAAGATATACCCATTTGAATGCAGAGTTCCAAAGAATAGCAAGGAGAGTTAAGAAAGCCTGCCTCACAATCCCTCCTATGCAAAGGAATAGAGGAAAACAATAGAGTGGGAATGACTAGAGATCTCTTCAAGAAAATTAGAGATACCAAGGGAACATTTCTTGCAAAGATGGGCACAATAAAGGACAGAAATGGTAGGGACCTAGCAGAAGCAGAAGATAATAAGAAGAGGTGGCAAGAATACACAGAAGTACTGTACAAAACAAGATCTTCAAGACCAAGATAATCACGATGGTGTGATCACTCACCTAGAGCCAGACATCCTGGAATGTGAAGTCAAGTGGGCCTTAGGAAGCATCACTATGAACAAAGCTAGTGGAGGTGATGGAATTCCAGTTGAGCTATTTCAAATCCTAAAAGATGGTGCTGTGAAAGTGCTGCACTCAATATGCCAGCAAATTTGGAACACTCAGCAGTGGCCACAGGACCGGAAAAGGTCAGTTTTCATTCCAATCCCAAAGAAAGGCAATGCCAAAGAATGCTCAAACCACCGCACAATTGCACTCATCCTACACACTGGCAAAGTAATGCTCAAAATTCCCCAAGCCAGGCTTCAGCAGTACATTAACTGTGAACTTCCAGATGTTCAAGTTGGATTTAGAAAAGGCAGAGGAACCAGAGATCAAATTGCCAATGTCCATTGGATCATCGAAAAAGCAAGAGAGTTCCAGAAAAACATCTACTTCTGCTTTATTGACTATGCCAAAACCTTTGACGGTGTGGATCACAAGAAACTATGGAAAATTCATACTGAGATGGGAATACCAGACCACCCGACTTGCCTCCTGAGAAATCTGTATACAGGTCAGGAAGCAACGGTTAGAACTGGACATGAGACAACAGACTGGTTCCAAATTGGGAAAAGAGTACGTCAAGGCTGTATATTGTCACCCTACTTATTTAACTTCTATGCAGAGTACATCATGAGAAGTGCTGGGCTGGATGAAGCACAAGCTGGAATCAAAATTGCTGGGAGAAATATCAGTAACCTCAGATATGCAGATGACACCACCCTTATGGGAGAAAGAGAGAAGAACTAAAGAACTTCTTGATGAATGTGAAAGAGGAGAGTGAAAAAGTTGGCTTAAACCTCAACACTCAGAAAACTAAAATCATGGCATCTGCCCATCATTTCATGGGAAATAGATGGGGAAACAGTAGAAACAGTGTCAGACTTTATTTTTTTGGGCTCCAAAATCACTGCAGATGGTGACTGCAGCCATGAAATTAAAAGATGCTTGCTCCTTGGAAGAAAAGCTATGACCAACCTAGACAGCATATTCAAAAGCAGAGACATTACTTTGTCAACAAAGGTCTGTCTAGTCAAAGCTTTGGTTTTTCCTGTGGTCGTGTATGGATGTGAGAGTTGGACTATAAAGAAAGCTGAGCACCGAAGAATTGATGCCTCTGAACTGTGGTGTTGGAGAAGACTCTTGAGAGTCCCTTGGATTGCAAGGAGATCCAACCAGTCCATCCTAAAGATCAATCCTGAATATTGGAAGGACTGATGTTGAAGCTGAAACTCTAGTATACTTTGGCCACCTGATGTGAAGAGCTGACTCATTTGAAAAGACCCTGATGCTGGGAAAGACTGAAGGCAGGAGGAGGTGGGGATGACAGAGGATGAGATGGTTGGATGGTATCACCATCTCAAAGGACATGAGTTTGAGTAAACTCTGGGAGTTGGTGATGGACAGGGAGGCCAGGCGTGCTGCAGTCCATGGGATCAAAAAGAGTCAGACACAACTGAGCGATTGAACTGAATTGAATGGAACTGTTTCTGGTCCAACCTGAATCCCTTTCATTTTTAATAAAAGATTTAAATCCATTTATTATCAATCATAAAAAATATCAAAATGGGGGATCCTCCTGAAGATGGCAGAGGAATAGGACAGGGAGACCACTTTCTCCACCACAAATTCATCAAAAGGACATTTCAATCCTGAGTAAATTCCACAAAACAACTTCTGAATGCTGGCATAGCACATCAAGCACCCAGAAAAGCAGCTCATTGTCTTTGAAAACAGTCCTCTATTTCTCCTTTAATTTTCCTTTTATAACCTACTATTGCTACTGCTAAGTCGTTTCAGTCGTGTCCAACTCTGTGCGACCCCATAGATGGCAGCCCACCAGTCTCCCCCGTCCCTGGGATTCTCCAGGCAAGAACACTGGAGTGGGTTGCCATTTCCTTCTCCAATATTACTTTTCAAAAAAAAGAACCTATTTTTAAAGCAAACTTCATATATATATATACACACACACACACACACATATATATATAATAATTCTTGTGACTTTCTTCTTCTTCTTCTTTTCTTTAATATTGTATTTTGAAAATCCAACCTCTACTCTAGATTTTTAATCTTTGCTTTTTGGTATTTGTTATCAATTTTGTACCTCCAAAAACCCACTCTTCAGTACCCATTTTTACTTGAGAGTGAGATTACTGGCTTGACTGCTCTCTCCCCTTTTGGACTCTCCTTTTTCTCCACCAGGTGGCCTCTGTCTCCTTCCTCCCTCTTCTCTTCTCTACCCAACTCTGTGAATCTCTGTGTGTTCCAGACGGTGGAGAACACTTAGGGAACTGGTTACTAGCTGGATCTGTCTCTCTCCTTTTCATTTCCCTCTTTTATCCTCCTGGCCACCTCTGTCTCCTTCCTCCCTCTCCTCTTCTCTGTATAACTCCATGAACATCTCTGAGCGATCCAGACAGTGGAGCGCACATAAGGAAGTGATTACTGGCTAGCTTGCTCTCTCCTCTTTTGATTCCACCTCATCTTATTCAGATCACCTCTAACTCCCCCCTCCCTCTTCTGTTCTCCATGTAACTCTGTGAACCTCTCTGGATGTCCCTCAATGTGGAGAAACTTTTCATCTCTAACCTAGATGTTTTATCAATGGTGCAGTATAGAAGAAGTCTTGAGACTACTATAAAAATAAGACTGAAAACCAGAAGCAGGAGGCTTAAGTTCAAATCCTGAGAACATCAGAAAACTCCTGACTCCAGGGAACATTAATCGATAGGAGCTCATCAAATGCCTCCATCCTACACTGAAACCAAGCACCACCCAAG
>SJXQ01009278.1:0-29326 GCA_006408695.1 Aepyceros melampus | reverse complement strand
GGGAGGGGCAGCGGAGGAGGAGGGGCAGGAGGGCAGAGGACTGCAGCAGACCAGGCTTCCCTGTCCTTCCCTATCACCCAGAGTTTTCTCGTGTTCACTCACACACATGTTCATCGAGCTGGTGATGCTATCGAATCATCTTGATAGTTCTCCGGGAAAAGTGAATCTTTGGTCATTCAGTTTTTGAATTTTAAACTTTTTCTGGACAAGATGTAGAGGCAAGGTCAAATATCCCTCCAGAGATATAGGATATAATCTATCTCCAAGTTCAGAAAGACCTAACCCCGTTGACACTTTTAACATCCAGAGCTGCTGAGACAATATTTTCCGTTGTTTAAGTCAGCCACCTCGTGGTCTCTGCTACAGGAGCCCCAGGTAACTAGTAAAGGGGTCAAATGGCTTCTTCCGCCACTAGGCTCTGCTGTGGTGGGTGCCCTCAGAGTCTATTTAAAGGCAGCTGGTACCAGACCTCTCCACTGGTGCTCCTGCCTGAAGGAGAGACAGAAATTCAGGGTGGGTGGAAAGCTTTGATCAGTGCCATGTAAACCACGTCAGAGGTGAACAGAAAGGCCTCCATACTTTTCTATTTTCACAGTGTATTTAGACAACGTACCTAATTATTATACTCTCTTAGAAAAAGCAGTTAATAAATGACCACTCCAGAAGACAACAGGACTGGTTCGGTGCCCTGTCCAGATTCTGCTTTGTATAGCTGAGGGATGATTACTGAATTACCATCCAGAGATGTTAAAGATGGCCCCAGATATCATTAAGCATTTCCTCTTTGATCAAGAAAGGATTCATAATTGCATTCATTTCAGGATAGACCTGATTGGATCTCAAATTCTAATGTTCATGGGATTCTCCTGCAGGGTTTGCTAAAAATCAGATTCCCAGAACTCAACACAGAGCTAGAGAATCAGAATCTCTGGGGGTAAGACTTAGAAATCTCCAATTAATCCTCCTCCCTTTGCCTCCAACACACGCTATACAGGCAATTTGACCGGCCTTCTTCGGGAAACCTTGTTACAAATGACCGATTAAAGTGCATGGTTTTATCTCTGTGATTTCTGAATTCGGGAAAGCAATACAACCTCTGTAGGCTAGAGCCAAAGGAATGAAGATCTAACCGTGGAATGCTGGGCTTTGGTGAGTTGGAACATGGAGACACCTCCCCAAAAGATCCTTGACTAGGCTGTGCTCACCCCTCCTGTCTATGGTAAGTTACTGGGTTACAGAGTCGTGTCTCCATCTTTCTGTCCATGTGTCTTTCCGATGCCTGGGTGATCGGGGTGGTTTCCTATGATGGTGATTGTCCGTCTAGGTCACATGGCCCAGTGGGGAGCCAGGACATGGAGTGATGCATGTCATGGCGCAGTGGTGGATTTCCTTCCATTTAGAAATCCCACACACACACCTGGAAAGTGGCTTCATGACGAGCAGTGCAAAGGAACAGCCAGGGGAGAGTGCGGACAGCACCTGCTATGTCCAGCATGAGGGCCTGCTTCTGAATGATTCTCTGTCTCCTCTTCTGCCACATGGTGACTCACCTCACAGGCCAGATGCTCCACGCGAAGTTGCTCAGTTGTGTCTGACTCTTTGTGACCCCATGGACTGTAGCCTCCATCTGTGGGATTTTCCAGGCAAGAGTACCGGAGTGGGTTGCCATTTCCTTCTCTGGGCATCTTCCCGACCCAGGGATGCCCAAACCACATATGAAATGTAGTGGAGAAAAATTTTAAATGAAAAAAAAATGACCTATTGATTTTTATGCTTTCCTGTAAATTAATAAACCTTTGTCTAGTAAAGGAGCACCTCAAACCAACTCTAGAGTTGGATTAGAGATTTGTTTTTCTTCAGGAAATTCACCTCCTCCAGCATGGAAATTAGGACCCAGGAGTCCCCAAACTGGTTGTGTGTGCATGTGTGTGTCTCAGCAGGGAAGTTGTGTATATGAAAAATTACACATGGAATCTTTTCCAGGGACATAGAATATTTTAAAGATGTTATCAAAAACTGAGCAAAAATTCTTAGACTTGTGGTAGTAGAAGTGTTTAAGTGACGTAAAACTAAAATTCCAAGAAGTACAGGAAAATAGCCCCTTTTCCTTATGTAGAGATGCGGCAATTATTCTGTTGTTGAATCCTTTACATAGTGTTTTAACTTACCTTTGGCTTCCCTGGTGGCTCAGTGGTAAAGATTCTGCTAATGCGGGAGATACAGTTTCAGTTCTTGGGTGGGGAAGATCCCCTGGAGAAGGAAATGGCAACCCACTCCAATATGCTTGCCTGGAAATTCCACAGACAGAGGAGCCTAGCAGGCTACAGTCCATGGGGTCTCAAAGAACCAGATACAACTGAGCGACTAAACTGCAACAATATTAATTTTACAGTTTATTTATTTAATACATCTTTAGTACTGAATGGATGTTTTACAGTAAACTGGAAAATTCACATAAATGTTTTGAAATAGCTCTAAATTTCAAAGAAATATTATGTTTGCTCTAGGTATCAAAGGGAGAAAACCACTCAGATATTACAATATAGAATATGATTACATTAAGTGTGAAAGCATAGGACAAATACAAATAGAGCCTAAATACAATTTTGTGGAAAAAAAAAACCATATATATATACACACACACACCTTAGAAAACAGTTAGCCTTGATGCAACGTGTGTGTGATTTTTGTTTTCTTCTACATGCCATATTTTTATTTTTCACATGGTCCATAAAGAACATTATATTGTTAACATAGTCAGAAAAAAATATATAACCAACTGCCAAATGTTAGATGCAGTTTCCTATTTACTTTACTTAATTACCTTTGTAAATCTATTTTCTAGATCATGTTACCAGCTCCTGGTAAAACCGTAGAGCTTTTCAAGATCCAACAACAACTATTGCAAAGGAACACCATTTCCCACCTTCAGAACTGTCTTTCTGTTCCTACTAGCAATCTGACTCTCAAATTCTGTTTGCACTATTCCCAGCAAACACTCCTCTAGAGCATTTGTGTACATGTGGCTCTTTCATCATACAGGGAGTGAAGAAGTGAAGTGAAGTTCTCAGTTGTGTCTGATTCTTTGCGACCCTGTGGACTGCAGCCTGCCAGGCTCCTCCATCCATGGAATTTTCCAGGCCAGGATACTGGAGTGGGTTGCCATTTCCTTCTCCACATATAGTGAGTAATTGATGCTAATTCCAAGGAGTTTGACACAGTTTCAGAAATATTTGCTTTTGTGTTTTGAAATAAGAAAATATTTGATCCCTTCTAAGCTTTCAACATCGCGGGGCAGGATTGCAGAGTTCAAGGGTATGTCTCTCTTGGCAAGATTTAAAGTGTGAGCTCACCCACGGAGTAAAGAGCAGCTAGGAAAGTGGAACTCGAAACATCGTGGTGGCTGTTCATCGCGCCAGGTGCCAGGTCCTGACTCTTGGCACCCAGGGGACTTCTAGAAGCAGGGCTGTGGTCATATTTGACTGAGGTGTTGTAAAGAGGGCACCAGCTGGCACAGCCCCCTACTCTAGGAAAGACAGTTAAAATCAACGGGGAAAACAAATTCCTTTCACCTCCTCTTGAGACTTTCATGAAGAGTGTTTATTCTTGGATGATGGGGATTAAGGGAAAAGGTATTTCAGATGTTGGTTCAAGGCCTGATGCTGAGATGATGGCTCACAGTTTGTGATGAAATTATATAATGCACACTTTGGTAAGAGCTATTTAATCCCTCCTAGTTAGGGATATTGCTAACTGAAAAGCTTCCTCATTGATTTTTGTAATGCTTTCGGAGTTCCAGCTTAACATTTTCTCTCTCAAAATTCACTTAAGACAATTGTTTTATAACAATTCTCTATAACAGTATGATGAGGGAGACGATTCTCTTCTCATTGGATGGGGATGAATCCAAGCATGAAAAGGGAGATGAGTTTCCAGGAGGCAAGGCCCGGATGCACAGGAACAATTAGAGGACAGACCACCCTCCTCTACCCAGGCACTGATTCCTACCACCCCATACCCACCCACTCTGAAGTGGTCAGATCTGAGTGTTTGCACACTGGCTAAAGATTGCTGTAATGTCAACCTTGCTTGTCTTGTTCCAAGACCAGAGTCTCCCAAGAGTGAAGAGGAAGCCAGCTGCCTGCAGGTTTCATCCATATCTGTTCTGTGAGGGGTGGGTTCATGCTGGGCGCATATGTCATTGACATCACAGGTGCACAAACCAACACTCAAAGAGGTTAAGGGAGAAGGCCAAAGTCAAGTTTGTAGGTGGCAGAAGTGGAATTCAACTTAGGGTTGTTCTGAAGTGTTAGTCTCTCAGTCACGTCCGACTCTTTGTGACCCCATGGACTGTAGCCCACCAGGCTCCTCTGTGTAGGGAATTTTCCAGGCAAGGATACTGGAGTGGGTTGAAATTTCCTTCTCCAGGGATCTTCCTGACCCAGGGATGGAACCCACATCTCTCGATTCTTCTACAATTGGCCGGTGATTCTTTACCATAGTGCCAAATGGTTGTTTTGAATCCTGAGCAATTTTCCACATACTGTGGTACTTTTTTTTTAACTTACCTTTCAAACAGAAATAAAAGGAACCCTAGAGAAGTCTAAACAGGCAAGGCATGAGCTAATTTCCAAGACTGATAGGTTTTCACTCATGCAAAGATTAACTTCTGATGGTTCCTCCTTGACCTTTCAAAGTTGAAAGCATTAAACAAGAGCATGAATGAGTGAGTCCTACCCATGAGCAAACTATGTCTCTATAGGGCCAACCTAAGAAGCGAAGCCACCAGATCATTTTCTCCTCTGTACACAAGCATGGCCCAGTCTTTGCCTCATGTTGCAGAGTTCTCTTGAGACCAAGCCTGAATCAGGCACATGTGTGTGCTAAGTCATTTCAGTTGTGTCCAGCTCTTTGTGACGCTATGGACTGTAGCCAGCCAGACTCCTCTGTCCGTGGGATTTTTCAGGCAAGAATACTGCAATGGGTAGACATTTCCTCCTCCAGGGAATATTCCAGCGTTATTATGACCATCGCTACTGTTTTTACAGAGCCTGGCCTTTGCGTAAGTGCAGTGGAAAAGGCTTTTTCATACTGTTCATGTGGTTCTCAAGCAACAATGCTGAAGTGGTTTGCCATTGCCTTCTCCAGTGGACCACGTTTTGTCAGAACTGTCCACTATGACCTGACCATCTTGGGTGGCCCTACATGGTGGCTCCTGGTTTCACTGAGTTAGACGAGGCTGTGGTCCATGGGATCAGTTTGATTAGTTTTCTGCAGTTGTGGTTTTCATTCTGTCTGCCCTCTGAGGATAAGGATAAGAGGCTTATGGAAGCTTCCTGATGAAAGAGACTGACAGTGGGGGAATCTGGGTCTTGTTCTGATGGCCCAGCAAAGGTCCTTCTAGTCAAGCTATGGTTTTTCCAGTGGTCATGTATGGATGTGAGAGTTGGACTATAAACAAAGCTGAGCACCAAAGAATTGATGCTTTTGAACTGTGGTGTTGGAGAAGACTCTTGAGAGCCCCTTGGACTGCAAAGAGTTCAAACCAGTCCTTCGGAAAGGAAATCAGTCCTGGATATTCATTGGAAGGACTGATGCTGAAGCTGAAACTCCAGTATTTTGGCCACCTGATGCAAAGAGCTCACTCACCGGAAAAGACCATGATTCTGGGAAAGATTGAAGGCAGGAGGAGAAGGGGATAACATAGGATGAGATGGTTGGATGGCATCACTGACTCAGTGGACATGAGTTTGAGCAGACTCTGGGAATTGGTGATGGACAGGGAAGCCTGATGTGCTGCAGTCCATGGGGTCCCAAAGAGTTGGACACGACTGAACTGAACTGAACTGAACTGAAGAGTGGAAAAGGCAACCAGGGTTTCTACACAACTTGAAAGTGAAGGCAATCATTCATTTGGTTCCTCTGGGTATGTAGTCCTATATGGTCAAGACTCAAAATATACAGTCTGGATTTTTTCAGTTGATCAAGTATGCAGTTAATTAACTTTTCTTTATCTTAGAGCCAAGATAACTAGAATGAGGTTTACCAGGAAACAATTCAGCGGTGCTGAGATACTCGACAAGCCATGGTCCCCCACATGGGCCAGAGAACCAGGCAGTGGGCAGCCCGTGTTGTGAGGGCACAGCCACGTCCCAGACGGATGTCCTGACAAACAGAGCCTGGTGCATCTCCCATTGTTCAGCTTCCTGTGTGGAATGCACATGTGGGACACATGCTGAATAGGCCTGGATTCCGGGCCAGCGGTGCTTTGGGGAGGGGCATACAGTCTCAGTGGGACTGCAGAATAAAGACAAAGGAAGGCCAAAGAGAGCTGCAGGGAACTCTGGAAGGTGGGTGGAAGGAGAGAGTCATATGCAAAGATAAAATCTAGAATTAGGAAGAGACAAGGCCAAGCCGAGGGTTTTCAAGCTATACACAAACTGCATGGGAACTGAGGCACCAGTACCAGCTACTGGAATTGGTATACCGGCTGAATTTGGTGTTGTTCAGATGCTAAGTCGTGTCTGTCTCTTTGGCAATCCCATAAATTATAACCTGTCAGGCTCTGTGCCCATGGGATTCTCCAGGCAAGAATACTAGAGTGGATAGCCATTTTCTTCTCCAGGGGATCTTCCCGACTTGGGGACTGAACCTGCAGATATCTCCTGCATTGGCAGCTGGATTCTTTCCTGCAGAGCCACCAGGGAAGCCCATGGGTTGAACAGTGTCCCCCAAAAAATTCATGTCAAACTGGAACCAAATAAGAATGTGCCCTTATTTGGAAACAGGGTCTTAGCAGATAAAATTTAGGATGGAGATGACAGCGTGCTGGGTTAATGCTGACCCTAAATGCAGAGACTGATGGAGAGCAGACAAGACAGAAACACACAGAGAGAAAGTCACAGGGGGATGGAGGCAGAGACCAGCGTGATGCAGCTACAAGCCGGGGAACAGCAAGGACTGCTTGCTGACACCTTGATTGCATAGTTCTGATGCATAGCATTATAAAAGAATCCATGTTGGTTGTTTTAAGCCATGAGTTGTGGGAATTTAGAAACAGGTTTTCAAAGAAGCCAGAGGGAACCTGGGAACCAGAAGCTATTCAACCACTGAACCAGTTCAGACATTATAATGGCAGGAAAGAAGGCTAAAGGAGAATTTGAAGACAAATTTGACTGGAGAAGCTTGCCTGCAAGTTCCAGGCAGTAATACATGTTCCAGACTCTGTGATATGTCTTTGGAGGAACCTTTCAGACACTAAGAGGCTCAAAGCTGATTTAGACTTCCATAGGGTATTATTATGATTTTATATGCTATTTTTCTTACTAGGAAAAGATTCCCACCTCGAAAATAAGGAAAGATCTAAATAGCGAGAACCATCGCCTGGATATAAATGGCATGAAATGGATAAAGTTGAGAAATTATTGGTAACTCTAACAACTTTTGACAAAAACTAAAGTCATTAAAACCCTGTTTAGTATTTCCTGACTATAGGACAGTGACCAAAATTAGAATTTGACATTGACATAATGTTTATCTAATCCATCATCTGTATTAGAACTTTGTCCATTTTTCAAATACTCTCATCTCTATTTCTTCCCCTCCGGCCCAGGTTCTAATCTAGGGTCAGCGCATTAAAATGTCCTGTTCTCTGGATCTCTTTGGCAATGCCTCCATTTTTACATGCCTCTGAAACAATGCCTCAATTCTTTCTCAGTCTTTCATGACCTTTACTGTTTTGCAGCATGTGCTTGTTTAGTCACTCAGTTGGATCTGATTCTTCATGACCCTGTGGACTATAGCCCACCAGGCTCCTCGGTCCATGGGATTCTCCAGGTAAGAATACTGAAGTGGGTTTCCACTCCCTTCTCCATGGGATCTTTCCTACCCAGGGGTTGAGCCCAGGTCTCCTACATTGCCGGTGCTTTCTTGACCATGTGCGCCACAAAGCCCTTTTTGGAAGCACGTGTGCCAGTTAATTTGGGAGAATGTTCCTCATGTCAGGTTTGTGTGGTATTTCTTCATGATTTGATTCCAGTTATGCATTTTTGCAGGATCACTGAAGAAATGTCATCACGATCTCTTCAGTGCATCACATCTGAAGACACGCGACATTGTCTTGCCCCAATATGATTCCTGTAAACTTTCATCACTAATCAAGAGGATTTGTACTACGTAGCTTCTACATTACTGCTTAGAAATCAAGAAGAATCCAATATGTGTAGAGACATGAACTCCCGGTGTCAGATTCACAACGTTTCCAAGAAGATCGCTGAAGACATGGGCAAATAATTGGAGAGAAACACTTCCTACCATCAGCAGGAGATGCACTTCTATGAGAAAAGAGCTCAAGAAAGCCAAGTGGTGGCTGTGGCCATGGAGAGAAAGCTCAGGGAGCTAAGACAAGAGCAGGACCGCAACAGGCAAATGCTGGCCAAGGTCGACTCCAACTTCCAGCCTGTCCCAAGGGGCTCTTGTGCTCCTGCTGCGCCACCCAGCGCCCACAGAGGCCCAGAGCTGCCAGGGGAGCCCCTGGGTCAGGAAGCCCCCCAGGCAGGAGAAGGCCCCCATCCTGAGGGCTCAGAAACCTGCTGGTTGGACTCAGCTCACAGCAGCCAGGTCTGGACATCCACAATGAGGACACAGCATCTCTATGTGCTTCTGTCTTATAGTAATTTTGACATATTTCTTTTTAGTTTAGCCACTGCTATTTATCTGATAGCATAATTACTCTTACTGGAATTTGGTATATAATTCTCATGAATGCATTACCTCTCCATCAGAGGACCTTTCAGAATTAGTATAAGTATTGTATTTTGGTTTAAATAAAATGTCCACTATGATTTATGTCATCCACAAATTTGGACATTTGGAACAATACAGACCCTTTTTTAATGCTAGGTCCTGTTATTAGAAATATGTACAAATAATTTAATATTTCCAGGGAGGAACTTTTATTAGATTTTTTAAAAGCAGTGTCCCCAAACCCTTAACAGTACAACATTCAAATTTTGAAGTGTTTCTATTAGCTTGGCTCTAAATCCATTGATTTAGGGGGCAGGAGGAAAAGGGAATGACTGAGGATGAGATGGCTGGATGACATCACGGTCTCAATGGACATGAGTCTGAGTGAACTCAGGGAGTTGGTGATGGACAGGGAGGCCTGGCGTGCTGCGATTCATGGGGTCGCAAAGAGTCGACACGACTGAGCGACTGAACTGAACTGAACTGATCTCTGCCTCCGCAAGTTCTTGCCTTTCAAGAGTTAGCCAGTCCTAGGGGGGACATCCCTCTCCAACCCACATGTCCCCAGAGGCCAGAGCATCAGGAATGCAGAAAATAAGAAAATAGAGTAATATATAACTTAGCAACAAAATAAAGTGAAAGTGTATTGGCTTTCTATTGCTATAAGCCAAATTACTACAGACTTGGTAACTTAAAATAGCAAAGGTATATTATTTCTCATGGCCATGGGTCAGGAGTCCAGGCACAGAGTGTTGGGTCATGTGTTCAGTCTTATTAGGCTGAAATCAACCAATCAGCCAGAGCTGGAATATGATCTGAGCCTCAGGGTCCTCTTCCAAGTTCACTCGTTGTTGGCAGAATTAAGTTCTTTGCGGTGGTAGGACTGAGGCCCCTATTTTCTTGCTGGCTATAGGCTTGGGTCTTCTCCCAGTATCTATAGGCTACCCTCAGGTGGACCACTCAACAGGTAGGTCAAACATGCCTGCCTATGTCTTCTAGGACAGCAGTACCATGCCTTTCTCTGACTTTTGTCTCAGACCACAAGAACTCACCTGATTAGATCAGGTATATCAAAGCCAATAGCTTTTTCATTAACCCTGCTTTTCAGGGACCTGAACACATCTGCAAAAACCCCCTTTCCCATCAATGCTAACACAGTCACAGAATGATAGCGTTCATATCCACAGGCTGGGCTCACACCCCAAAGACGGAATTATGCAAGGATGTGGGTCACTGTGGGTCATCTTAGAATTCTGTGTACACAAAAGGCTCCTTTGGAGATAAGACCAAGAGGAAGCACCAGAAAGCTTTTCTTTCCATTTGGAATGCTTTTCGTATTTGAAAGGGATTTTCTATTGAAAACGAACATCAAGTAGTAAGTGGTCTCCCAGCAGAGGGCTTGGATGATCATTCTGAAAGGTTGCCTGACGCCCATGACTCATCCTTGGATCTGGGACAAGGACCAACTCAGTGCAATATCCCAAAGTGTTGGAGAGGCTTTCGTGCAAAGTAGCATCACCATCTGGCAACAGCTGAAATGTCCTCCCATGAAGGGAGTTGTGTGCTACTATGGACTGAGTGTCTTGTGTCCCCCAAACTCACAGGTTGGAGGCTAGATGTCCAGTGTGATGGCATCTGGAGGTGGAGACTGAGAGTTCATCATGAGAGAGCCATCCTTGTGAAAGGAATGTATGTCCTATGAGAAGACGAGAGAGGGGGTGTGAGTCTCAGCCGTGGGAAGACGGTGAGAAGAGAATGAGGAAGGCGGCCTTCAGCAGACACCAAGTGTGCTGGCACTTTGTCGTGGACTTCCCGGCCTCCAGAAGTCTGCAAAATAAATGTTTATGGCTTAAGGCACCTGGTTTGTGGTATCCTGTTAAGCAGTGCAGTTCAGCTAAGACAGGTGTTGTTCATGGAGCAGACTTTACAGGGTGGAAGGTGAGCGAGAAGATACTGAGGGTCTGAGTACGGGGGCCCTTCCCCTCTCTCTTGGGTTCCCAAATAGGAACTTTCAAACTCTGCAAATTACTCAAATGCTGGCTTTTGATGGTCAGTCATCCCAGATGTTATTTTCTTTGGCTCCAAAATCATTGCGGATGGTGAGTGCAGGCACGAAATTAAAAGATGCTTGCTCTTTGGAAGGGCAGCTATGACAAACCGAGACAGTATGGTAAAAAGCAGAGCCATCACTTGGCCAACAAGATCCCTATAGGCAAAGCTATGGCTTTTCCAGTAGTCATGTATGGGTGTGAGGGTTGGACCATGAAGAAGGCCGAGCACTGAAGAACTGATGCTTTTTGACTTGTGGGGCTGGAAAAGACTCCTGAGAGTCCCTTGGACTGCAAGGAAATCAAACCGGTCAATCCAGTAGGAAATCAACCCTGAATACTTAGGAAGATTAATGCTGAAGCTAAAGTTCCAATACTTTGGCACCTGATGCAATGAATCAACTCATTGGAAAAGACCCTGATGCTGGGAAAGATGAAGGCAAAAGGGAAGAGGGCATCAGAAAATAAGATGGTTAGACAGCATCATTGATTCCATGGAAGGGAATTGAGCAGTTTCTGAGAGATCATGAAGGATGGAGGAGTCTGGCATGCTGAAGTCTGTGGAATCACAAAGAGCTGGACGTGACTTAGCAACTGAATAGCAACAATGCTTTACATATGCAGACTGTTGTGGGGAACGGTTTGAAGGTGGTAAGAAAGGAAAGATGGGAGAGAGGGGAGGTATTCTGTGCACACTCTCATGTCTTGTGCAGCATATTTAGAGCTTTAATCTTCCTCAGCGTTGCTTCCACAACTCCAGGGCCCCACTGTGACTGCTGCATCCAAAGCATGAACTGGTATTTTAGGCTGTTTCTGAAATCTCCTAGGAAGAATATTGAATGAGCTAGAGAAAAGCTGTGTTTTACTTATTTGAAGAATTTGAATGGTCCTTTCCAAGTGGCAAAGTCTCCCTGGCTCCATCCTTGAACCCATCTGAGAGGCTCTTTCATGACTAATCTCAAATAATTGGGGGAAATTAAGTCAATTCTGGACCCAGTCCAGAGATCTAGGAGGACTGAGTTCAATTCCAAACGTTTCTTTCTTTCTTTATTTTGATTCTGCAGTTAGTTCAGACTGAATCTGTAGTTCTCAGTCATGGGTAATTTGGCCCCCAAGAGTCCATTTGGCAATGTCTGTCGACATTTTCTGGATGTCACAGTTAGGAAGACACTCCTGATATTTGGTGGAGTCCAGGGATACTGCTAGCATCCTGGAGTCCAGAGGATGCCCGCCGCCCCCTCAAGGCAAGGGATTATCCAGTCCAGATTCGAATCGTGTGGAGCTGAGAAAGCTTTGATTTTGTTGTTGTACAGTCATTAAGTTGTGTCCAGCTCTTTGGGACCCCAAGGACTGCGGCACGCCAGGCTCCACTCTCCTCCACTGTCTCCCAGGGCTTGCTCAAGTTCTTGTCCATTGAGTCAGTGATGCTATTTAACCATCTCATCCTCTGTTGCCCCCTTCTCCTTTTGCCTCTATCTTTCCCAGCACCAGAGTCTTTTCCAATGAGTCAGCTCTTCGCATCAGGTGGCCAAAGTATTGGAGTTTTAGCTTCAGAATCTGTCCTTCCAATGAATATTCAGAGTTGATTTCCTCTAGGATCGACTGGCTTGATCTCCTTGCTGTTCAAGAAACTCTCAAGAGTCTTCTGCAGCACCACAATTTTAAAATATCATTTCTTCAGCACTCAGCCTTCTTTATGGTCCAGCTCCTTCATCTGTATATGACTCCTGGAGGAACCATAGCTTTGATTGGATGGACCTTTTTCGGCAAAATGATGTCTCTGCTTTTGAATACACTGTCTACATTTGTCGTAGCTATTTCCAGACTGAACCTAACCCCTGGCCCTACCCAGGACTGGGTCAGTCCTATCAAGACAAGCTCATTGTTGGAGGTTGGGACATGGGGAGGCTGAATTTCTAGAGCTCTGGTCACTGTCCCTCCTCACTTCCCTTCCTCAAGGAGGTGTTCGGTTCAGTACAGCTCTGTTGATCAGTCGTGTCCAACTCTTTGCAACTCCATGGACCGCAGCATGCCAGGCCTCCTTGTCCATCACTAACTCCCAGAGTTTACTCAAACTCACGTCCATTGAGTTGGTGGTGCCATCCAACCATATCATCCTCTGTCGTCCCCTTCTCCTGCCTTCAATTTTTCTCCTCATCAGGGTCTTTTCAACTGAGTCAGCTCTTCCCATCAGGTGGCCAAAGTATTGGAGTTTCAGCATCTGCATCAGTTCTTCCAATGAATATTCAGAACTGATTTCCTTTAGGATGGACTGGTTGAATCTCCTTGCAGTCCAAGGGATTCTCAAGAGTCTTCTCCAACACCACAGTTCAAAAGCATCAGTTCTTTGGCACTCAGCTCTCTTCACAGTCCAACTCTCACATCCATACATGACTACTGGAAAAACAATAGCCTTGACTAGATGGACCTTTGTTCGCCAAGTAATGTCTCTGCTTTTTAATATGCTGTCTATGTTGGTCATAACTTTTCTTCAAGGAGCAAGTGTCTTTCAATTTCATGGCTGCAGTCACCATCTGCTGTGATTTTAGAGCCTGCTGAAAATAAAGTCTCTCACTGTTTCCACTGTTTCCCCATCTATTCACCATGAAATGATGGGACCAGATGCCATGATCTTAGTTTACTGAATGGTGAGCTTTAAGCCAACCTTTTCGTCCTCCTCTTTCACTTTGATCAAGAGGCTCTTTAGTTCTTCTTCACTTTCTGCCATAAGAGTGGTGTCATCTGCATATCTGAGCTTATGGGGGAGGTGAGATGTCCCATCATCTCCAGTGCTGTGCCTGCGGACATGCCCTGTGGAAAACTCCAGGTCCTGAATCTAGAAGCCCAGCCCCCTTTGTAGGAGTCCCAGACAGGACGCAGACACCAGGGGGGATCCCATCAAGCACTCCCACTTCTGTATCCACTCACCTCCAGCAGGAGGTGGAAAGGAGCCATAGCCCAGGGCTTTAGCTGATTACCCTCCTATTCAGGACTTGCCAGGTGGCTCAGCAGTAAAAAGTTCAGCTGCCAAGGTAGGAGATTCAGGTTCAATCCCTGTGTTGGGCACATCACTCCAGTATTCTTGCCTGGAACATGCCGTGGGCAGAGGATCCTGCAGGGCTACAGTCCATAGGATCACAAAGGGTCGGACATAACTGAGTGCCTGAGCAAATCTTATTTTGGACTTCATCTGTCATGGGTAAATCCTGACTCCATGTCTATGTTCCTGAATTTTACTTTCAGGGGAAAAGGTAAAGATCGGTCAAATGAACTGATACAAGGGATTCTGTAAAAGGAAAGAAAATATCCTTGCAGTTTATGACAGAGGCAAGTCAGCATGGAAGACCTACACTTAAATCGAATGTCCTCATGTGCCTGCATGTTCAGTTACTCAGTTGCGTCCCACTCTCTGTGACTCCTTGAACTGGAGCCGCCGGGATCCTCTGTCCATGGGAACTCCCAGGCAGCAATCCTGGAGTGTGTGGCCGTTTCCTCCTCCAGGGGCTCTTCCTGACCAGGGATCAAACCCTTGTCTTGTGTCTCCTGCATTGGCAGGTGGATTCTTTACTGCTGCGCCACCTAGGAAGGCCCATGTGCTCATAAACAACCCTATTTTATACATTGGTGTAAGTGAGTTCTGGAAAGAAAATAAAAGATATTTGAATTTGGGGGAGGAGAGAGGTTTTGAGTGCTAATCCCCAAGGCCCCGGTATTTCTGGCCACCCGTTTCTGGCTAAGGGCAGTGTGACTTACTGTCCTGGCTGTGACCTTGGCATAGTGGCTTTGGAGCCAGACACACTGGGTGTGATTACTCGCCATCTGTGTGTCTTGGGTGTGTGACTAAATCTTCGTGTGCCTCGGTTTCCTTATCTGTGAATTGAGATAATAATACTGCCTGTGCATAGGGCTGTTGAGAGAATGAAGTGAATAAATATTTGTTAGGTGCTTAGAAGTATGTCTGGTCTTTAGTTAATGTTGCCTAAATGTCTATTGACTAATTCCAAGGTCTTTTTTTTTTTCCCAGTTGTAATGCCCTTTGAATCTATGACCCTTTAATCCTCACTGACCTGGAGGTGTGCCCCATTCAGAACCAGCAGGCACAGCATTTCGGAGCCACTCTGCTTGGCATGGTGAGCAGCACACACCTTTAGAGGATTTTCATCAACGAGAGAGAAACATAGAGGTCTCTGATTAAGCTGAGCTTCCCCAGACATTGAATTCACTGGACTCTAACCCAATGGCACAGTTTGGGCTGAGATTTTCCTTTGAGGCCTTCACTGTTCCCCCGGGATGGCATGCCACCTTCTCATGTTTCTGCTTTTTCCTGCTTCTCTAGGATATAGGTCGTGGCTGTTGTTTGGGAGAGAAGGCTGGTGGTGCTGGAGAAGGTTCTAGAAGGAGTGTGGAGACTGAAATCCAGCAGCTCCATTAGCCCTGAGGAGAAAAGGCCTGCGGAGGTGAGGGACTCATCCAAGGATGCGCCAGCTTGGAGCAGGTCTTTTTCACTCCCAGGCCAGCAAAACTCTGAACAGCACAGAATGACAGGCCCTGAGGACCAGCCATGGGTCCTGCCCCCTTCCTGGTGAGAAGAAACGTGGCCCTGGGGCAACCCCAGTGGCTGAGCAGTGCGGTTGGGGTGGGCATACACTCTCTTCCCCTCCCTGTCACAGTCTACCTGGCAGAGGTGCTACCAGGACTACTGGGAACAGATTCCACCCTCCCCATCATGATGCCAAAATGTCAGCCTCTGTGCACCTGTGCTGAGTTGCCTCTCAGAAACAGAGTTTTGGGTGAAGTAGAAAAGAAGAGCTTTATTGCTTTGCCAGGCAAAGTGAGATACAGGGGCTCCTTCCCCCAAAATCTGTGTGTCTCAACCCCGGAGGATTTGATGAGGCATTTTAGAGCAATGGTTCAAGGCTGGGGGGCTTTCCTGATGGTTCAGATGATAAAGAATCTGCCTGAAATGCAGGAGACCTTGGTTTGATCCCCGAGTTGGGACGATCCCCTGGCGAAGGGCATGGCATCCCATTCCAGTTTTCTTGCCTGGAGAATCCCATGGTCAAAGGAGCCTGGTAGGCTGCAGTCCAGGGGATTGCAAAGAGTTGAACACAACTGAGTGACTAACACGTCTACCTTCAAGGCTGGGGTTGCTGACAGTATTAGGGTCTGTGCAGGGTCTCAGGTGGTTGGTCTCGTGACCCTGATGAGCTTCTCTGGCCCCTTCAGTCTTGCCTCAGGTGGCTTCTTGGCTGCTCCTCTTCTGACTGTCAACAGTTCCAATCAGCCCTTTGCAACTCAGGGAAGGTCACGGAGGCTGGTGTCTTGCTATAAGAAACAGGGAATAAAAAGTGCTTCCCTGCCCAAGAGCCCCAAAAGGTCTGCCTTGGTTTTCAGTTCAGTTTAGTCGCTCAGTCACGTCCAATTCTTCTCAACCCCAGGGATCACAGCATGCCAGGCCTCCCTGTCCATCACCAACTCCTGGAGCTTGCTCAAACTCATGTCCCTTGAGTCAGTGATGCCATCCAACCATCTCATCCTCTGTTGTCCCCTTCTTCTCTTCCTTCAGCATCAGGGTCTTTTCAAATGAGTCAGCTCTTCATATCAGGTGGCCAAAGTATTGAAGTTTCAGCTTCAACATCAGTCCTTCCAATGAACACTCAGGACTGATCTCCTTTCGGATGGACTGGTTGGATCTCCTTGCAGTCCAAGGGACTCTCAAGTCTTCTCCAACACCACAGTTCAAAAGCATCAATTTTCGGTGCTCAGCTTTCTTTATAGTCCAATTCTCACATCCATACGTTACTGCTGGAAAAACCATAGCCTTGACTAGATGGACCTTTTTTGGCAAAGTAATGTCTCTGCTTTTTAATATGTTGTCTAGGTTGGTCATAGCTTTCCTTGGTTTCATCCACACAAAACTCAGATCGACCAGGTTCCCTGAGAAATGTTCAGTGCCTGCCCCTTCCTTCTATATCTCTGGTGATGGCAGTTTGTGCAATGCGCAGGCTGATGGATGTCACTTCCATCCGCTGTCCTGGCACAACTATTAACGATGTCCCTTTTGCTCTCACAGTTTCCGCAGTTTGGAGGACGAGTTATACGGTGCTACACTTAGCATCTCTAGAGTCCAGCAGCGGGGAGGTGTACTTGTGTGTCTTGGAGGGTGCACACTGGGGACGTCAGTTGTGGCACTGGGCCCCCTGCCTCTGGTTCCCTGCCCAGTGCTGACCTGCAGGTCACAGCCAGAGTGGGCCACACACCCAACAGGTACTGCAGGCTACCCCAGGGTTGGCATCACAGTTCAGGGTACGGTGGCCAAGACTTCACATGAAGTAGAGAAAGGCATGAGGGGCTCCAGGCAGGCATGGAGAAGAATCCTGAGAGATCTTTGCAGTCCAGTACTCTTGCCTGGAAAATCCCATGGACGGAGGAGCCTGGAAGGCTGCAGTCCTTGGGGTCGCTGAGGGTCAGACACGACTGAGTGACTTCACTTTCACTTTTCACTTTGATGCATTGGAGAAGGAAATGGCAACCCACTCCAGTGTTCTTGCCTGGAGAATCCCAGGGATGGGGGAGCCTGGGGGCTTCCGTCTATGGGGTCACACAGAGTCGGACACGACTGAAGCCACTTAGCAGCAGCAGGAGAAGGGATAAGTTGTACATCATGCCTTGCAGATTTGATTTTTAGAGCTATAGTAGATTTACTGCATGGCAGCCTGAATTATTCTCACATCATGAATATGACTGTATCATTAATATTGAAACTGTGTAATTCACATGGGGAGATGAACCCATGTGCCAAGACTCAGTTCAGTCAGTTCAGTTGCTCGGTCGTGTCCGACTCTTTGTGACCCCATGAATCGCAGCACGCCAAGCCTCCCTGTCCATCACCAACTCCTGGAGTTCACTCAAACTCATGTCCATAGAGTCCATGATGCCATCCAGCCATCTCATCCTCTGTCATCCCCTTCTCCTCCTGCCCCCAATCCCTTCCAGCATCAGAGTCTTTTCCAATGAGTCAACTCTTCGCATGAGGTGGCCAAAGAACTGGAGCTTCAGCATCATCCCTTCCAAAGAAATCCGAGGGCCAATCTCCTTCAGAATGGATTGGTTGGATCTCCTTGCAGTCCAAGGGACTCTCAAGAGTCTTCTCCAACACCACAGTTCAACAGCATCAATCCTTCAGCACTCAGCCTTCTTCACAGTCCAACTCTCACATCCATACATGACCACAGGAAAAACCATAGCCTTGACTAGACAGATCTTTGTTGGCAAAGTAATGTCTGCTTTTGAATATACTATCTAAGTTGATCATCACTTTTCTTCCAAGGAGTAAGCGTCTTTTAATTTCATGGCTGCAGTCACCATCTACAGTGATTTTGGAGCCCCCAAAAATAAAGTCTGATACTGTTTCCACTGTTTCCCCATCTATTTCCTATGAAGTGATGGGACCAGATGCCATGATCTTTGTTTTCTGAATGTTGAGCTTTAAGCCAACATTTTCACTCTCCTCTGTCACTTTGATCAAGAGGCTTTTTAGTTTCTCTTCACTTTCTGCCATAAGGGTGGTGTCATCTGCATATCTGAGGTGATTGATATTTCTCCCGGCAATCTTGATTCCAGCTTGTGTTTCTTCCAGTCCAGCATTTCTCATGATGTACTCTGCATATAAGTTAAATAAGCAGGGTGACAATATACAGCCTTGACGTACTCCTTTTCCTATTTGGAACCAGTCTGTTGTTCCATGTCCAGTTCTAACTGTTGCTTCCTGACCTGCATACATATAGCCCTGTCTCTTATTCCAGCATTTCTCATGATGCACTCTACATATAAGTTAAATAAGCAGGGTGACAATATACAGCCTTGACGTACTTCTTTTCCTATTTGGAGCCAGTCTGTTGTTCCATGTCCATTTCTAACTGTTGCTTCCTGACCTGCATACGGATTTCTCAAGAGGCAGGTTAGGTGGTCTGGTATTCCCATCTCTTTCAAAATTGTCCACAGTTTATTGTGAGCCACACAGTCAAAGGCTTAGGCATAGTCAATAAAGCAGAAATAGATGTTTTTCTGGAACTCTTTTGCTTTTTCCATGATCCAGCGGATGTTGTTGGGGAAACAGTGGAAACAGTATCAGACTTTATTTTTTGGGGCTCCCAAATCACTGCAGATGGTGACTGCAGCCATAAAATTAAAAGACACTTACTCCTTGGAAGAAAAGTTATGAGCAACCTAGATAGCGTATTCAAAAGCAGAGACATTACTTTGCCAACAAAGGTCCGTCTAGTCAAGGCTATGGTTTTTCCTGTGGTCATGTATGGATGTGAGAGTTGGACTGTGAAGAAGGCTGAGCGCTGAAGAATTGATGCTTTTGAACTGTGGTGTTGGAGAAGACTCTTGAGAGTCCCTTGGCCTGCAAGGAGATCCAACCAGTCCATTCTGAAGGAGATCAGCCCTGGGATTTCTTTGGAAGGAATGATGCTAAAGCTGAAGCTCCAGTACTTTGGCCACCTCATGCGAAGAGTTGACTCATTGGAAAAGACTCTGATGCTGGGAGGGATTGGGGGCAGGAGGAGAAGGGGACGACAGAGGATGAGATGGCTGGATGGCATCACGGACTTGATGGACGTGAGTCTGCATGAACTCCGGGAGTTGGTGATGGACAGGGAGGCCTGGCGTGCTGCAATTCATGGGGTCGGAAAGAGTCAGACAGGACTGAGCGACTGAACTGAACTGAACTGAAGAATGAGATGGTGAGATAATGTCACTGACTCAATAAATTTGAGCAGACTTTGGGAGATATTGAAGGACAGGGAAGCCTGGTGTGCTGCAGTCCTTGGAGTTGCTGAGTCAGACATGACTTTAACAACCCATCAACAAAATCCTCCTTGTTATTTCAAGTAATAAACACTTTCTAGCTCTTTTCTCATCACTTAGCAACATTTGAGTGTTGTCCTTTGTTGTTCTGCATTGCTGTCTGATCACACTCTCCTAGTTTTCATCCTGTTTCTGTAAATTTCATATTAACCATACTGTTTCTCAAATTGCTTTGCTGGTTCCTGCTTCTCTCCATATAGCATTCTTTAGTAAGTAAAGTCACTCAGTCGTGTCCGACTCTTTGTGACCCCATGGACTGCAGCTTACCAGGCTCCTCAGTCCATGAGATCCTCCAAGCAAGAATACTGGAGTGGGTTGCCATTTCCTTCTCCAGGGGATCTTCCCGACCCAGGGATCAAACCCGGGTCTCCCGCATTGGAGGCAGACGCTTTAACCTCTGAGCCACCAGGGAAGTCCTAGCATTCTTTGGTGGGTCTATACCTTATCTCAGTTTGGTTAATCTTTTCCACTTGAATGGTTTCTATATCTCTTCCCTGGAAATGGTTCTCCTGAATTCCTGACCAATATCTTTATCTACTTAATGCCCTGTTCACCTGCATTTTAATCAGTCACTGAAATCTCAAGTTTCCTGCCACTTTAACAAGCCCATTTTGATAAGATTGGACTATGAATGGCAAGTACAAGTATTGAAAAATACTTATAAATCAATTATTTTATATTTTAAACATATAATAAGTGTAGTTCATACAAAGTTCCAAAGTGGAAAATATATACAGTGAAAAGTGAGTCTCTCTCACTGCCTGCCCTTTCCCCAGCTGCTTGAGGACAACCACTTAACTAGCTTCTTATGAATCTTTACAGACATATTTTGTTCATAGGCAAGTCCATTCCATTGAAGAACTTATTGTGCTTTCCCCAATATTTATTTTATTTTTTTAAATAATTTTATGTATTGATATATTTATTTTTGACTGTACAGGGTCTTCATTGCTGTGTGGGCTTTCTCTACTTGCAAGGAGCAGAGACTACTCTCTAGCTGTGATATAGCAGAGGCTACTCTCTAGTTGTGCTATGCAGGCTTTCATTGTGATGGCTCCTCTTGATGCTGACCACAGGCTCTAGGGCATGCTGGCTTCAATAATTGTGGGCTCAGCAATTACAGCTCCCAGGCTCTGGAACACAGGCTCAGTCGTTGTGGCACACAGGCTTACCTGCACCACAGTATGTGGGATGTTCCACAACCAGGGATCAAACCTATATCTCTTGCTTTGGCAAGCAGATTCTTTACCATTGAGCCATGAGGGAAGCCCATACACCCAATATTTAAACATTCATCTTTTTAAAATTGAGTTAGCACTATTAGCACTTAGAAGTTTTGATACATAACTTCATAATCTTTGCATCTCAATTCCTAGAACAGTATATGGCACATGGTAGGAACTTAGTAGATCATAATTAAATCAATGATAAATTATGCACTGTACTAAGACCAGACAGCACAACAATAATCAGACCAAATGGCAATTATACTAACACATAGTAGATTTTCAAAAGCGACCTGATAAATCCAAAAATAAAAAAATAAATAAATAAATATTAATCAAAAAAAGAGACTTGATTTTAATTGTATTCATTTTAACTGTGCATTTATTAAATCTTACTTAAGTTGTATGCAATTTGATCCATAGAGCTCTTTAATGTTTATAAGTATTCTGTTCACTAGAACTATTTTTATTTGGAAAAGCATGACTAAAAGAAGAATCATGCTATAATCTTTGATTTAGGTTAAGTTTATGAAAAATCTAGAGATTCAGAATACAAGGTCCCCTGAGGTGTAATCTTAGTAGCTTAATGGAATAAAATAACTGCTTCAGGAGTATGCTGGCCTTGGAAACTAAAAACTCATAACATGATGACAAATATTAATTTTCTCAAAAGGATAATATGAACTGGCTTCATTAGAATATGTTTTGATGTTCAGTGAAGGCATCTGATTAAACTTGTCTTTCTCTTTTATTTTTTATATAATTTAATTTACTTTTATAGTTACAAATATGAAGAAAACGCCCTTTAGTATTCACCTGATTCTTTTTAGATCACTCAGTGAATATAAGGCTATAATTCTATTTAAAAGGGCCATAGATAGTAAACTTCAAGAGCACAGTTTTTTGTAAGCAGTTAACCCTCCATTCTTCCTCCTCCCCAACTCCCTCTAAATTATTTACTTGTAAAATACATCATGTTGACATAAAAAGTTCATAGTGCAAGAAACACATAGAGAGGGCAACACCATATTCTGAAGAATGAAAAAATTGCCATTCAAGGACAGAGATCACTTGGAAATGCAAAAGTACAACTGTTCCTAATGCAAAAAGTGCATAGAAATTATTCATGTTCAATAAAATTTCCAAAGTTCCGCAAGGACCTAAGGACCCCACAGTCTAGACACTATATTGTGCTGTATGTCACCCAGACATAGCACAACTTGACCTCATTCTTTATTACACCAAGTGTGACTTTTAAAGTGCAGTCTCAATTAGCTCAGGGAACAAAAACACTAATGTTAACTTTAACCTATTGCAGAGGAACAGTAGATGCCAATAATTATTTTCTAAAATTATTTTCTGAATCATTCATTGCCCTTTCCTGGATCTTTTTCCTCAACTTGATTTTCCCCTATCCAAATCTATGTTCCAAAAGAAGCAAAACAAAGCAAGACACATAAAAAATCTGTTTGGGGCATAAAATTATCATGTCAGCTCTACCTGAAGTTAGATTTTGGTTTTGTTTCTTTATGAAATGCTATATAAAATGCTCAAGTGCAATATTTGCAACTGCATCTAAGTTATATGAGATAAATCACAGATTCAATGTGTATTCTTTGTAATATTTATTCTTTTTGTATGTGTTCTAAAACAGTTCAAGTAGAATGAAAATGTAAGGACTAAATTACAGCAGTGTCCAGTGTGACCATGAGAGAACAGGGGTGCCATTCTCTCTTCTGTCTAGTCGTCCTCTGCATTTCATCTTTTTCTACTAGCTTTTCTTTGTTCCAAAAGAAGCAAAACAAAGCAAGACACATAAAAAATCTTGTTTGGGGCATAAAATTATCATGTCAGCTCTACCTGAAGTTAGATTTTGGTTTTGTTTCTTTATGAAATGCTATATAAAATGCTCAAGTGCAATATTTGCAACTGCATCTAAGTTATATGAGATAAATCACAGATTCAATGTGTATTCTTTGTAATATTTATTCTTTTTGTATGTGTTCTAAAACAGTTCAAGTAGAATGAAAATGTAAGGACTAAATTACAGCAGTGTCCAGTGTGACCATGAGAGAACAGGGGTGCCATTCTCTCTTCTGTCTAGTCGTCCTCTGCATTTCATCTTTTTCTACTAGCTTTTCTGGGTACTCAATCTGTATCATTTACCTGGGCACTTCCCTTCAAAATATTTTATTTTAGCTAGGGAAATATGCTGTGTTATTCAGAAGAAGTGCTCTATATAGATTTCAACTCTCTATATATACTACAATGTTAATTCTCGTCTAGAAAGAGGCCAAGTTGGGGAAAGGAGTACACTTCAGAGTTATCATTCCCTAAGTGAGTGACTGTGTGTGTGTGTATGTGTGTGTGTACTCTGAAAAGGCTCATCAGGAGATTCTATATCACCACCCTCATTCAATAGTTTGTTCATGATCAGGTCTAAAGCAGTGCCATTGAATGTACTGCTTACCTTGAGGAAAACAACAGATGTCTTTGTGTGATCTAGAGATATCTGGGCATGAACCAGTCTCAGAGCTGAGCATGCCATACATACTACCAACTCTGCAAAGGTTTCAGAAAGAGAAGTGAAGGATGATTGAAGAAAAATACAATTCCAGTAAAATTTGGAGATAAAAAAGTAGATTATAAATGGAACTTAATTGTTTTCAAAATAAATACTAATGTTTCAGATTTTTATTAAAAAGAATTGGGGGTGGCTTTGAGTTAGACTATAGCAGTAACATGGATGGTAAATGATTGGCTTGGATCAGAGTGGTAGCACTGGAAATGGTGAGAAGCGGTCACATTCTGAACATAATATGAAGGTAGAATCAAAAGATTTGCTGTGAGATCTTAGGTGGAATATGGAAGAAAAATGAATCAAGGATAGCTCCAAGTTTTGGGGTTAAGAGATTTTAAAAATGGAGTTAGCACTAAGTTAGGAAATCCTAATGGAGGAGCAAGCTTAAGGATGTTGATATGGAGCTTAGTTTTCATCATGTTAAGCTGAAAAAGAGATCAGTTTTAATTTGAATAAGATAAGCATATTCCATTTATCTGCATAACAATCAGTATTCAAACAGCAACTTACAATAGCAACCATTTAACTGTATTTTATGATTTTCTGGGTCAGGACCACAAATGAGGCTTGGCTGAATGATTTTTCTGGTCCATGTGGCATTGATGAACATCACTTGTTGGCATTCAGTTGGCAGATGCAATGGTTTGAAGGTTCCATGAAAGCTTCCCTCACATGTTTGGCACCTTAGTGGAGAGGAGTGGAAGGCTAGTCTGAGCTGAGACCTTCAACCATAGCACAGCAAACTCAGGGCAGTTGAGTTTCTTACATGGCAGCTCAGAGCTATGAGAAACTATTCTAGTGAACAAGGTGAAAGCTGCATAATCTTTCATGACCTACCCTTGGAAGTCACACAGCAGCATTCTGCAGTACTCTACTGATCAAAGAGACAGAACCCAACTCAAAGTGAGAAGACATATATCTTATCACTTGATGGGAGAAGTGTTAAAGATTTTGCAGTATGCTTTGAAACTAACACAAATTTATTGGGGCGTTTTGATCAGGGGATCAGCCCAATATGACTTAGGTTTAAAAGGATAACTCTGAATGCTGTATAGGAAAAGAGACTATAACAGAGAGAGGGCAGAGATAGGGAGGGTAATCAGAAGGCTATTACTAGTGATTCAGGTGAAAGATGGTGTCTTTGACCTTTAGGTATAGTTTGAAGATGGACTGATGGGAATCCAATGGGAAAGATGTAAGGAAAAAAGAGAAATCAAGGATTATGTCCAAGGTTAAGCCTAAGAAACCGAGTCCCTTTAACTTTATGCGGAATATTGCAGGAATAACAAGTTCCAGAATGGGGAGTAGAAATCAACACTTTAGTTATTCATCATGTAAGGGTTGAGATACCTATTAGATTATCAAAGTGGCAACTGGATCTAGAAGCCTGGAGTTAAATGGATTGCTCATAGCTGTAATACATAAATTTTCAAAATCCAGGTGATATTTGAAATCATTAGGACTGTATGAGATCATCAAGGAATGCAGTCTAAATAGAGAAAGCAAGAGGGCACATGACGAGACTCCTGGAGAACTTCAGTGTTTAGAGGCTGAGAAGAGGAAGGGAATTGAACAAATGATACTGAGAAGGAGCAGCCAATGAGATAAAAAACAGGACAGGAAAAATTCAAGAACATTTTTATGTTGAAGCTTAAGTCAAGAAAGCAGTCAGCGATCAACTGTGTCAAATATCACTAATAGATCTAGTAAAACAAAGATTTGAATTGACACATTTTGGGGAATTTGGAAGTTGTTGACTTTGAAAAGAATGGCTTTATTTAACTGATGGGGATAAAAATCTGTCTTCAGATTTTTGAATTGTATTCTCCTGGAGAATTTTTATGAATGGAATCAAAAAATGGAGACAGCTGAGGATATGTGGAGGTAGGTAAATAATTTTGAAATATGGTAGATATAGTACTTCTTTATGGTAAAGGTAAGAAGGAATTAATTTGTGCTAAATCAATCTATGTAATCATTATAAAGTGATTTTAACATTGTGCTGCTGCTGCTGCTGTTGCTAAGTCACTTCAGTAGTGTCCGACTCTGAGCGACCCCACGGACTGCAGCCTACCAGGCTCCTCTGTCCATGGGATTTTCCAGGCAAGAGTACTGGACTGGGGTGCCACTGCCTTCTCCTTTAACACTGTAGCTAATACTTTAAATGTATATTTGAATTTATATACACATTTAGGGGCTTTCCTGGTGACTCAGATGGTAAAGAATCTGCCTGCAATGCAGGAGACGTGGGTTCAATTCCTGAGTCAGGAAGATCCCCTGGAGAAGGGAATGGTTACTAACTACAGTGTTCTTGCCTGGAGAATTCTGTGGACAGAACATCCTGGCAGGTGATAATCCATGGGGTCTCAAAGAGTTGGACACAACTGAGTGATTGTCACTTTCATACATGTTATAAAGGTGAAGCTAGGAGAAGTAGTCAAAACTACAAGAATCTGTTCAGTTCAGTCGCTCAGTCGTGTCCGACTCTTTGCGACCCCATGAATCGCAGCACGCCAGGTCTCCCTGTCCATCACCAACTCCCGGAGTTCACTCAGATTCATGTCCATCGAGTCAGTGATGCCATCCAGCCATCTCATCCTCTGTCGTCCCCTTCTCCTCCTAACCCCAATCCCTCCCAGCATCAGGGTCTTTTCCAATGAGTCAACTCTTCGCATGAGGTGGCCAAAGTACTGGAGCTTCAGCTTCAGCATCATGCCTTCCAAAGAAATCCCAGGGTTGATCTCCCTCAGAATGGACTGGTTGGATTTCCTTGCAGTCCAAGGGACCCTCAAGAGTCTTCTCCAACACCACAGTTCAAAAGCATCAATTCTTCAGTGCTCAGCTTTCTTCACAGTCCAACTCTCACATCCATACATGACTACTGGAAAAACCATAGCCTTGACTAAGACGGAGCTTAGTTGGCAAAGTAATGTCTCTGCTTTTGAATATGCTATCTAAGTTGCTCATAACTTTTCTTCCAAGGAGTAAGGGTCTTTTAATTTCATGGCTGCAGTCACCATCTGCAGTGATTTGGGAGCCCCCAAAAATAGTCTGATACTGTTTACACTGTTTCCCCATCTATTTCCGATGAAGTGATGGGACCGGATGCCATGTCTTCGTTTTCTGAATGTTGAGCTTTAAGCCAACATTTTCATTCTCCTCTTTTACTTTCATCAAGAGGCTTTTTAGTTCTTCTTCACTTTCTGCCATAAGGGTGGTATCATCTGCATATCTGAGGTTATTGATATTTCTCCTGGCAATCTTGATTCCAGCTTGTATTTCTTCCAGTCCAGCGTTTCCCATGAGGTACTCTGCATATAAGTTAAATAAGCAGGGTGACAATATACAGCCTTGACGTATTCCTTTTCCTATTTGGAACCAGTCTGTTGTTCCAGAATCTGTTACCTTACCTTAAATATTCCAAAATTCCACAAAAATTAACATATGATTGGAAAAAAAAACATGAATATATAGTGAGGAAGGTACATTCCACTGGAAAATGTTTTTATCAGAAAACTTACTAATTGGAAGTACATAATCTTACAATGGGCTTCTCTGGTGATGCAGAGGTTAAAGTGTCTGCCTGCGATGTGGGAGACCTGGGTTTGATCCCTGGGTTGAGAAGATCCCCTGGAGAAGGCAATGGCACCCCACTCCAGTATTCTTGCCTAGAGAATCCCATGGATGGAGGAGCCTGGCAGGCTACAGTCCATGGGTCGCAAAGAGTCGGACACGACTGAGCGACTTCGCTTTCACTTTCACTTTTCAATCTTACAAAAGGGCTTCCCTTGTGGCTCATCTGTTAAAGAATCTGCCTGCAATGCGGGAGACCTGGGTTCAGTCCCTGGGTTGGGAAGATCCCCTAGAGAAGAGAAAGGCTACCCACTCCAGTATTCTGGCCTGGAGAATTCCATGGACTGTATAGTCCATGAAGTGGCAAAGACTTGAACGCAGAGGGCTTCAGGGGATGTTGTGCTGTGCTTAGTTGATCAGTCATGTCTGACTCTTTGTCCATAGGGATTCTCCAGGCAAGAATACTAGAGTGGGTTGCCATGCCCTCCTCCAGCGGATCTTCCCAGCCCAGGGATCGAACCCATGTCTCCCACATTTCAGGCATACTCTTTACTGAATGAGCTACCAGGGAAGCCCATGAATACTGGTATGGATAGCCTGTCCCTTCTCCAGGGGATCTTCCCGACCCAGGAATCAAACTGGTATCTCCTACACTGCAGGTGGATTCTTTACCAGGTGAGCTGCTGGAGACAAATCCTGTCAATGCTCTCTTGACAGTATGTCTTTGTTCTCTTTATTGCAATTCCCGTCTTCATCACCTAATTTGGCATTCCTTATCCCTTGCCTGAATTATCATGGGAAAATATTTACAGATATCGCTCTGTCCCTATATCAACTTATCTAATACTTGGTTATAAATGTATCTTGACTGGCACTAACTTGGATGTTTTCTTCCTGCCACAATGTAATCTAAATGAACTTTTAGCTATATTGCTCACTATTCTTCTACCCTTCTGCACAATATTCCTTCATACTCCAAATAAAAGTGACTCTTCATTCCCAAAATTCCCTTAAATTTCCCCAATTTCATGCCTTTCCCTATGACCACTGCTTAAGTAAGTTGAAACTATATTTATAAGTAGCAGTGTAGGGAAGTGAAAATGAAGGGGTTGGGGAGGGGAAGGGCAATCTGTGCAGGCCAATTTCTTAATGGTAGACCTACTACTTGTAGGTGTATGACCGTTGGGTAGGGTTTTGGTCACCGTGAGCACTTGTTTCAAGTATAAAATAACTTGATCACATTATTGTTACAATATAAGTGGTGTATGTCAAGAGCATCACAAATATCTGGCCAACAGTATTTGCTCAAAAGTCATAGCTGTTACTGCTATTACAGACTTGACTTAAATGAAGCCTTTTTCCATGAAATCTCCCCATATCCTTGTGCTGTGTTTCCACAGTACTTTGTTGACATCTTTATGACTGATATCTCACAATCATTCCTGAACTATGGTTACTGGTGTACACATATTTCTTTCTCAAACCAGGAAATATAGTGTAGTAATAGTCATTAAAAACTCCGTCTCTGGTGTCAGAAAGACCTGAATGAACATCCTAGATCCTCTAGTTACAAGGTGTGCAACTTCAGATGAGAAACCTCTGCCTGGGGTTCTTCACCTAAAATGTCTTGATACAGATAAGAAGTTGCTAATTCATGTAGGTTGTGCTAATAAATGTAAGTTAAGTGCCAGGAAGTATGTGAAGCATAGTAAAGTCTCAATAAATGTAAAATGTGCTTGTCCTCCCAGGTGGAACTAGTGGTAAAGAAGCCACCTGTCAATGCAGGAACATAAGAGATGCGTGTTCAATCCCTGGGTCAGGAAGGTCCCCTAGAGAAGGAAATGACAACCCACTCCAGTATTCTTGCCTGGGAAATCCCATGAACAAAGGAGTCTGTAGGGCTACAGTCCATAGGGTCACAAATAATTGGAAGTGACTGAGCACAAACATATTTGGTTTTAAGCTCTTAAAGGATGGGAAATGGTTTTGTTACCTTTGCTCTTTTTCTACTTTATTAGCGCAATGTGTTGCACATTCTAGATGTTCAAATACTTGTTGAATTACAGTAATATTGATGAGAGCAGTGCTAAATACACCAAGAGTTTTCATCTTTATACTTTAGGGCAGAAGCTTGAAGTGGAATCTGACCTATGTATATAGTATTAAGGAAGTTCTTTACACCTCACAACAGCACGGCACAGTATCTTACACTTCAGTTCAGTTCAGTCGCTCAGTCATGTCCGACTCTGCGACCCCATGAATTGCAGCACCAACTCCTG
>SJXQ01009277.1:0-184258 GCA_006408695.1 Aepyceros melampus | reverse complement strand
AGAATTGATGCTTTTGAACTGTGGTGTTGGAGAAGACTCTTGAGAGTCCCTTGGACTGCAAGGAGATCCAACCAGTCCATTCTGAAGGAGATCAGCCCTGGGATTTCTTTGGAAGGAATGATACTAAAGCTGAAGCTCCAGTACTTTGGCCACCTCATGCGAAGAGTTGACTCATTGGAAAAGACTCTGATGCTGGGAGGGATTGGGGCCAGGAGGAGAAGGGGACGACTGAGGATGAGATGGCTGGGTGGCATCACTGACTCAATGGATGTGAGTCTGAGTGAACTCCGGGAGTTGGTGATGGACAGGGAGGCCTGGCATGCTGCAATTCATGGGGTCGCAAAGAGTCAGACACGACTCAGTGACTGAACTGAACTGAACTGAACTAGAAAAACTATAGCTTTGACTAGATGGATCTTTGTTGGCAAAGCAATGTCTCTGCTTTTTAATATGCTGTCTAGGTTGATGATAGATTTTTTTTTTCCCAAGGAGCAAGCTTCTTTTAATTTCATGGCTGTAGTCACCATCTTCAGTGATTTTGGAGCCCCCCCAAAAATAAAGTCTCTCACTCTTTCCATTGTTTCCCCATCTATTTGCCCTGAAGTGATGGGACCAGATGCCATGATCTCAGTTTTCTGAATGTTGACCTAATACTCAATACCAATATTGACCTTTCTCCTTATTCCCTCAAACCAGACAGTTAAGGGTCAAATAGAAACAAATCTGGACTTAGATAACAATGTGAAGTGAAGTGAAGTCACTCAGTCATGTTCGACTCTTTGTGACCCCATGAACTGTAGCCTACCAGGCTTCTCCATCCGTGGGATTTTCCAGGCAAGAATACTGGAGTGGGTTACCATGTCCTTCTCCACAGAATAGCTAAATAGTAGCCAAAGTGATAGACAACAATAGACATTATTTAAAAGAAAGACTATTGCAGTAGGGAGAGCTCTTCAATCTTAGAAATCAAAATTTCTAAATTAAATTTTTTTAAAAAATAGGTTTGCTTTTATAAGGAGTGGGTAAGCAATAAGTATGCAGAGTTCCAGAGAAGAACAAGGAGAGATAAGAAGACCTCTGAAGTGAGCAATGCAAAGAAATAGAGGAAAACAATAGAATGGTAAAGACTACAGATCTTTTCAAGAAAACTGGAGATATCAAGGGAATATTTCACGTGAAGATAGGTATAATAAAAGACAGAAATGGTAAGAACCTAACAGAAGCAAAAGAGATTAAGAAGAGATGGCAAGATAGTAAAGATTAATAAAATTAAAAGCCAATTCTTTGAGAAGATATACAAAATTGATAAGCCTTTAGCCAGACTCATCAAGAAAAAAAGAGATGAATAAAATCAACAAAATTAGTAATGAAAAAGGAGAGATTACAACAGACAATGCAGAAATACAAAGGATTATAAGAGACTATTATCAACAACTATATGGACAACCTGGAAGAAATAGATTATTAGAAAAGTTAAGTCTTCCAAGACTGTACCAGGAAGAAATAGAAATTATGAACAACTCAGTTACAAGCCCTGAAATTGAAGCTGTGATCAAAAATCTCCCAAAAGGAACAAAAGCCCAGGACCAGATGGCTCCACAGGAAAATTCTATCAAACATTTAGAGACTAGCTAATGCCTATCTTTCTAAAATGCTTCAAAAAATTGCAGAGGAAGGAATATTTCCAAACTCATTCTATGAGGCCACCACCACCCTGATACCAAAACCAGACAAAAACAACACAAAAAAAGAAAACTGCAAGCCAATATCACTGATGAACATAGATGCAAAATCCTCAACAAAATTTTAGCAAATTTCAGCAACACATCAAAAAGCTCATATGCCATGATCAAGTTGGGTTTATTCCAGGAATGCAAAGATTCTTCAATATATGCAAATCAATCAATGTGATATACCATATTAACAAACTGAAAGATTAAAACCATATGATCATCTCATTTGATGCGGAAAAAGCCTTTGACAAAATTAAGCAGCCATTTACAATTAAAACTCTTCAAAAGATGGGCATAGAAGGAACCTACCTCAACATAGTAAAGGCCATATATGATAAGCCTACAGCAAACATTATTCTCAAAAATGAATGCATTCCCCCTATGATCAGGAACAAGACAAAGGTGTCCACTTTCACCACTATTATTCAACATAGTTCTGGAAGTCGTAGCTACCACAATCAGAGAAGGAAAGGAAATAAAAAGAATCCAGATCAGAAAAGAAGTAAAACTCTCACTGTTTGCAGATGGCATGATACTGTACACAGAAAACCATAAAGATAGTACCAGAAAATTACTAGAGCTAATCAGTGAATTTAGCAAAGTTGCAGGATACAAAATCAATACACAGAAAGCACTTGCATTTATATATACTAACAACAAAAAATCAGAAAGAGAAATTAAGGAATCAATCTCATTCACCATTATAACAAAAATAATTAAATATCTACAAATAAACTTACATAAGGAGACAAAAGAACTGTACACAGAAAATTATAAGATAGTGATGAAAGAAATCAAAGATGACATAAACAGATGGAGAGATATTTCATGTTCCTGGGTAGGAAGAATTAATATTGTGAAAATGACTATACTACCAAATGCAATCTACAGAGTCAATGCAATCCCTATCAAATTACCAATGGCATTTTTCACAGAACTAGAACAAAAAAATTTCACAGTTCATATGGAAACACAAAAGACCTTGACTAGACAAAGCAGTCTTGAGAAAGAAGAATGGAGCTGGAGGAATCAACCTTCCTGACCTCAGATTATACTACAAAGTTACAGCCATCAAGACAGTATGGTACTGGCACAAAAACAAAAATACAGACCAATGGAACAAGATAGAAAGCCCAGAAATAAACCTGTGCACCTATGGGTACCTTATTGTTGACAAAGAGGGCAAGAATATACAATGTGGCAAAGACAGCCTCTTCAATAAATGGTGCTGGGAAAACTGGACAGCTACATGTAAAAGAATGAAATTAGAACACTTCCTAACACCATGCACAAAGATAAACTCAAAATGGATTAAAGACCTAAATGTAAGACCAGAAACAATAAAACTCATAGAGGAAAACATAGGCAGAACACTCAGCGACACACACACAGCAAGATCCTCTATGGTCCACCTTCTAGAGTAATGGAAATAAAAACAAAAGTAAACAAGTGGGACTTAAAAAGCTTTTGCACAGCAGGGGAAAGTATAAGCAAGGTGAAAAGACAACCCTCAGAATGGGAGAATATAATAACAAATGAAACAGCTGACAGAGGATTCATTCCCAAAATACACAAGCAGCTCATACAGCTCAATACCAGAAAAACAAACACCCCAGTCAAAAAGTGGGAAAGAGACCTAAACAGACATTTCTCCAGAGGAAACATATAGATGGCTAACACACATTGAAAGATGCTCAGCATGGCTCATTATTAGAGAAAATAAGTAAAGTCGCTCAGTCATGTCTGACTCTTTGAGACCCCATGGACTGTAACCAGGCTCCTCTGTCCATGGGATTTTCCAGGCAAGACTACTGGAGTGGATTGCCATTTCCTTCTCCAGAGGATCTTCCTGTCCCAGGGATAGAACCCGGGTCTCCAGCATTGCAGACAGACGCTTTACCATCTGAGTCACAAGGGAAGTCTTATTATTTGAGAAATGCAAACCAAAACTACAATGAGATATCATCTCACACTGGTCAGAATGGCCATCATCAAAAAGTGTACAAACAATAAATGCTGGAGAGGGTGTGGAGGAAAGGGAACCCTCTTGCACTGTTGGTAGGAAGGTAAATTGATACAGCACTATGGAAGATGGTATGGAGATTCCTTTAAAAACTTGGAATAAAACCACCATATGACCCAGCAATCCCACTCCTTGGCATATACCCCGAGGAAACCAAAACTGAAAAAGACACACATATCCCATTGTTCATTGTAATACTATTTACAATAACTAGAACATGGAAGCAACCTAGATGTCCATGGACAGATAAATGGATAAAGAAGTTGTGGTACATATACACAATGGAATATTACTCAGCTATAAAAAGGAGCACATGTGAGTCAGTTCTGATGAGGTGGATGAAACTAGAACCTATTATACAGAGTGAAGTGAGTCAGAAAGAGAAAATAAATATCATATTCTAATGCATATATTCAGAATCTAGAAAAATGGTACTGAAGAATTTATTTAAAGGGCAGCAGTGGAGAACCTAGACAGTATGTTGAAAAGCAGAGACATTATTTGGCCAACAAAGGTCCGTTTAGTCAAGGCCATGGTTTTTCCAGTGGTCATGTATGGATGTGAGAGCTGGACTGTGAAGAAAGCTGAGCGCCAAAGAATTGATGCTTTTGAACTGTGGTGTTGGAGAAGACTCTTGAGAGTCCCTTGGACTGCAAGGAGATCCAACCAGTTCATTCTGAAGGAGATCAGCCCTGGGATTTCTTTGGAGAGAATGATGCTAAAGCTGAACAGTACTTTGGCCACCTCATGCGAAGAGTTGACTCATTGGAAAAGACTGTGAGGCTGGGAGGGATTGAGGCCAGGAGGAGAAGGGGACAACCGAGGATGAGATGGCTGGAAGGCATCACGGGCTCAATGGACGTGAGTCTGAGTGAACTCCGGGAGTTGGTAATGGACGGGGAGGCCTGGCCTGCTGCGATTCATGGGGTTGCAAAGAGTCAGACACGACTGATCGACTGAAATGAATTGAACTTAACTGAAAGGAGAAACAGACATAGAGAATAGACTTACGGACATTGGGAGAGAGGAAGAGAGGGTGAGATGTATGGAAAGAGTAACATGGAAACTTGCATCATCATATGTAAAATAGACAGCCAACAGGAATCCGCTGTATGGCTCAGAAAACTCAAACAGTGGCTCTTTATCAGTCTACAGGGGTGGAATGGGGCGAGAGAAGGAAAGGAGGTTCAAAAGGGAGGGGATAGATAGATAGATAGATAGATAGAGATAGAGATAGAGATACACAAACACATATACACCTATGGTTGATTCATGTTGAGTTTTGACAGAAAACAACAAAATTCTGTAAAGCAATCATCCTTCAATTAAAAAAAATTAAAAAGAAAAAAAAAAAGAAGAGGCAAGAATATACAGAAGAACTATACAAAGGGCTTAATGAGCCAGATAACAAGATGGTGGGGCAGTCACCTAGAGTTGAACATTCTGGAGTGTGAGACCAAGGGGTGCTACAAACAAGCTAGTGGAGGTGATGGAGTTCCAGCTATTTAAAATCCTCAAAGGTGATGCTCTTAAAGGGCTGCATTCAATATGTCAGTAAATTTGGAAAACTCACCAGTGGCCACAGGACTGAAAAGGGTCAGTTTATATTCAATCACGAAAAAAGAGCAATGCCAAAGAACGCTCAAGCGTTCTGCACAACTGTTCTCATTTCACACGCTAGCAAGGTTTTATGCTCAAAATCCTTCAAGTTAGGCTTTAGCAGTACATGAACTGAGAACTTAAAGATGTACAAACTGGATTTAGAAAAAGTAGAGGAACCAGAGATGGAATTGTCAACATTTATTGCATCATGAAGAAAACAAGGGAGTTCCAGAGAAACATCTACTTCTGTTTCATTAACTACTCTAAAGCCTTTGACTGTGTGGATCATAACAAACTGTGGAAAATTCTGAAAGAGACAGGAATACCAGACCACCTGACCTGCCTCCTGAGAAATATGTATGTGGGTAAAGAAGCGACAGAACCAGACATGGGACAAGTGACCGGTTCCAAATCGGGAAAGGAGTATATCACCCTGCTTAATTAACTTCTATGCAGAGTACATCATGTGAAATGCCAGATAGACAAATCAAAAGCTGGAATCAAGATTGCCAGGAGCTATATTAACAACTTCAGACATGCAGATGATTTCATTCTAATGGCAGAAAGCAAAAAAGAACTAAAGAATCTCTTGATGAGGGTGAAAGAGGAGAGCGAAAAAGCTGGCTTGAAATTCAACATTAAAATGACTTAAGATTATGGCATCCAGTCCCATCACTTCACGGCAAAGAGATGGGGGAAAGTGGAAACAGTGACAGATTTTCCTTTTGTGGGCTCCAAAATCACTGCAGACAGTGACTGCAGCCGTAAAATTAAAAGACACTTGCTCCTTGGAAGGAAAGCTATGATAAACCTAGATAGCCTATTAAAAGAAGGACATCATTTTGCTGACCAAGCTCTCTATTTATAGTCAAAGCTGTATTTTCTCCAGTAGTCATGAATGGATGTGAGAGTTGGACCATAAAGACGGCTGAGTGCCAAAGAATTGATGCTGTTGAACTGTGGTGCTGTAAAAGACTCTTAAGAGTCCCTTGCACAGCAAGGAGTTCAAACAAGTCAATCCTAAAGGAAATCAATCCTGGATATTCATTGGAAGGACTGACGCTGAAGCTGAAGCTCCAATACTTTGGCCACTGATGGGAAAAGCCAACTCACTGGAAAAGGCCCTGATGCTGGGAAACACTGAAGGCAAAAGGAGAAGAGGGCAGGAGAGGATGAGATGGTTAGAGGGCATCACCAAGTCAATGGATATGAATCTGAGCATCTCCAGGAGATAGTGGAGGACAGAGGAGCCTGCCATGCTACAGTCCATGGAGTCATAAAGAATCAGACATGACTTGGTGACTGAACGACAACAAAGCAGTAAGTAAGAGGAAGTCAGAAGTCAGCAACAAAGAGGGAGTAAACACTCTATGTTCTGCGAGGGTGGACATGGTTTTCTTGCGGTCAGCCGCTTCTCAGCATATGCTGATAGGTGGGTGTGTTCTGCATTCTAGTGGTAGCTTGTGCTTGGAGGCAAACATGTTCTTGGCCTTCAGGGAAAGATATGAGCCAGATAAAGCTTGGTAGACAAGGAAAAAGTTTAAACTTGGGAAATTATGAGCACTTGGTGATGGGCAGTGATGTCTACTTGGAGGTGGCTATGCAGTGTAGTCTGGATAATAAGATGCAAGCAGAAGTTGACTTCTACTTTTGTCCTCCTGATAAAAAGGGAGGGACCCATTTAGCTGGCAAACATCTTTTACAGACATGTATCTAGAAATAGACCAACAATGTAAGGAGTATGAGGAAGAAAGATACAAATGCAGGATGAGAAAAGGATTCAGGTCACTATTGGTATCATTCAATTCAGTTCAGTTCAGTCACTCAGTCGTGTCCGACTCTTTGCGACCCATGAATCACAGCACGCCAGGCCTCCTTGTCCAGCACCATCTCCCGGAGTTCACTCAGACTCACGTCCATCGAGTCTGTGATGCCATCTCATCCTCGGTCATCCCCTTCTCCTCCTGCCCCCAATCCCTCCCGGTATCATTGAATCATCATAAATGTCAGGATGACTTTCTTTTGCAAAAAAAAAATTAAATGCTGTTACAGTATGTGAATTGTGAACTTTCAGATATTCAAGCTGGATTTAGAAAAGCCGGAGGAACCAGGGATCAAATTGCCAGCATCCACTGGATCATCAAAAAAGCAAGAGAGTTTGAGAAAAACATCTATTTCTACTTTATTGACTATGCCAAACCCTTTGATTGTATGAATCACAACAAACGGTAGAAAATTCTTGAAGGGATGGGAATACCAGACCACCTGACCTGCCTCCTGAGAAATCTGTATGCAGGTCAAGAAGCAACAATTAGAACCAGACATGGAAAAACAGACTGGTTCCAAATCAGGAAAGGAATAGGTTAAGGCTGTATACTGTCACCCTGCTTATTTAACTTATATGCAGAGCACATCATGCAAAATGCCAGGCTGGATTAAGCATAAGCTGGAATCAAGATTGATGGGCGAAATAATATTGATGTGTATCAATAACCTCAGATACACAGATGACACCACCCTTAAGGCAGAAAGTGAAGAACTAAAGGGTCTCTTGAGGAAAGTGAAAGAGGAGAGTGAAAAAGTTGGCTTAAAGCTCAACATTCAGAAAACTAAGATCATGGCATCTGGTCCCATCAGTTCATGGCAAATAGATGGGGAAACTGGAAACAGTGACAAACTTTATTTTTGGGGGCTCTAAAATCACTGCAGATGGCAATTGCAGCCATGAAATTAAAAGATGCTTGCTCCTTGGAAGAAAATTTATAACCAATCTAGACAGCTTATTAAAAAGCAGATACATTAGTTTGCCAACAAAGGTCTGTCTAGTCAAAGCTATGGTTTTTCCAGTAGTCATGCATGTATATATATATGAAAGTTGGACTATAAAGAAAGCTGACCACCAAAGAATCAATGCTTTTGAACTGTGGTGTTAGAGAAGACTCTTGAGAGTCCCTTGTATTGCAAGGATCCAACCAGTCCATCCTAAAGGAAATCAGTCTTGAATATTCATTGGAAGGACTGATGTTGAAGCTGAAACTCCAATACTCTGGCCACCTCATGCAAAGAACTGACTCATTGGAACTTGCTCCTTGGAAGAAAATTTATAACCAATCTAGACAGCTTATTAAAAAGCAGATACATTAGTTTGCCAACAAAGGTCTGTCTAGTCAAAGCTATGGTTTTTCCAGTAGTCATGCATGTATATATATATGAAAGTTGGACTATAAAGAAAGCTGACCACCAAAGAATCAATGCTTTTGAACTGTGGTGTTAGAGAAGACTCTTGAGAGTCCCTTGTATTGCAAGGATCCAACCAGTCCATCCTAAAGGAAATCAGTCTTGAATATTCATTGGAAGGACTGATGTTGAAGCTGAAACTCCAATACTCTGGCCACCTCATGCAAAGAACTGACTCATTGGAAAAGACCCTGATGCTGGGAAAGATTGAAGGTGGGAGGAGAAGGGGACGACAGAGGATGAGATGGTTGGATGGCATTACTGACTCAATGGACATGAGTTTGAGTAAACGCTGGGAGTTGGTGCTGGACAGGGAGGCCTGGTGTGCTGCAGTCCATGCGGTTGCAAAAAGTCAGACATGACTAGGCGACTGAACTGAACTGAACATTAAGTAACAGCAGTCAGAGTTCTGTTATGCAGCTAAACACAATATTAACTGACATAAAATTTTTTTAATTATCTAGAGATTTTCCAGAAATCAACATTAACTTATCACATTTTTAAGACGCCTAAAATCTCCATTTGTTTATTTGCTAAATCATGTCTGACTCTTTGTGATCCCATAAACTGCAGCATATCAGGCTTCCCAGTCCTTCACCATCTCGCAGAGTTTGCTCAAACTTGTGTCCATTCTACTGCCCTATCTTTGTTAGTTTTGACCCATATGTATCACCAATACCGTGGATTTTCAGTTATTTTTCATTGTTATTTTCAAAGATAAATAATTATTACCTTCATTTTCTTATTCCTATGGGTGCATTTCTTTTATTATCCTTATATTTTGCCTTCACTTTAATTACTGACACATAAATTTTAATATATATTTATTTACTGTTAATAAATATATAGGAAGCCAAATGTTCACTTACTGTTAGCATATATTTTTTATTCTGCATTCTGTCACTGCCTTTCACTTGTTAGATAGTCCATAAATACTTCTGAATAATTTCATGATATTTCTAATTCTGAGAAATTATGAACATTGAAGGGCCTTGGAAAGCTCTTATTTGGTTGTAATGGTATTTCAAAACATCACCACTGTGCTAATAGCTACATGACAAGAATTAACCAAAACTAAACATGGATATCTTTCTGAAAGTCCTTTTTAAGTTAATTGAATAATTTCAATTGCCTTAGAGAAGTCCAATATTTAAATAAATCCTGAGGTGAAACCTTTTAGAAATGTAATAAATCTCCCCTCATTCAACCCATAATTTATCTGCTGGGTTTTCCTATTGCCCTAGGCAGAATTTGGAAGACAAAAGCACTTGCTATAATCAGTTGTATAAGTCTTAACCAGGATGTCAGCAAACAATTTGAATAGTTGTCAGGGAGACGAAGGAGAGACAAAGCGGGGTGGTGGTGAGGGGGGCTCCGATAAGAAGCCGGAGCTCTTCCAATCAAGAATTCGAGTAAACAAGATGATTTTACCTGGAGGCAGCTTGATTCTACCGGCCAGCTTTGCCTAAGGTCAATCTACCTATGTATCACTTTACGGTCGACGTAATGCTCATCCCCTGTGTAAATCTGCGTCTCTCCTGACTTATTTAATAAAGATTATCCTTGTATCTGTGTGGTTTTTAGTTGTTAAGATTACTTTTTATCAGACATTTCTTCCATGCACATCTTGGGGTGATCAAGTATGGTAGAGAGAAGATCTGAATCAAGGCTTGGTAGTGTCCAAGAACTGTATCCTATTATATAAAGATGATTAGAAAGCAAATCCAGGCAATATGCCCTATCGCTACCACAGTTACACCAATTCCCTTAGGGAAGACACACATCAAAATAAGTTTTAAATGTGTCTATAATAGACTTGTTTATTGTTTCCCGGATAGCTCAGTTGGTAAGAATCCTCCTGCAATGCAGGAAATCCCAGCTGGATTCCTGGCTTGGGAAGATCTGCTGGAGAAGGGATAGGCTATCCACTCTGGTATTCTTGGGCTTCCCTTGTGGCTCAGGTGGTTTGAAATTTGCTTGCAAAGCAAACCTGGGTTTGATCCCTGGGTTGGGATGATCCCCTGGAGAAGAGAAAGGCTATCCACTCCAGTATTCTGGCCTGGAGAATTTCATTGACTGTATAATTCATGGGGTCGCAAAGAGTCAGACACAACTGAACAACTTTCACTTTCAATGAAGAGAATGATTAATCCAAAGAAGGAAAACAGAATTTTTTCATAAATCAAAAAGTCATTTATCTCAAGCAAAGTGAATGACCATAAAAGGTTAGCATTTTTCCTTATAGGTATATAGGATATATAGAAAAATTGTTTATAATTAGGAATTCAATTATTTATAAGTAAATGAATGCTTCCAAATTTCATATGTCTAAAAACAACATTCATTATTACATTCTAATTCTTTTAAAACATTTTCTCAGCAATTAACTGTGCATAATTCATTTTGTTTAGTGAAGTTTCTAATCATGAAATGCAAAATCAAGCTTCATGTTAGGTGCTATATGAAAGACAATATATTCTAAATGAATAAAATTTCAACTTAAATACATGTAATACTGAGTTTTCTATTAATATATTATACTGCTCTTTACACAAAGTTCTTCCCTGATAGCTCAGTTGGCTTCCTTGATAGCTCAGTTGGTAAAGAATCATCCTGCAATTCAGGAGACCCTGGTTCAAACCTGGGTCAGAAGATTCCCTGGAGAAAGTATAGGCTGCTGCTGCTGCTGCTGCTGCTGCTAAGTCACTTCAGTTGTGTCAGACTCTGTGCAACCCCATAGATGGCAGCCCACCAGGCTTCCCCATCCCTGAGATTCTCCAGGCAAGAATACTGAAGTGGGTTGCCATTTCCTTCTCCAATGCATGAAAGTGAAGTCAGTCAAGTCTGACTCTTAGCGACCCAACAGACTGCAGCCCACCAGGCTCCTCCCTCCCTGGGATTTTCCAGGCAAGAGTACTGGAGTTGGTTGCCATTGCCTTCTCTGAAGGTATAGGCTACCCACTCCAGTATTCTGGCCTGGAGAATTCCATGGACTCTATTGTCCATGGGGTCACAAAGAGCTGGACACGACTAAGCAACTTTCACTTTCACTTTTTAACATTAAGACACAAAACAATTATTGATGAGTAAAATTTTAAAACATAAAAAGTATCACCAAATCCTTTAAATAAACATAAAAATGTCTGGTTATCATTTGAAAGGCATTCAATTCTAGGTACTTATAAATAATTTCCCTCTGAAAGAAGGCATGTTTATTATAAGACTCTTACAAAGAAAGTGCTAGTTATTTTTAAATTGTTTTTATAAGCAACATTCAACTGTTATATTGATTAAGTTACAGTACAATTTGTTATGTATTTATAGCCAGGATTTGTGACTATAAGAACTCTGCAAATCAAGTCTATATAATGTTTATTGCCAAGGTCTGCAGATTGAATTTAGGGGAAAATAAAAGAAAAAGAATTGGAAGGCAACTAAAAAAAAAACCTGTGGTAAAATAATTGTAATAGTATGTTTAATACTGAACAAGAGAGAATTATTTTCCCAAACCTGAAATGTTTTTGCAGATCAACTGGCAATTATTTAAGGAAAGGAAACATTCTTGTACATTTTGATTTAGTCATTATCTTTTTAACCCATCTCAGCTTTTATTACTTTGAAAAATCTAGAAAAATAGGCCATTTGCATTACATAATTACATCAGTGGACTTGCAAGTTTCAGCATTGCTTTCTTTGAAATCAGAGGGCATGTCAAGACCAATCGGTTATGGTGACTAATCATCACAGTCCCTGTGCCTGGGCTGGCCGCCCTCAGCTGAAGACCTCTGCCACCTGTCATTATTATGGGCTGTCTACAGGCTGGCTAACCCCAGCTTCCCCCAGCTCCTCCACACCCTTTAACACTCAATGATTAATGAACTGTAAAATAACAACCAGCCTTTGAGCAAGTCAAGATTCCCTCCCATGAATACTGAAAGAAAATGCAAAGTTTCTTCCCTGACTCTGTCAAGATTTTATGGGCAGACTTACCTTTTTCGTTGCCTTTTTTACCCTCTAGCTCTAGTGAGTATTTTGTTGCCAAAGAATGTAAAAGTCAAACCACATATTTAAGACCATTTCTTGTTTTCTATAGTAACCCTAAAGTGCTGCTTATAAGTTTTCATCATTTTATTCCAAACTGTACCAACTACTATGATTCATGGTTTGCTCTTTCAGAACTTCCATCTTGGGGCTGTACTTTGGCACAAGGGACTTTGGGAAAGAGAGATAATTCAATGAAGCAAATACAATTTGAGAGCTGAGAGCAAGCCGAAATCTCCAAGCTTACATAACCAGGTGAGGAATGTTTAATGCACATAGCAATGTTTTTGTTTTTGTTTTTGTTTTTCTAATAATAATATTGTTTCCTCATAGAACATGCCAATACAGTACAATGAGATCACAAGCTAAAGGGGGAAAACCACAAGTTCAGGAAAAGAGAAAATAAAACAGAAACCTAAGGAAAGAAAGATGAGAACTGGTTTAATGCTAACACATTCATTTCTAGACATCTCATCCAAATTGCATTTCCCAGCAAACTTCTGTTGCTTAAGAATTCAATTCCAATTGATTTAAAAGATTATCATGGATCTAGAGTACAAAAAACTAAAAGCTGCCTTTAGATTTCAGTAAACTTGGATTTAGCAAATAACATTGTAATTAAGTTCTTCTGTAAATGAAATAAATTTCTCTTTTGCAACCATGGTTCTCATCCTTCTTTTTATTACAGAAAACTAGCAAATATGAAATAAGACATAATGTCCACTTAAACCCTTTTAATTCTATCACTGATTTATAAAATTGCACTGGTCAAAAACACATTTCTCAGTTTTTCTTCTGTATTATATTTTATGGCTTTTGAAACATTTAAAATTCATGTTCTTTTCTTGCTGCTTATATTTCAAGAATAAATATTTTGGTATTCTCTGAACTGAAAATTAAATTCAAACTCTTCAATCATCTTATGAAAATGTCTTTCTCTTCCTTCCAACACACTGACTAACATACATAGTGCAGCTGACTCTTGAACAACACAGGTTTGAAATGCACGGATCCACTTACCAGTGGATTTTTTTTTTGTGGATAATAAATACGACAGGATTTCATGAGGGCTTCTCTGGTGGCTCACATGGTCAACAACTGGCCTACAAGACAGGAGACCCAGGCTTGACCCCTGGGTCAGGAAGATCCCCTGGCGAAAAGAATGGCAACTCACCCCAATATTCTTGCCTGGAGAGTTCTATGGACAGAGGAGCCTGGTGGGCTACAGTCCACGGGGTCACAGGCGTGACTGAGGAACTAACACTCTTCGCTTCACAGAACTTCATGGCCTGAGGTGCTTGAAACTCCGTGGATGTGGAACTTCGAATAGGGAGAAACCACACGTTTATGTGTTGCCGTTGTCTAGTCGCTGAGTCGTGTCCAGCTCCTTTGTAACCCCATGGACTGCAGTCCACCGGCCCCTCTGTCTGTGGAGTTTCCCAGTCAAGTGTGGTGAAGTGGGTTGCCATTTCCTTCTCCTGCACATCTCCCTGACCCAGGGATCCAACCTGCGTCTCCTGCATTGGCAGGTGGGTTCTTTACCGCTGAGCCATCAGGGAAGCCCTATATTTACGTATGGCTGACTATAAATTATTCAAACTTTTCTACTATGTGAAGCGTCACTGCACTACCTCTGCATTTTTCAAGGGTCTAATGTAATAGATTATGTTATTGTAAAGATAGGAATTTTTCAGAGATGTGATTTCACATCATAACGTATCAGGATAGCTCAACGTTTTGAGAGCATATAAACATTATTTGTGAGAACTTAGAACAAGCATTATTAGTTACCCAATAGATTTTAGTTAATTGTCTTCAGATATAGTGACCAAAAAAAAAAAAATCTAACTACTTCAGCATCAGAAAATATCTTTAAACGACTATCATTAATAATTACTATTATTTAATTACTACTACATAATTGCTACTATTTATGTTTCCTAAAAAAAAGTTTTGTTAAAATGGAAAAAAACCTCCTGTTTTGTATTCTGTTGAAAATATAGCTTCAAATAACTTCTATAGCTTTAGAATCACAATTCTTGTCTCTAACCCCTCAGTACAGTGGAAGCAGCAACATGAAGAACCGCTAGTGACTGTGAATTGACCTATTCAGGATCAGTGCAGCTGTTTGGATGCTTTAAAATGAATATTTATTGTAAAATTAGGTAAAAATGCTAGGTTATTCAAATTTTTCAAATTAATGTTTTCCTCAAATGAATCTGGTCCTATTGCTGTAGAAGTTGGGATGATCAAAGATATGTAATACAGGCTTAAAAACTCTATTTAAAATTACCCAGTTTTTTCACAATTGTTTCAAGAAACGAATCACTAGAACAAAAGTTTTGAAAGCTCAGAACAGTTTTTTGTTTGTTCGTTGTTGTTTTTCCTATATTTGTATTCATTCTCTGATGGCTTTCTCAGAGGACAATGCTCTACAGCCACGGAGCAAGACAGCAGGAGTACCCTGGTGAATCAAGGGAATGTGGACCCTACAGGAACCATTCTCCTTACTGGATATGTGGCACATCAGGTTAAGAAAGCAACTCATGGGTTGGCCATGTACCCCCTGAAAGCCATTGACCCACCCATCTACATCAGTTCAGTTCAGTTGCTCAGTCGTGTCCGGCTCTTTGCGACCCCATGGCATGCCAGGCCTCCCTGTCCATCACCAACTCCCAGAGATTACTTAAACTCATGTCCATTGAGTCGGTGATGCCATCCAACCATCTCATCCTCTGTCATCCCCTTCTCCTTCTGCCCCCAATCCCTCCCAGCATCAGGGTCTTTTCCAATGAGTCAGTTCTTCACATCAGGTGACCAAAGTATCGGAGTTTCAGCTTCAGTCCCTCCAATGAATATTCAGGACTAATTGTATAAGATTCTTATTTTCTTAAAGATATATCAAAGATTGATTAATTGGTACCAAAATTGTCCAAGGTTTATGATTTACACCTCTCAGTTCTTCAAAGCGATGGCCTATTTATATATTCATTGATTCATTCACTTATCCAAAAACTATTGCATGTTGATTGATAGGCATTCTTCTGTTTGCTGAGAATGAAATAGTATACAGAGTCAGAAATATTGCCCAACCCCAAAGAACTTCCATTTAGTGGAAGAAAACGGAAAATATTTAAGTTGACCAAAAAAGAGAGAGAGATAATTTCGTAAGTGCTCTGAATGAAATAAAAGATGCTGTTGCAATACCATGCTTTAAGTAAGAGAGAAACTAATTTTCTGAGTAGTTTAGAATAACTACTCTAGAATGATGGGTTCCTCTGTCCATGGGGTTTTCAGGCAAGCATACTAGAGCAGGGAACCAACCCAGCAATCAAACCTGGGTCTCCTGCATTGCAGGCAGATTCTTTACCATCTGAGACACTAGGGAAGCCCAGAGTGGTATACTAGAAAGGATTTTCTGAGAAAATGTCATTTGAGTTGTGACATGAATGGTGAGTAGGAGTTAGTCCCGCAAAATTTGAAGCAGTCAATACAGAAAGGGCCAGGGAGGAAGAAATTTTCCTCCAGCCTTCTATTAATCAGTCCCCCTGGCTGGCCCAAGAATTAAACAACAACAAAAAAAGAATCTTAGGAGTAGTGGTTTGGGACTTCAAAGGGGAGGAAGGCAATTGACATGGAGATGGAAAGGCAAATGTTTGGTAACCCAGTGTTTGCTGGGCCAAGCAGAGACAATGGGACATTGAGAGGAGTTTTAAGTAATAGACCTTGCTGGGTTCCTCCTGTTTATACACCTAGTTCATACTGTAATTATCTGTGGTGATGGCTCCCTTCCTGGAACAGGTCTTCTATCTACATTTCTTTAGGCAGCTAGGGGGAAGGTTAACATTTTTTCCTGAGTCTTTTGGGCCTTAAACATAGTCAGCGTAAATTAATTCTCATCCAAAGAGGCACATTTTGCGGTGACAAATTTTGTTTTCCTAAAAGGCGAGGGGTTGAGATCAAAACAGAATTGAATACTTCAAAAACTAAAGAATGTTTAATATGATATCTTTTCTTTCTTATATGCCACGATTTAAATTTTTGCAAAGGGAATGAAACTCAGAATGTTCAGAGATTTTGAGGGAACGAGATCCTCACTTTCTTCTTTGAGGAGAGTAGGCTATTTTGACATTTGAAACTCGTTTATCGAAAATGTTTGGGAAAAACAAACTAAAAAATAAAAATTAATTAAAGGAAAAAAAAGAAAATGTTTGGGAATTCATCCAATCATTTATTTATCAACCATTATTTTAGAAGTGAGCTTTGGGCTTGGTCTTTAGCTAAGTGATCTGAGCCCAAGTTTACAGGCTACAGAATTACTATTTATTTTAAGTGGTGTTACATGTATAAGCACATGTGAAACTCATAATAAGCCTATGAGGTAGAATTAATTCCATTCAAATTTTGTCACAAAATGTTCGAGTAGTTCTTAAGTACTTGAATCAAGAATACTAAATCCAGAAATATTAAGCTTCTTAAGACCCATTTCTTGTACTATATTCTTATTTTCTCTGTGTTCTCTATTGACTGACTACTTTATTTTTCCTTCAGATGACTTGCATCCATCTTTTTTTTTTCCAACTATTATTCTGATTTTTAATCACCTTATGTTCACTCTTATTTTTTTTAATGCCTTTTCATCCTTCTCTTTCTGACAAAATCCTACTTATCTTCCAAAGCCCAGCTTCAAGCTCTCCTTACCTTGATGCTCCTCCAATATCTGGGCCAGAAGGAAGAGTTTATGTCTCTTTGACACTTAGCACTTTAGGTATCATTTTCCCATCTACATGAGATCGTTTGAGGGCCAAGGAGGCTGAATTTTTTAGCTGTGATATCTCTCAGCTCTTGGCAAACTGCCTGCCCAGAATGAACGCTAATGGAGAGGGCAGACACAGGGGTGCTGGATTCAATTCCATGTCTCAACTTTTTCTGCAAAGGGAAGAGAATGCACAACCTGGAGAGGAAAGAGGGGAGGATTGTGGAGAGGTGACTCAAGGAGAGGTGACTTATCTAAGTGGTTAAATAGAGGAAGAACCAGAGCCTAAATCCCTGCCCCTGTATTTCTTGCCAACAGTCTTGCTTCAAGATGCAGGCTTTCTTTTCTTTTTGAAAGCAGTCGCTGCATCTGTCAAGGGGAGATGACTATATTTCTGCGTGTATGGATTTTATTCTGAAGGAAGAACATCAGGAAGCCTGATTGGAGTTACAAATCTGAAATACATTTTCCAGTTCCATTTGTTAATAATAAAGTTGTAGTAGTATTTTGATCTCTGACTCTTCTTCTATCTTAAAAAGATAAAAAACTTAATAGAGTCTTGATGAAAGAAGGAAGGAATATACACCAAGTAGATGTTGATAACCTATTCAATTATCTCAGTTTTCCTTTGGGATTTATTAAGTCAGTACTCTTGTAAGATCCACGAAATACGACAACAGTCTGAATTAGTATTTTCTGTATAAGAATCATGTCACCTGACAGCCTAGATAGCACTTCATGTGGCAGCGTTATATTTTTATTATTATCACTTTATTTTCCAAATAAAAGACCCTCTCAACTGTAAAAAATAGAGGACTGTGTGCTAAATATCTTCTCAAACAACATTAATGAAAAGTTATATCAAATAAATACTTTATATACAAAAAGAGGCAAGTTTTGTGTATTACTGTTTAGCCAGCTGTCCCCATTTATTTTAATACACCTTTGGGTGTTAAAGACTGACATTTTTAGAAGGTAGGAACTTTAAATTCTGAAGAAAGTGAAATAATAGTAAGTATTCCATGATTAAATAATTGTCAGTAGGAAATTAATATCTAATATCCTCCACATAAACCAGAAATGATACATAACAAATACTTCCCCAGACTCTCATTAGGTTTACGGAAGAGCCCCTTCTGTACCATACTTTAACTCATTATGGAAGGCTCATTGGATTTGGAGGAAAAAAGAGACATTTAACATCATCAAAATTAATTATTGAGGAAAACACATATACTAATCCTCAACATCAATGCAGCTGTTAAAAACAGCTCTGCTAAGAAAGTTCCCTGTATCTCATCTATGTCTAAACAGTACATTTCTAAAATTAACCATGAGTCACCCCAAAAAACTAGAAATGTGAATTCAGCAGCAAAGCAAAATCCAAGTGAAAATCACATTGTTTATTTTTTTTTAAGAAGTGACTTTTAAAACTTTTCTTCTAATTCCCCTAAAGTTTTGATGTTTTTGAATAATGTTTCTTTTCTAGGGCAACTATGTTTCCCTCAGTAATAAGAACCAGACAATTTCTAGGGAAGCAATATCACTGTTAGAATACAACAATTACCTAACAATTTCATTCTCTCTGAAAAAAATAAAATAAAAAATTCACTGCATACAACACAATATTCTCTCATTTCTTGCAGGAGTTTAATTTAGGTTTTAATTCATGTATTCCACCCTTTAGAACTTTTCAATTTTACCTCTCCATGAATTTGACATTTCTATTTGGATCCCCTGGAAGAGAAATAAAGCTTAAGCTATTACAGCTGGGAGAAATTTATAGTATTAACCACCAATACACAGGCTCATCTATTAACAATTTCCCACAATGTCTAAGATGGAAACACCACATCACAGAGGCTGTTCTATCGGAGCCAGGCCTCCTTTAGCTGAGATCTCACCATCTAAATACATTTTCCACAAGTTATACCAAAAAAAAAAAGAAAAGAAAAGAAAAGAAAAAAGCAGCACTTTTTAGGTAAATGAAGCACCAAGCTTTTCTAAATCTAAAACTAGCATAATCAAAGAAGAGGAAATCTGTTGGTGAGTTGTTAGCCACTTGCCATCGCATGAATACCACACCATATTGAAACATTGCCTCTCAACCAAGAATCGGTGATTCTCCCATACATTTCTACCCCATCACATGTTCCCAGTGCAAATTATTACCCACATCTGTTAGCACCCAGCCCCTGGTGAAGTCTTGGTTTGGAGGAAAAGGATATTTTGGCAACTTTGGGTAAGACAGTGCTGGTCTAAAATCAGTCACATTTAAATGAATTTCCTAAGGAGGAAAATTCAGAATTAAGACTCTCTCTCCAACTCATGCACCAGTACTTTACAGGATCTAGGTTTAAGTTTTCCCCTGATCTGATCATGCAGGAGCTCAGCAGAACTCACGAAAGCACTCTGACCTGCCTTGGCCACCCTGACCCTGCTCACTCTGCCATTAATGACAGTCGTAAGGCTATTTTGTTTTGGTGGTGGTTTTTGTAATCTGTCCAAAGTCTGCTTAACACTATCATCACTCTTCATTTTCTATTCTAAACAGTGATCTACTTTTCCACAAATTGCCTTATCTATAGAAATCATCGATAAGCAACGTGTAATGGGAATATAAGAGTTTTCTTTGAGCCAAATAGGATGCTATCCCAGAAGACGTCATCTCAGGTAACTCAGAAGAAGTACTCAGGGCGAGTATGGTTTTCAGTACAGTTTTATACGTTGTTAGAACAAATAACATCAAACAATTCAGAGACATAACATTTCAAGGTTTTAAAAAACAGATCAGCATGCCCACAAGTCAGAGTGGCCTTGATTGCTGGGGTCCCGCCCCCGCGATCCAGGGATTTCAAAGGGGAGACCACGTCAGCGAGGAAAACTTATTTATTATTAAAAGATTAGATTAGGAAATAATAGCATAGTAGGAAAATTTAGATGGAGAAGAGAAGGCTGAATAACTTGGTTTACGTGGAAAGCCAATAAAGTTCCGGACAAGGAGCTTGCACCATCTACGTTAGGCCACCGGCGTCCGTTTGAAAATCGGAGAGTGCCCCGCCCTGGGCCCTCTCTCTTACGGATCTTAGCAGCCGGGACAGGTGAGTAGACATGGCGAGCCTCCACGCCCCAGATGGGAATTCAGCCAGAAATTAGAGAAAATAGGAGACACGGGGGAAACCAGTCCTTCCAATAATTAGCCCCTTCCAAGGACTGGCCCCTTCCAAGGACTGCCCCACCTCTATTATCTTAGAAGGTCCTTTTACACCTTTTTGATTGTACATAGAGATCAGCATTAGCAGCCCAAAAACCAGGTTTCTATTTGCATACCCTCCTGTATACAAAAGATCTCAGGTGGTTTACATTATCTTCTGGCCAAGAGGCCTGTTAATATTTTTATAGCTCTCTTCCTGGGTAATTGTCTATCAACCAGAAAACTCCTTTTCCCTAGAAGTGTTTTTTCTTTACTCTGCATTACCCTCAATATACTAAATACAGTTACATTCCTATAGGACAAAGGTGCAGTGAGTTATAATAAAGAAAGTACTTAACTCAAAGATCTAATATTGCTAATATCAGGTCTGCTACCTGTTTTTCTATATACCAACCATGTAAGATATGAAAATTTGGCAGCAAGTATTGGCTCAGCAAATGAAACCTTTAATCAGTCCTGTTCTAATGATTTTGACTCCTCGGAAGCCCCCACATTCCTAGGATGCGTTGTTTCCTGTGCCTCCCGAGGTCGGGAGGCCTCAAACAATCACATGCTCAGCTGTACGCATCCTGCAGGCAGGCTAGAAAGCCTGAGGTTTTTGGATTGAAACACTCTTTCAAATGCAGAAGACTAAAGCCCTGAATTTGACTTTTTCCAGAGAATGTCACAAGAGTGGGAAAGCAGGCAGATTCTTATTTTGGGGGGGGGGGTTACATGCTCAGGAAATGCCAGGGGGAAAACCTGAGATCTGAATCATCCTTGCCTCATCAAATCTCTGCCACATGACCCTGTCACAGGTGGGATTCCTCATGCTGGCTTCCGGCACTTGATGCCTGGGAGGAGTCTTCTTATTTAAAGAATACTAGCATTCACATTGGAGAAGGCAATAGACCCCCTCTCCAGTGTTCTTGCCTGGAGAATCCCAGGCACAGGGGAGCTTGGTGGGTTGCCGTCTATGGGGTCACACAGAGTCAGATACGACTGAAGTGACTTAGCAGCAGGGAGCAGAGCATCCACATCCCAGGAAGGGAGGCATTCACCTTCATTTTTAACATGAATATTTTTACTTCTGGTCTATGTTCTCCTTTATCATTAAAACATGTGCACAATATATATTTGACAAGCTGAAAATAGACTGTGTCAGCGTCAGATTTGAGTTAGATCATGTCTAAGCCAGAATGTTGTTGGTGTTCAGTTGCTCAGTTGTGTCCAGCTCTTTGCAACTCCATGGACTGCAGCACGCCAGGCTTCCTTGCCCTTCACCATCTCCTGGAGCTTGTTCAAACTCATGTCCATTGAGTTAGTAATACTATAATATTTTCTGGCAATTACTCTATCAAGAATATAAGATAAGAGTATTTAGGGAAAAAAGTATAAGAATAAAACAGGCAATTACTCATATCAAGAATATAAGATAAGAGTATTTAGGGAAAAAAGTATAAGAATAAAACAGAGTAAATAAATGTTTTATTTGTGGGTGGTTACTTTTTCACTCTCTTGCTGTTTCCTTTCATATGGAAGAGACTCCAGTAAGATAACATTCCTTGTCTCTGTCTCCTTACTCATTATTCCCCAGGTATAAACGGTGACTTAAAATGATTGGTGATTTTGCAATGAAAAATTGGAGACTCCCCTTTTCTTCCTTTTTGGAGCCAGTGTGGTTTCAGGAAAAGACATTTTGCTTTGCTTTTATGTGCTCTGACCCAGAGCCAGGCTTGCCTGTGGGTGGGTTTATATAATTCTGTGGCTCTATATTAGACATCCCGCCTTTCTGCAGACATAAGCCACCATCTGCATTATCAGTATTATCAATATCAGTATTATCAATAATGTTGCTTTATTCATTTGCCTTATAGGTCAATTCAAATCTCTAGGTAGGAAATTGATAGTACCACTTCTTAGGCTTCCCAAACCCAGCAAGTTTGAAGAAAATATATTTTACTTAATTTGCTTATCACTAAATAGAATAAATAATGTAAAGATCATAACTACATGTCTATATGTTTGGAACAATCAAGGGACTTGAAAGAAAATCATTCTTTTCTCATGCTTTCTTTCTGACAGCCAGTCTGTCATATAAGTATTTTCGCATAAAAAAACAATTATCTGAATAACCTATTCGAAGATACAATAAGACATTAGTATTTGCAAAATTTCATTTAATTCCAGATCAATAATTTAATGTGAGGTAATAGCAGTCAAATGATAATTAATAGCTAAAATTCTTGGGCACTAATAATGATAATTCTATGGAAAACATATTGTCTACTTAATCTTCAAAACAGCCTGAAGTGAGGTACTATTATTATCTCCACTTAAAAGTTAAAATTCAAGCTTAGAAAACGTGCTTGAGGACATAGAACTCTTTCCCAATTGAAAACCAAGTCTATTTAACCAAAATTTCTAAAATCATATTATATATTTAAATATCTCAAAATCATATTTTTAGCATGCACTTGTTAAACTAGAGAAATTATTTGGAAAATGAATTCAACTTAATTCAACCTGTACTTGTTGCTTGAATCTCAACAATATGCAAATACATATTTGCGTAGATACATATTAATCAAGGATACAGCACTGAAAAGTTCACAGATTTTTATTAGGAACCTATTGTCTTTAAACAAAAGATTTGCCTGGAAAAGGATATGTAAGACTAGGAGTCTTAAAGGTTTGAAAGAACAGAGATACCAAGAGATTGTTTTAGTGAGTAGATGTCTATCCTAAGGAACGCCATAGGAAAGTAAGAACTAACGTGTGCCACACAGTCAAATTTCAAAAAGAAGTGAGATGCTGATTTTACAAACAGCTCCAGTGTCACCTCAATTAACTCAAATATCTTCTGCCCTGACATAATAACTCCATTTGTTTTTCTCTCTCTCCACGTGCTCCCTTTATTCCTATTTGGCTCCTGGCTGCCTCATAACCTCTGCTTTCCCTAGACAGCAGTTGCCTCACGGCTTTTGTAACAGATAAGCCCATCTTACATCATTGGCTTTCTGACTTGTTCAGAGTCAACCTGTCACAGGGTGATGGATTATTGTCTTCCTGCTTTTGACTTCATCCTACTCTGACGCATACATACAAGCGAATTTTGTTTGTTTCCGAAACAGACTTTCTCTGGCTCATCCTGAAGCCTTTTCTTTGATGTTTCATCATGCTTGATCCTAATTATTTCAAAGAAAGACAACGCCTTTGATGATACCCTGACTTGCTTTAGAGGCACATAGATTTGCTATAAGACACAGTATGGAGTTGCTTAATTTAGTTCTTTTTTTAACTTCAGTGTCAGCTCATCAGTTTTTTATTTGGTTATGTTTTTAATCATCACTGAGAAGGTTGCCAGTCAACTAGTGTAACATGCATTAGGATTAACATCAGCACAATTACACAGGTGTATATCCCTTTTATTCAATGCTGTATCATAAAATTGGGAGGTAAATTTAAGCCACCTTAATCAAAACTGTAGCTTCTTTTCTCTGTAGACTATTTCCCTCCATCACTTCTAGTAATACATTCTACCTTCCTGTTGTTGAGGAAGGGGACGTTTCTCCCTCTTGAATTATTGTGGCTGGACTAACAATAAAATTGACACCAGACAAATTAATAAGAGCAAAAGAAACAAATTTTAATTTGTGAGGAATTACTAGAACAAAGAAATTTAGGTTTTGGATGCCCAATTAGTGAAGAATCTAAACAGTGTAGGTTTCAGGTAGTAAGTTAAAGAAGTAACAAGGTTTGTTTACATAGACCTCCCAAACCAAAGGAACTGGAGTCCTTTCCCAGATTATGGAACTAGCAACTCTTCTTTAGAAAAATTCTCTCATGGTGTCATTCCAAAGCTGTTCAGCAATTACTATTTTTACCACAAGGGAAAAGTTTGTCCACCAAAGAAGAAAATAGGACCAAGGGAGATAAACACAGAGAGAGAGAGTGACAAGCGGTCATGGCCAAGTCCCAGCTTTATCCCTCAGGCCCCTAGAACTGCCCAAGTCCTGAAACGGTAACCACAGAACCAGCCCAGTCTGGCCCTATCCTGTTTCTAGTGAGAATACTGGAGTGGGTTGTCGTGCCCTTCTCCAGGGGATCTTTCCAACCCAGGGATCAACCCATGTCTCTACGTCTAATCTGCACTGGCAGCTGGATTCTTTACCTACAAGAGCCATCTGAGAAGCCCTTCTTTTTCAGAGACAGTAGAGCACAATTGCCAGTCACACAGCTGAAGCATGGGCAGAAGAGAACATTTTGAGCTCAAATAGCACCCAGAACCAAGGTTTCTCCCTTCATGCAATCAAAAGACCAGAGTACCACTGGAACTGAAGGTCAGATCCTTTCTGAAGCGAAGGGTCTAATGTCCAAGAAGAGGCAGTCCGGAAGTCTCTTAACCATACCTTATCATAAAGGGCCACGTTCCAGAGCCCTCCAGTCAAAACCTGCCCACCAGCACTTCAGCATAGTAATCCTCTTTCCCTGACTCATAAAAGCTTGACCGGTGCCTGGAAGGGGAAACAGATCTGGGCCATGCCTCCTGTACTCCAGTATTCTAGAGAATTCATGGAATTCCTAGAGAATTCCATGGACTGTATAGGCCATGGGGTCACAAAGAGTCGGGCACGACTGAGTGACTTTCACTTTCACTTTCCTGTCTCCTTGACAGTTGACCCTGCATTAAAGCCCTTTCTTTTTTCGAAAGCCACTGCCACTGTATTGCCTTCTAGGTGGTCAGGCAGTGAGTCCTTGCTCCGTAGCAAAGCTGCTCCTTCATTGTGTGAGCTACCCTAGCCAACTTCCAATAAATCTTGATTGCTGAAACTAGTTCAAGTTAGGTTCAGTTCAGTTCAGTCGCGCAGTTGTGTCCGACTCTTTGCGACCCCATGAATCGCAGTACGCCAGGCCTCCCTGTCCATCACCAACTCCCGGAGTTCACTCAGACTCACGTCCATTGAGTCCATGATGCCATCCAGCCATCTCATCCTCGGTTGTCCCTTTCTCCTCCTGCCCCCAATCCCTCCCAGCATCAGGGTCTTTTCCAATGAGTCAACTCTTCGCATAAGGTGCCCAAAGTACTGGAGCTTCAGTTTTAGCATCATTCCTTCCAAAGAAATCCCAGGGTTGATCTCCCTCAGAAGGACTGTGTGGTCCACTGAAGAAGGAAATGGCAAGCCACTTCAGTATTCTTGCCTTGAGAACCCCATTAACAGTATGAAAAGGCAAAATGATAGGATAGCAAAAGAGGAACTCCCCAGGTCATTAGGTGCCCAATATGCTACTGGAGATCAGTGGCGAAATAACTCCAGACAGAATGAAGGGATAGAGCCAAAGCAAAAACAATCCCCAGTTATGGATGTGACTGGTGATAGAAGCAAGATCCGATGCTGTAAAGAGCAGTATTGCATAGGAACCTGGAATGTCAGGTCCATGAATCAAGGCAAATTGGAAGTGGTCAAACAAGAGATGGCAAGGGTGAATGTCGACATTCTAGGAATCAGTGAACTAAAATGGACTGGAATGGGTGAATTTAACTCAGATGACTATTATATCTACTACTGTGGGCAGGAATCCCTCAGAAGAAATGGAGTAGCCATCATGGTCAACAAAAGAGTCTGAAATGCAGTACTTGGATGCAATCTCAAAAATGACAGAGTGATCTCTGTTCGTCTCCAAGGCAAACCATTCAATATCACTATTATCCAAGTCTATGCCCCAACCAGTAATGCTGAAGAAGCTGAAGTTGAACGGTTTTATGAAGACCTACAAGACCTTTTAGAACTAATACCCAAGTTAGGTTACTATCACTTAAACCACAGAGAGCCATGACATAGCATTCCTCTTAGACTACCATACATTTGTGCCCCTTATTAAGGAAAATGCTGATTGTATCTTTCAAACTATATCAAAATGACTCTCTGTGTTAGTCACTCTGTCCTGTCTGACTCTCTGTGACCCCATGGACTGCAGCCTGCCAGGCTCCTTGGTCCATAGAATTTTCCAGACAAGAATACTGGAGTGGGTTGCCATTTCCTTCTCCACTATCAAGTATAAAGCATTATTTAACAGACTCCTCATCCAAAACTACTTGAAAGTGCCTCCAGTTCCCCACAAAAAGGCATTCTTTATTCTGCAACTACTTTCTCAATGTGACTTCCTATGGTATCAGCCTTACTGTTTTTCTCAAAGAAGCAAAAATATCTTACCAAAGTCTCTTCTTTCATATGTCTCCCTTCATTCTCACCCATTTCCCAGGATCTCTCGTATTTCTCACTTCCTATTTTCTCTAGAATTGTAGCCCAGATTGTTATGCAAATCTATGTATTTGATGTCTATTTCCCATGTTGTTCTTCATGTCATTTCCACAGTAATTTTTTAAAGATTAAAAATCTTTTAAAACCTTTTTAAAAATGTCATTTTGAGTACCACTGCTCAACAGATTCAGACGAAATTTAAAAATCCATAGGATAAACTAAACTTTTCAAATTGAAATTCAAGGCTACTTTTGTGCCCTATTCTAACCATTTTTACCCAAACTTTTATTGCTTTCTTTCAGAAATCCTACAATTTCCCATGTAATATTCCCTAGTCACATATTATATTTCTACCTCATCACCATTCATTTTGTATAGAATGCCTTCCTTATTTCCATCTTATTCTCTAAGCGTTGTCAAGCTCAAACAGTTTTCTCTTTGGAGAATGTGTTTGCCTTGAGGCTAGATAAACTAATCAAGAGAAATTGAAACAATGTGTGAGGGAGGAGAAAAACATGGAGATAAGTATGTAAATCAATTTACTATGGAAAACGGTAGCTATAACACTGAAAGAAGGAAAACACCGTGGGTGGTACCAGAGAGTCATATGAGAAAATTGAACCTGGTACCAGTCAGCATAACTCCAAATGCACTGAGAACCTCAAATGCAAATATGTATTGCTGAGCAGGGTCCAAGTACTGTGAATTTTAAACTTTTAGAGAAAAAGCAAAATCAGTTTGTAGACTTCGTAGACTTTTGTACAAGAGGAATACAGTGTTAGAAAGGCAAATAGATCTACTAAGAAATGGAAAAGGAGTGGCATAATTTTATGTCCATCTAGAAAGCCAAGATTCTAAGAGGTAAAGCTTCTTAAGATCTAAAAGGTGATTTTTTTTTTTTTAAAGAACAATAATTAACCCATGAGACTTGCTATGGGGTTACATAATGGATCACTGTCAGGAGGTTCAGCTGAGGGGTAAAATTAGGATTAGGGCCACCAAATGGGAAAAAAGAAGCTTCCTCAGAAGCAAGATTTAGTAGTATATTGAGAGAATCCTTTGACTCAAAACAGAGTGACAAGTTTTGTCTTAGCTTTGCTGAAAATTAAAACTCCCAGAGAGAAGAGGAGTCAACTAAGGGAAATCATTTAGAAGCTAATTTTGACCAATGAGGAGGACTGGATGGTAAAATTAATCAGATGCAAAACTTGAAAAAGGATATTAAAATACCATGAAAATGTTAACCCAAAGAGGGCTAGTATGGCTAAGCACAATATGCTTTAAGGTAAAAAGCACAATTAGAAGAAAACAAAATGTTCTCTACATAATAATGAAAGTAATAATAGAAAAATACCAAAATTTAAAATCATCTTGTACCCAAGAACACATCTCAGAATACAACTGAGGCAATTATTTGGAGAAATTAAAAAATGTACTACCAAAGTGGGACATTTAAAAAAATTACATTTTCTCCAGTAATTGGAATATTCGGCAAATAGTCTATAAGAACACAGGCAATTTGAACATATCAGTTAACAAATTTGGCGTGAAGACACATGTGTAGAACAGTGCATGCCAAGATTAAACACTACACAATGTTTCAAATTCACAAGACAGATTTACATAAACATTATCAAGCATCAAATAATAAAATGAGTCTGAAATAAATACCAAAGGATAGGTAACACGTAGAGCACATTATTAATGATAAAGCAGTGCACTTACAGACAATTTTAAAAATAAAGAAACACATCTAAAAAGTTTAGAAAGCATTTCTAAATAACTAGTAAATAAAAAAATAATAGAAGTTAGAATAAGTTTCAAATATTTAAATATGAAAATGCCACATGTTAAAGCTTTGTGAAATAAGCTAAATCTTTATAAATTTTACCGCGCTACACAACTTTTTTTGATATGAGTATTCAACATGATGAACCAAAAATTTTTGCTCAATTCATTATCCAAATCAAAACTCTTTATTAAAAATCTACATTTATACACCTGGAAAAAAAAATTTTTGAATTTGTACACTACCCATGGTCATAGAAAGCAATGTGTCTCCTAAGGATAGTATTTTAATCTCCTATTATTTTAAATGTTAAAAATAAATAAATAAATTTTTTAAAAGGGGGAAAAAAAAAGATTCTGCCTAACCGTTACATGTTCCCACATATTCCCTGGGCATTATAGTTTTCTTATGCAAGCAATTGGGTTCGGTTAAAATTAACCTATTATTTCACTATTTTAATATGCTAGAACATATTCTTTGTAATGTACACTTTACAAGTATTGTTTGTATCGGATTAAGAGTCATCACTGAACAGTGAAAATAGTGGAATAAATGGTTTTAAATGCTTTCTACTATAGAATAGCTTAGAGTAGAATAGAATAGCTTAGAATCAAGAAAGCTTCAGTGGGACTTCCCTGGTGGTCGTGGTTAAGAATCAGCTGCCAGTGCAGGGTACATGGGTGCAATCCCTGTCCAGGAAGCTCCCATAAGCTGTGGGCAACATAGCCCATGAACCACAGCTACTGAGCACACACACCCTGGAGACCATGCTCTGCAACGAGAGAAGCCTGTGCACCGCAGCTGGAAGGGAGACGCCACCCACCGCAACTAGAGAAAGCCTGCACACAGCAACGAAGACCCAGCAAGCCTCTGCCAAAAGGTGTGCTTAACTACATGCAAGCCCCTTCACTAAAATCAGATATAATACTGACCTTTCCCTTACCCCTTCTGAGCAGTTCCTCAAAGCGATCTCCTCATTTTGCCTCAAATAAATCTTAACTCTCAACTCTCACATTGTGCATTTTACTTTTCAGCTGACACTCAGAAAAACAAGGTTAGCTTAGCATTGGGGAATCAATTAATGTTATTTACCATATTTATAGAACAGAAGGGAAAACACTATGACCGTCTCAATCAGTGTAGAAAAAAAACACTTGAAAATTTAATACTAATTCATGATTAAAATTCCCACTAAGAGCAGAAGATAATTGCTTTAAATTGATAGAGTATTAAAAAAAAAATTAGACCTAGCATCTTGCTTAATAAGGAAAAACAAAAAATATTTTGCCCCAAGGTGGGAACACCAGAAGACAAGAACAGCCAGTTACTACTGCATTAATCTTTGTACTGGAAGTCCTAGTGAGTACAGTAAACCAAGGGAAAAAATATGTGCTAGAAAGAAAAAAGTAAATTATCTTTTCCTAGAGGATATTTTTGTACTTATAAAACATCCTTAGGAATCTACAAAGAGCTACTAGAACTAATATATGATTTTAGTAGGTAGCAGGTAAAAAATGAGTTTTGTGTTTGTATAAATCAGCAATATTTTGAAAATGAAATTTTAAAATTACCATCGATATATATACAAGCAGCCCATGCAGCTCAATACCAGAAATATTAACAACCCAATCAAAAATTGGGCCAAAGAACTAAACAGACAGTTCTCCAAAGAAGACATACAGATGGCTAACAAACACACGTAAAGATGCTCAACATCACTCATTATCAGAGAAAATGCAAATCAAAACCACAATGAGGTACCATTTCGATCCAGTCAAAATGGCTGCGATCCAAAAGTCTACAAGCAGTAAATGCTGGAAAGGGTGTGGAGAAAAGGGAACCCTCTTACACTGTTGGTGGGAATACAAACTAGTTCAGCCACTATGGAGAACAGCATGGAGATTCCTTAAAAAACTGGAAAGAGAACTGCCATATGACCCAGCAATCCCACTGCTGGGCATACACACAGAGGAAACCAGAATTGAAAGAGACAAGTGTACCCCAAAGTTCATCACAGCACTGTTTATAATAGCCAGGACATGGAAGCAACCTAGATGTCCATCAGCAGATGAATGGATAAGAAATATGTGGTATATATACACAATGGAATATTACTCAGCTATTAAAAAGAATGCATTTGAATCGGTTGTAATGAAGTGGATGAAACTGAAGCCTATTATACACAGTGAAGTAAAACAGAAAAAAAAACCAATACAGTGTATTGACGCATGTCTATGGTAATGATGACTCTACTTGCAAGACAACAAAAGAGATACAGATATAAAGAACAAACTTTTGGACTCTGTGGGAGAAGGCGAGGGTGGGATGATTTCAGAGAATAGCATTGAAACATGCATATTACCATACGTGAAACAGATCACCAGTCCAAGATCAGTGCATGAAACAGGGCACTCAAAGCTGCTGCACTGGGACAACCCAGAGGGATGGGATGGGGAGGGGGCTCTGGGATGGGGGGCACATGTACACCCGTGGCTGATTCATGTCAATGTATGACAAAAACCACCATAATGTTGTAAAGTAATTAGCCTCCAATTAAAATAAATAAATAAAAATTTTAAAAACTTACAGTAAAAAAAAAAAATTACCAGTGACAAAGCACTCAAAATATTAAATGCCAAGGGGAACATTTAACAAATTATGTGAGAGGGATACACATTAATAAATACAAAGCATCAGTGATAGAACTAGAGAAGACCTAAGTGAACAGAGGGAGGGACTTTCCTGGAGACTCAGCGATAAGGAATCTGCCTACTAAGCAAGAGACATGGGTTCGATCCCTGGGTCAGGAAGATCCCCTGGAAAAGGAAGTGGCAACCCACTCCAGTATCCTTACATGGAAAATCCCATGGACATAGGAGCCTGGACTATAGTCTACCAAACTGCAAAGAGTCAAACACAACTGAAGAGAATAAGATAAATAGCCCAGACCATGTTAAAGTCTGGCCAGAATTACAAGACTTATATTATTAATTTTCAAAACTTACTGTAGAGCTAAGGTACTCAAGACTGAGTGGTGTTCACGTAAAGAAGATGTGTAGATGACCGACAAAGAGGTCAGGAGGAGAAAGGCACGGGTACTCTACTGAGGATGCAAAGTGATTCAGTGAGTCTTCTTTCAACACGTTATGAAAGAAGAGCTATATATTCATAAGGAAAAAATGACCATTAACCATAACTTCAACTTGTACAGGAAAATTAACTGAAATGGTTATAGATTAAAAGAAAAACTATAACTATAAAATTATCAGAAGAAAACATAGAAACTCTTTGCAACCTAGAAGATAAATAAATATTTCGAAGGGTACTGAAGCACTTCCTACAAAGAAAACAAAGGGGAAAAAAATCAATAGTCTCATGAATAACAAACTGTTAGAACGTGTACTCAAACTTACTCTGACTCCCAAAATTAAGCCTGCAATATTATATACATTTTCTCTGGTTTCTCTCTCTCTTTTTTTTTTCTTTTTTTCTGATTCACTTCAGGACATGCAGAAGACAGGCTATTCTTCATTAGAATAAATAATGACAAAACATTTTTCATTTCTCAAAAAGCCTTCTGATTTCTTTGGATTTCTAGTAAAGGTTTATTGAGTTTCCCAAAAATGCTGAACACAAAATTGTTGCCAAATATTTGTGTAAAATAAAATCAGCTTCTCATAATGAGAACTACTTATGAGGACTTACTATCTACATAACAACTGCAATTCCATATGTTCTCTGGGTATTAACTCACTTAAATCCATGAGTTTAGATGTTTTTAACACCTTATTTTTATAGATGAGAAAACATGGAGTACAGAGTGGTAACTTACCCAAGCAGGTTTACAATTTAATGAGACTCCCAAACAGAATTTGAATTCAGGCATTCTAAAACCCACAGTCAGACACTCAGCCATCTACAGTGCACAGCTAATGTATTTTACAGCTCAATGTCCCCCACACTTAAATAAACAAAACAATAACTAGGATGTCTTCTTAAAACACAAGAGACACCACCACCAGAGACATTTTAGGTCAGAGAATTTGCATTTCTCCAAAAAAAAAAAAAAGTTTTAGGTGGAGCTGATCCTTCTAATCTTCATGCCAAACAATAAACCGTGTTTGAGGGCAGGGGTGTAGTTAAAATCATTTCACTAAAGATCTTTGCATTTCCCTGGTGGCTCAGATGGTAAAGAATCTGCCTGCAAATGCATGAGACCTGGGTTTGATCCCAGCATGGGGAACATCACTGGTGAACATCAGTCTGATGTAGTACCTTCAGTTCATTTGTTAAGTCATGTGTGACTCTTTGTGATGCCATGGACTGCAGCACACCAGCCTTCCCTGTCCATCACCAATTCCCAGAGATCACTCAAACTCATATCCATCAAGTCGCTGATGCCATTCAACCATCTCATCCTCTGTCATCCCCTTCTCCACCTGCCTTCAATCTTTCCCAGCATCAGGGTCTTTTCCAATGAGTCAGTTCTTCATACATGGTGGCCAAAGTATTAGAGTTTCAACTGCAATATCAGTCCTTCCAATGAATATTCAGGACTGATTTCCTTTAGGATGATCTGGTTGGATCTCCTTGCAGTCCAAGGGACTCTCAAGAGTCTTCTCCAACACCACAGTTCAAAAGCATCAGTTCTTCACTGCTCAGCTTTCTTTATGGTCCAACTCTCATGTCCATACATGACTACTGGAAAAACCATAGCTTTGACTAGACCATTGTTGGCAAAGTAATGTCTCTGCTTTTTAATATGCTGTCTATATTGGTTATAACTTTTCTTCCAAGGAGTAAATGTCTTTTAATTTCATGGCTGTAGCCATCATCTGTAGTGATTTTGCAGCCCAGAAAGATAAAGTCTGTCACTGTTTCCACTGTTTCTGCATCTATTTGCCATGAAGTGATGGGACCAGATGCCATGATCTTAGGTTTCTGAATGTTGAGCTTTAAACCAACTTTTTCACTCTCCTCTTCCACTATCATCAAGAGGCTCTTTAGTTCCTCATCACTTTCTGCCATAAGGGTGGTGTCATCTGCATATCTGAGGTTATTGATATTTCTCCCAACAATCTTGATTCCAGCTTGTGCTTTGTCCAGCCCAGCATTTCTCATGATGTACTCTGCATATAAGTTAAATAAGCAGGGTAACAATGTACAGCCTTGACGTACCCCTTTTCCTATTTGGAACCAGTCTGTTGTTCCATGTCCAGTTCTAACTGTTGCTTCCTGATCTGCATACAGATTTCTCAAGAGGCAGGTCAGGTGTCTGGTATTCCCATCTCTTTTAGAATTTTCTACAGTTTATTGTTATCCACACAGCCAAAGGCTTTGGCATAATCAATAAAGCAGAAACAGATGTTTTTCTGGAACTCTCTTGCTTTTTTGATGATCCAGCGGATGTTGTCAATTTGATCTCTGGTTCCTCTGCCTTTTCTAAAACCAGCTTGAACATCTGGAAGTTCATGGTTCACTTCTTGGTGAAGCCTGGTTTGGAGAATGTTGGGCATTACTTACTAGCATGTGAGACGAGTGCAATTGTGCGGTGGTTTGAGCAATCTTTGGCGTTGCCTTTCTTTGAGATTGGAATGAAAACTGACAATTTCCAATCCTGTGACTGCTCCTGAGTTTTCCAAATTTGCTGACATATTGAGTGCAGCACTTTCACAGCATCAACTTTTAGGATTTGAAGTAGCTCAATTGGAATTCCATCACCTCCACTAGCTTTGTTCAAATGGGTATATCTTTCCTTTTGTCCTTTGCCTTTAGCCTCTCTTCTTTTCTCAGCTATTTGTAAGGCCTCCTCAGCCAACCACTTTCTCTTTTGCATTTCTTTTTCTTGGGGATGTTCTTGATCACTGCCTCCTGTACAATGTCATGAACCTCTGTGCATAGTTCTTCAAGTATCTGTCTTTTAAATCCAACCCTTTGAATCTATTTGTCACTTCCACTATATAATCATAAGGGATTTGATTTAGGTCATCCCTGAATGGTCTAGTGAGTGGTATAAGATGGCGGAGTAGAAGGATATGCGCTCATTTTCTCCTGCGAGAACTCCAAAACTACAAGTCACTGCCGAACTACCATTGACTGGAGAATGTTGGATCCCACGAATAAGATACCCCATGTTCATGGGCAAAGGAGAAACCCTAGCAAGATGGAAGAAGGGGTGAACTAGCATTTGGAATCAAACCCCATACCTGCCAGAGATGCTCAAACAAACCTTGTGTGCACCAGGACCCAGAGACCCCACAGAGACTGACCCAGGACTGTGTTTGAGTGTCTCTTGGGTGGTACGGGTCAGCAGTGGACTGCCACAGGGGCAGGGCTGTGAGTGCAGTAGACGTGGGTACGGCATAAGCCCTCTTGGAGGAGGTCCCCATTAACCCCACCATAGAGCCGCCAGAACTTACACAGGACTGGGAAACAGACTCCTGGAGGGCACAAACAGAACCTTGTGCACCAGGACCCAGGAGAAAGGAGCAGTGACCCCACAAGAGCCTGACCCAGACTTGCCCTGAGTGTCCAGGAGTCTCCAGCGGAGGTGTGGGCCAACAGTGGCCTCCTGCAAGGTTGGGGACACTGAGTCCAGCAGTGTGAGCATGGAGCTTTTGAAGGAGGTCTCTTTTATCCCCATTACCTCCACCATAGTTTGGCCTCAGATCAAACAACAGAGAGGAAACACAGCCCTATCTATCAAGAGAAAATTGGGCTAATGATTTACTGAGCATTTCCTAGCCCATTAGAACAAGACCCAGTTTCCCTTCAGTAAGTCTCTCCCATCAGGAAGCTTCTGTAAGCCTTTTATCCTTCTCTAGCAGAGGGCAGACAGAATGAAAACCACAGTCACAGAAAACTAACCAATCTGACCACAGCCTTGTCTAACTCAAAGAAATATGAGCCATGCCATGTAGGGCCACCCTAGATGGATGAGTCACGGTGGAGAGTTCTGATAAAATGTGGTCCACTGGAGAAGGGAATGGCAAACTACTTCAGTATTCTTGCCTTGAGAACCTCATGAACAGCATGAAAAGGCAAAAAGATAGGACACTGAAAGATGGATTCCCCAGGTCCGTAGGTGCCCAATATGCTACTGGATATCATTAAAGAAATAACTCTAGAAAGAATGAAGAGACGGAGCTAAAGCAAAAACAATACCCACTTGTGGGTGTGACTGGTGATAGACGCAACGTCTGATGCTGTAAAGAGCAATATCGTATAGGAACCTGGAATGTTAGGTCCATGAATCAAGGTAAATTGGAAGTAGTCCAACAGGAGATGGCAAGAGTGAACATCAACATTGTAGGAATCGCGAACTAAAATGGAATGGAATGGGTGAATTTAACTCCAATGACCATTACATATACTAATGTGGGCAAAAATCCCTTGGAGCAGCCATCATAGTCAACAAAAGAGTCCAAAATGCAGTATTTGGATACAATCTCAAAAACGACAGAATGATCTCTGTTCATTTCCAAGGCAAACCATTCAACATCACAGTAATCCAAGTCTATGCAGTAGATGCTGAAGAAGCTGAACAGTTCTATGAAGACCTACGAGACCTTCTAGAAATAACACCCAAAAAAGAAGTCCTTTTCATTATAGGGGACTGGAATGCAAAAATAGGAAGTCAAGAGATACCTGGAGTAACGTGCAAATTTGGCCTTGAAATACAAAAGTAAGCAGGTCAAAGGCTAACAGAGTTTTGCCCGAGAATGTACTGGTTACAGCAAACACCCTCTTCCAACAACACAAGAGGAGACTCTATACATGTACATCATCAGATGGTCAACACTGAAATCAGATTGGTATATTCTTTGCAGCCAAAGATGGAGATGCTCTATACAGTCAACAAAAACAAGACCAGGAGCTGACTGTTGCTCAGATCATGAACTCCTCATTGCAAAATTCAGTCCAATGCAGTAAACTGCCATCTCACTTCAAGACAGTAAGATGGAATAAACCCCTTTAAAGTTTATGGTTTGATGAAAATCTTTCCCCAATCAACATGGTTTAATGCCTAGAGACAATCAAAACATGTTTTATGTAATAACTTAAAAAGCATTCTTTGCCTCTCAAAATGCAGAGAAAAACAGTGCATGACAGGGTAACATTGCTCATGACCATTCCACAGTGAAAAGGAAGGTAAGGAGATAATAAGCATCCATGCTTCTGAAATCTGTTGGGCTTAAGGGCTAAATTCTGTCCCCCATTAGCTTGAGATATAAACTCATGAACTAATATTTCTGCCAGGGCTGAATTCAGTTCAGGAAACAAGAAGAGCATTTTATCTTAGAAGCTTCTCACGCATACTTTTGTTTCTAAAAGGGGAATTAATTTGGGAGAAGCATGCAAATCTTAGCTCCCAGGATAGAGTGGGAGATACTGCTCAGAACAAAAGCCTGAGCATTCCATCAAGTGAGGTTCTCAGACCCAGGCTATCCGCGGAAAGACAGCTGCTTGAATTTAAGCACCAGTTAAAGGTGTTACAGGCTTTAGTCACTTTTCTTTCCCAAGAACATTCTACTTGTGTATTTAAAAAGTAGATCAACTGAATATTCTATATAAGGGGGCAGGGAGAAGGTATATGCTTTGGGTCCTTTAACTTAAAAAGCAAATATTGGGGGAAATAATTTTCAAATAATCTCTTTACCAAGTCTCAGCCGCATTTGTCCTAAAATGGCTAACTGTCAGACTCCCTGCTGTAAACTATACTTGAGAACATAAAGGGTCATGCCTTAAAGATATAATTTTCTGGTATCTTTTGTCTTTTTCTTACTGCCATGTCTTGGCACATAGTAATTTCTTAGAAGTTTAAATGTTTGTTCATTGCCATTTCCATCTTGGGGAAGAACTTCACTTGAGACCCATATTTCCTATATTTGCAGGTACAGTGAAAAATATTTCTTGATGTTTCTCTGGTTAAAATTAAAGAAAAAATGAGGGGCCAGGAAAAGAACATACAAGCATTAATCCATGCCAGTCATACTATATTTCTAGTATGAATTATTAAAACATTGTTATTATTAAACCTGAGGAATAGGCTCTTGCTTTGGAAAACACAACGTAGGCATATACCAAATGCTATTAAGTTATAGTAATGAATATTCATTAATACAAATGCATATCTTATAAGAAGCATATGGAAAAGTTCATGATAATGGTCAAAAGAACTTACTGCAGCTATGGACCTAGAGACTGTTTTCTTCCACTTGATAGCTTAGACAATTCTGAATGTTCCCAGACGAGTCCTTCCACAATCCACTGCCAAGCCCAGGAGGTGCTGTAACCCTTCTAGGTTAAATCTGTTTTATTTGGCTCCTGTTACCGAGCATGGAAGCACTAATTGCAGAGATAAGCCTACTTAAGAAATTCTTTGTGCTTACCGCTATGTCTTAATCGTCTTCAAACTGGTATACTAGAAGATAACATTTTGAATCTTTCCATCTAGGACTCCAGAAAATATTTGTTTTGAGGACTCCTGCAATATTCAGCACAAACTCTTATGGGGAACTCACTGAAGAGCTTTATATCCAAGTGGGAAAGGTTTTAATATGGATTTTGGAGGCCTCTCTGCGTTAAATCATGGTTAAAAAACATAAATAAATAAAACAGCCACATTCATCTATCCAGTGGGTTTCCCTGGTGGCTCGGGGGTGAAGAATCTGCCGGCAATGCAGGAAACACAGGTTCCACCCTGAGTCAGGAAGATCCCCTGCAGAAGGAAATGGCAACACATTCCAGAATCATTGCCTGGGAAATCCCAGGGACAGAGGAGCCTGGGGTCTATAGTCCCTGGTATCACAAGGACACAGACATGACTTATCAACTAAACAACAACAATCTATCCAATAAATTTCAAAAACACCTTAAATGAGTACTTCTTGCGTTAAGTGTCAGAGAAGAAAATCATAAGAGGTATCTAAAGGTGTTGAAGTACATCTTACCTGTTAAAGACAGAAGGTTTTTCTCAGGAATCAACTGTTAACCTCAGTCTTTCTAAATTACTATGGATGAGCTAAGGGGGAGACAGGTAGAAAAGATAAAGCAGTGGTAAGCCAGCCATATTGACTGGATAATAATCTAGTCTTTGGTTGTAAAGATCAGGGAGAAAGATGCAATATAAAGAGTTTGAGAAATGGACTAAAAGTCCGTGGCTAATGTGGAAAAAGCAAAGGAAAAGAAAAGCACAACAGGAGGCTGGTAGACACTGGAGGAGGCAGACTTTGTCAGAGATACTGAGGATTTCAGATGATACTCTAAATACAGGGGATCATTGAGGATTTTAAGCAAGGCAATGCTATTACAGCATCTACCTCTTTAAGAAAATCTCCCTCCAGGCTGTGTGGAGAACTGGTTGGAGGGCAAGGGAGGAAGAGAGACCAGGAAATAGACTCTTCCTTAGTCCAGGGAGAAGATGATGGAACTGTGCATCAATTTAGTGGGAGTGGAAATGTACAAAAACATTTGTTTATAGAGGAAAAATAGATGGAATGGAGAATAAGGAAGAATGAGATTTCAAGGATAATTCCTGTATTTCTGACTTAAGAAGCAGTGAATCAGAGAAGTAATAACCTGGACCAAGCCTGGGGTTTATGCATTTATTCAACAAATACATATTGAATCCTTGCCATATGCCAAGCACCATTCTAGGTGATTGGATCTGAAATAGAGACATTTATCTGGAATAATAATGCCTGAAATTTATGACTCTTAAAAGGCAAAATGGCTGTCTGAGGACGCCTTACAAATAGCTGTGAAAAGAAAAGAGAAAGCAAAAGAGAAAAGGAAAGATATACACACTTGAATGCAGAGTTCCAAAGAATAGCAAGGAGAGATTAAAAAAAGCCTTCCTCAGTGATCAATGCAAAGAAATAGAGGAAAACAACAGAATGGGAAAGACTAGAGATCTCCTAAAGAAAATTAGAGATACCAAGGGAATATTTCATGAAAAGATGAGCTCAATAAAGGACAGAAACGGTATGGACCTAACAGAAGCAGAAGATATTAAGAAGAGGTGGCAAGAATACACAGAAGAACTGTACAAAAAAGATCTTCATAACCCAGATAATCACAATGGTGTGATCACCCACCTATAGCCAGACATCCTGGAATAGGAAGTCAAGTGGGCCTTAGTAAGCATCACTATGAACAAAGCTAGTGGAGCTGATGGAAATCTAATTTAGCTATTTCAAATCCTAAAAGATGATGCTGTGAAAGTGCTACAATCAATATGCCAACAAATTTGGAAAACTCAGCAGTGGCCACAGGACTGGAAAAGTCAGTTTTCATTCTAATCCCAAAGAAAGGCAATGTCAAAGAATGCTCAAACTACCACACAATTGCACTCATCCCACACGCTAATAAAGTAATGCTCAAAATTCTCCAAGCCAGGCCTCGCAATACGTGAACCATGAACTTCCAGATGTTCAAGCTTGTTTTCGAAAAGGCAGAGGAACCAGAGATCAAATTGCCAACATCTGCTGGATCACCAAAAAAGCAAGAGAGTTCCAGAAAAACATCTGTTTCAGCTCTATTGACTAAGCCAAAGCCTTTGATTGTGTGGATCACAATAAACTGTGGAAAATTCTGAAAGAGATGGGAATCAGACCACCTGACCTGCCTCTTGAGAAACTTATATGCAGATCAGGAAGCAACAGTTAGAACTGGACATGGAACAACAGACTGGTTCCAAATAGGAAAATGAGTACATCAAGGCTGTATATTGTTACCCTGCTTATTTAATTTCTATGCAGAGTACATCATGAGAAACACTGGGCTGAAAGAAACACAAACTAGAGTCAAGATTGCCAGGAAAAATATCAATAACTTCAGATATGCAGATGACACCACCCTTAAGTCAGAAAGTGAAGAAAAACTAAAGAGCCTCTTGATGAAAGTGAAAGGGGGAAATGACAAAGTTGGCTTAAAGCTCAGCATTTAGAAAATGAAGATTGTGGCATTCGGTCCCATCACTTCATGGGAAATAGATGAGGAACAGTGGAAACAGTGGCTGAATTTATTTTTTGAGGCTCCCAAATCACTGCAGATGGTGACTGCAGCCATGAAATTAAAAGATGCTTACTCCTTGGAAGGAAAGTTATGACCAACCTAGACAGCATATTAAAAAGCAGAGACTTTACTTTGTCAGCAGAGGTCCATCTAGTCAAGGCTATGGTTTTTCCAGTGGTCATGTATGGATGTGAGAGTTGGATTGTGAAGAAAGCTGAGGACAGAAGAATTGGTGCTTTTGAACTGTGGTGTTAGAGAAGACTCTTGAGAGTCTCTTGGACTGCAAGGAGATCCAAACAGTCCATCCTAAAGGAGATCAGTCCTGAGTGTTCATTGGAAGGATTGATGTTGAAGCTAAAACTCCAATACTTTGGTCACCTGATGTGAAGAGCTGACTCATTTGAAAATACCTGATGCTGGGAAAGGTTGAAGGCAGGAAGAGAAGGGGACGACAGAGGATGCAATGGTTGAATGGCATCACTGACTCAATGAACATGAATTTGAGTGAACTCCAGGAGTTGGTGATGGATAGGGAGGCCTGGTGTGCTGAGTTTCATGGAGTCACAAAGAGTTGGACATGACTGAGCAACTGAACTGAACTGAACTGAAGCACTGTAATAACTGATAATGTGTGTGCACGTGTGTGTGTGCACGTGTGTGTGTGTGCACGTGTGTGTGTGTGCATGTGCAGTTGCTCAGTGCAGTAGCCCACCAGGCTCCTCTGTCCATGGGATTCTCCAGACAGGAATACTGGAGTGGCTTGCCATTTTCTCCTCCAGGCAGTCTTCCCAACCTAGGGACTGAACCCATGTCTCCTGCATTATCAGGTGGGTTCTTTACCACTGAGCCATCAGGGAAGCCTATATATATTTACAAACACACACACATACACACAAACACACACATGATTATAAATTCACTTAACCGTTAATAGGGTTATATAGTAGGAACTATTATCTCCATTTTTCTGATGAGAAAAATGAGACATAAAAAATTTAAGAAACACGTAGTAAGTAGTAAAATCAGAACTCTACCTAAGCACTCTGGCTCCAGTGTACACACTTTAAACACTGCACTATTCCACAGAACAGAACGTACCACCACACACTTATGTTTTGAGCCATTAGAAGTGGCAAACACTGTTCTGTACTCTCCAGGTCTAGGTCAAGTAGGAAGAGTTAGTAAGTGTCACAGTTGACATACCTATGGAGACATGCTTGCATAACCTCTCAACAATAATGGAATTTCATGAGACAAATATTTATCGTTTGTAATTTCACTATATATGATTGACACTAAAAGAGAGGGAGGAAAAACAATACCAAATTCAATAGTGTGGAAGATTTTGGCTGCTGTTCCAATCAGTGGAGATTATCCCTGGGGATAGCATGAAGCGAGAATGATGCTTCTCCCGCAAACCCAGTCTCGGTTCCAACTGCCTTCCCCAAGTGTGCACCTCTCCCAGGAGACAGTGTGATTCTTGTGTTAAAACCCATGGCCCCTCTCCTCAGACACAACTGCCTCATCAACTGCACATATAGAGGGACCGAGGCTGCTTACATGACCTCTATACTAAGTAATCATATGTATATTAGCCCTGTGACACCTCCTTAAGTGACAAGTTGCCAGATTATATTGTTGCTGCTATTTGTATGGCAGATTTTAATCTTTTTCTTGTTATTTTCTACACTTGGAACAGTAGCATTATATTAACCCCCACCCCCACCCCCTGCCACATTGCATGTAACTTTCTTTCCTGGTGGAAGACATGTAAATATCTTCTACTGGCATCAACTTGATGCTTGGCCATGTGACTTGCTTGGGCCAGTGAAATGTGAGCAGGAGGGAAAATTTCCTTAACTGAACAGAAACTTAAACAGCCACCAGTCAGTTTTCCCTTTGCACCTCACTATCTACAGCAAAATGACCTACCTCAATGGCTTAGCAGATAAAGAATCTGCCTGCAACGCAGGAGACACAAGAGATATAGGTTCAATTCCTGGGTCTGGAAGACACCCTGGAGGAGTAAATGGCAACCCATTCCAGTATTCTTGCCTGAAAAATCCCCAGGACAGAGGAGCCTGGTGGGCAACCGTCCATGGGGTCACAAAGAGATGGACATGCCTGAGTGACTCAGCACTGTCTACATTAAGAATGGGATGTCCTGAGAGGAGCACGCATGCAGGCTAGATCACAGAATGAAGAGGGCATGTGCAGCCAACCGGGAGGTAAATCCAGCCAACGAACACAAGAAAGAAACAAATCTTGAGTTTAAGCTGCTAAAATTTAGGGGCTGTTTATTACTATAGGGCAACATAGTCCAGGTTGATGAATACTAAAACCCATGACTATTGCCTGAATTAGAATATGTGAGAATTTCCCTTGAAATTCTACCTTCAGAACTTAATCTACACAAAATACAACTCCAGGTACTCGTCCGAGTTTCTATTACCCTCTTAACTACAGATGGTTTCAGATCTTGTAACTGAGATGATTAATGGTATACCTATCATTTGAGTACCAGCTCCAGTCATCTGTACTTCCTTCCCCCTTCCTGGTCTTCTGCCTAGAGAGCCAGCAGCTTTTTAAGTTTTACTGTGAAATGTTTTCTGAGGGAAAGGAAAGAGCAGCAATCACACACTCACACAGTTCTTGTCCATTTGTTCTCCCTGATCTTGATTTCATGAATATCCTGTTTTCACTTTTGTAGACAAACGCCTGGCTGCTTACCAGATTTCTTAGATTGGAAATCTGATTTATGCTTGTATTTTGCCAGAGGTAATGGATGTTTTCTTCATGAAGCCTGTGCTAATACACCACAAACACCTTCATAAACTCAAGGTTCTTACAGAAACTGCTGGGAGTTGCTAACCTTTAGTCTTAGTTACTGTTAGTCACTCAGTCATGTCTGACTCTTTGAGACCCAGTGGACTGTAGCCTACCAGGCCCCTCTATCCATGGGATTCTCCAGGCAAGATGCTGGAGTGGAATTCCCTTTTCCAGGGGGTCTTCCCAACCCAGGGATTGAACCTGGGTCTCCTGCATTGCAGGCAGATTCTTTATGGTCTGAGCCAACAGGGAATCACAACTTTTAGCTTTAACACTAACTAACTTCAGCCTTTGTCACTAACTAAATCTCTCTCTCTCTCTCTCTCTCACACACACAAAGCAAGTCCACAGGCCACCTAACATTCAATATTTCTAAATGTTCTCTTTGTATATGATGTCTGGTGGTCAACTGCAGTGGAGCATGGGTGGGAGAATTCAGACCTTGGCACTTGGCAGAAGGTGCTGCCAGTGTGCTTGACAGGCGTGCAGTCAGGGCAGCCCCCAGGGAGCCCTCCATAGCCAGTCGGCATGAACAGCCTGAGGCATGAGAAGAGGAGGGCAGAGTGAAGAGACCGCGGGACTGTCCTCCTGATGACTTAGAACGTACTGTAACAAGATGGCGAGTTGGTTATGGGCACCAGTAGTCCCCCAGCCCTCAATTTTTCTACCACACATCAAGTCATGGGAAGAAATAGCCCAGTAGGTTTACCTAAGGAAGGAGGGAATATATCCCTAACGGTACTTATCATCTGAAACTAAACAACCAGTCCTAGGGAAATAATCCCAAATGAAATTTTATCATTTGACTTGAGCTCTGACAAACAGATTTTGTTCATCACTTTTCTGGATATTGAAGGGAAAGAAAAGTGACTCTCTTCCTTAGCACTTTTCTCTGTATTTGTATGCCAATCTTGCTCATGAGCTGTGAGGTTTTTTTTTTCCCTTAAAATTTAAACCCTCTTTTCCTCCTACCCAGCGGATAGAATGCCAAGTGCTGTTCTCCGATCAGCTATTGATGTGGTGCCATCTGTTACCTGTGAAGCACGATTTTAAGGAAAGCAATGGTGTGGCATTTCTTAGCTTAAATTGTTCCAGGCAACCCTTTCTTCCAGAGTGCTAGACACAAACCTGTTTGTTCCCTGTCTGCCACCAGAACTTGTTTATGATTTTGTATTATTTATCATTTACATTTAAATGAATTCATCAAATATAATGGAAATTTGCATTTGAGTTGATAGGTTGCACAGAAGGTTTTTAAAACCATTATTTTCCTCAATAAGGAGGTTCTCATGGACATGCCAGTTAACCAAGTGAGCTTTCGATAAAACATCACTCCCCATAAGTTTTCTCTTCTTATTTAAGCATGTTAACCCCTTATAACGAAGAGTTGACTCATTGGAAAAGACCCTGATGCTGGGAGGGATTGGGGGCAGGAGGAGAAGGGGACGACCGAGGATGAGATGGCTGGATGGCATCACTGACTCGATGGACGCGAGTCTGAGTGAACTCCGGGAGTTGGTGATGGACAGGGAGGCCTGACGTGCTGCGATTCATGGGGTTGCAAAGAGTCAGACACGACTGAACAACTGAACTGAACTGAACCCCTTATACCCTCCTTGGATTTAAAAAAAAAAAAGATGTCAGTGAAGAAAATCTACATAATTCTTCATTTGAACTTTACCATTTATTAAACTGCTGGTCAAAATAGAAGTTTGATGTAATGGTATCACAAGAATCGTAATTACACTCATTTTAAACATACAGTAATAAATTAACTAAACACGTGCTATTTTTTCACATTTTATATTTCCACTTTCCTACATCTATGGCCTTTTCCTTCTCTGTTTACATAACTGTGTATTATATATACATTCTCTAATTATATGTTCTTTTGTTTTCAAGAAATATAAATGTATGAAGCTAAATAAAGAAAATATGGAGTTATTTTTATCATCATGAGCACTGTAGTTTATTAGTCACTCAGAAATAAAAATCAGGGTACCACTGTATATAATTAGGACCAGGACAAAAAAGTCAAGGATTAAGATGACTCTTTCTTTCTCTCAGGTCATAGTGTCTACCACACATATATACTGAGTAACCTCTATGAGCCAGGCACTGTCTAGGCAGCAGAAATGAGAAATTGTCTCTGCCCTCTTGACACAGTTTCATGGAGGTCATGGACATTAATTAATTATTTAGAATATGTTTAAAATAGTAATATTGTACAAAGAAGAAATATTAGATGCGGAAACCAGCTGATTTTGAGAGGATAGCAAAAACTTCTTAGAAGGGAAGTTGAGGTTGAAATTTTAAGAAAAAACAGAAGGCAACCAAGTAAGTGATGCTATGAAGTTTCAATTAGTATAATTGTGTATTATCTAAACCCATTCTCTTTATATATCTGCTTTATCCTTCTGTCTATGCAATTTATTTTGCCTATGTATAAGTTTTGCAGAGACCCAAAATATAGATGATTTCAAATCTAGAAATTGCATAACCCTCAGGCTGTTACAGGCAGCCTATGGTCTCTGTTGCTAAACTAGGGGATTGGATTGACTCAGCCTCATCCATGGAGGTCTGGCTAACATGTGGTGCTCCCACTGGTGGAGTCAGCCTCTGGAGAGGGAATAAAGCAAAGAGTGCCAGGTCTTGAAATAAATGGCTGTGGTTGTGGTCAGAAGGGATATCAAGGAGAGTAGATTGTTGCTGGTAAACTAATTGCTAGGTCTAGAATACAAGCATTTTTAGGTGCACATACATATGCCCTGCCTCATGGATGTACTCTTTGCTGTCTCTCACTGCTGGTAAACAGCTGCACGCACCCTAGTCCAGCTTCCTGTGTGATGACTGTATAGCAGGGGGCAGGAGCTGAGGAGCAGCCAGAATCGGTAACAAATTGTTGAAATGAGTCTGACTTCCTTGGGAAAGGAATTCATGACCTTGACTTGCTGTGGTCTCTTCTCCTCTATGAATTACTATTGCTGCTTGGAAAAATTGTTGAATTCCATATGACTTGGATGTTCACAGTAAAAATTTCTCTATCGATAGTAAATCGTTGAGTTCTAGAATCAGGCCCCAGTTTGAATCCAATTACTAAAAAAGTTACATAACATGGTTAAACCATAGGATTCTTCATTCATAAAATTGAGATAATACCTGTGTACCAACTAAGAATTCTGGGGAATAGTATTAAATAGATTATCCAAAATACAGTGACTTAAACACATATGAGGAGAAGGCAATGGCACCCTACTCCAGTACTTTTGCCTGGAAAATCCCATGGACGGAGGAGCCTGGTGGGCTGCAGTCCATGGGGTCGCTAAGAGTCGGACACGACTAAGTGACTTCCCTATCACTTCTCACTTTCACGCCTTAGAGAAGGCAATGGCACCCCACTCCAGTGTTCTTGCCTGGAGAATCCCATGGACGGGGGAGCATGGTGGGCTGCAGTCCATGGGGTCGCTAAGAGTCGGACATGACTGAGCGACTTCACTTTCACTTTTCACTTTCATGCATTGGAGAAGGAAATGGCACCCCACTCCAGTACTCTTGCCTGGAGAATCCCTGGGATGGGGGAGCCTGGTAGGCTGCCATCTATGGGGTTGCCCAGAGTCGGACACGACTGAAGCGACTTAGCAGCAGCAGTAGCAGCAAACACATATGAATCAATCTATCTCATTAAAAAGGTACAGATGCAAGAATTACAAAGCTTATGGTAGGGGGGCTTCAGGGAGTCATCCAGAGCCTAAGATCTTTCTGGCTTTCTGCTCTCCCTTGCTCAGCACGGGCTTCCTTCCTCAAGCCCCCATAGTCCATGCTGGCTGCTGAGTCATTAGGCATCACACCTGTGTTCCAGAAAGTAAGAAAGGCCAGGTGAAGGTAGAGGGTGGGCTCAAAAGGAAGCTCCTGGCAGCCTAAAATCCACACAACAGTTTCGTGCACCTCTCACTGGACAGAACTCAGTCCCAGGGCCTTGTGAAGCTACCACGTGGGCTTGGAAATGGAATCTTTTAGCAAACACTATCACTTCAGCTAAAGTTTAGGTAGAAGAGAGGAAAAGAAAAATTAGACTGGTAAGCAACTGGCAGTCTCTGCCACAATGTCCCACACAGGATTATTAGACAAATTGCATGAATTAACCCATGTTAACTTCTTAGCACAGAACCTGATTCACTGTCAGCACCCAGAAGCTACCGTTATTACTATTAGTCAATTACCAGGGACATTGGATTCACTACTGAAAATTCACTAAAACGGAAATTACCTATAATTCTGGAGTATGTAGATTTCTTTATTCTATTTGGAACTGATAGAATTTTAAAGGAAATGAGTTTTAAAAGTCATAAACAAAATGTATAGAAAAAGCAGTTCAAGCCAGTAGTTAAAAATTACACCTTGAAAAACTTATATGTCAACAAAAAGTTTTTAAATTGAAGATCCCAACCTGAGACACTGAAGAAAGCTAAATACAAGGGGGAGGAGAATGGTTTCCTTGAATTCAAAAATAATCTTCATTAAAAACTGAAAAAGAAATGACAATGACTCTGGGCTCTTTCTCGTACTTCACAGATTTTCACACAGTTCAGCATGAGTGCTTTTGTGGGTGGAGAATGAGGGGAAGCAGTCATGTTCCTGTTCTTCTCAGATGTCTCTAGTCTCTGCTAGCTGGCTTTTTTTCCCCTTTTTTCTCCAGCTTTTCCTTTTCTCTCTCACTACATCTCCACTTCTTTTCTCCTTTTCTCTGCATTTTCCTCTAGGAATCTTCTATTCTGCTACTTGGCAATGTGTTTCTGGTTTGATGCAAATCGTAACCCATGTTCATGATTCGTTTTCAGAGGCTGCATCATCCTGAATCACTGGTTCCAGCAAAAGATATTGCTAGGTTCTCTCAATGCTCATTTTCTCTTCTCAGTGCTCTTTCATAACTGAAATGGAAACATTCTGCGAGGAGCACAGTAGCAAAATGGCTTTCAATATCACATACACCAAGGGGTGTGCCACCGTATGGGAAGTGGGTGAACTGCGATCAGCCTCAGTTTCCCTACAGCTGGTATGCTGCTGCTGCTGCTAAGTCGCTTCAGTCATGTCCAACTCTGTGTGACCCCAGAGACGGCAGCCCACCAGGCTCCCTCGTCCCTGGGATTCTCCAGGCAAGAGTACTGGAGTGGGTTGCCATTGCCTTCTCCTAATAATAGTATATGTTACATAGGGACTTTTGTTAAGGATTAAACATAGTAATGTATGTAACTTCATAGCCAATAAGAAACGTGGAGAAAATGATAGCTCTGATAATGACAATAATGAAACTTGATACAGAAAAGCCACAGCCAAGGTTCTAGGATCTATAAAATATTGTTGTTAAATAATTATCTTACTATCTTATTTTTCCAGGTGAGCTATTTCAAATCCTAAAAGATGATGCTGTTAAAAAGCTGTACTCAATATGCCAACAAATTTGGAAAACTCAGCAGTGGCCACAGGACTGGAAAAGGTCAGTTTCCATTCCAATTCCAAAGAAAGGCAATGCCAAAGAATAGTCAAACTACCACATGATTGCACTCATTGTACATTCTAGCAAAGTAATGCTCAAAATTCTCCAAGCCAGACTTCAACAGTACGTGAACAGTGAACTTCCAGATGTTCAAGCTGGATTTAAAAAAGGTAGAGGGACCAGAGATCAAATTGCCAACATATGCTGGATCATCAGAAAAGCAAGAAAGTTCCAGAAAAACATCTACTTCTGTTTTATTGACTATGCCAAAGCCTTTGACTGTGTGGATTACAACAAGCCATGGAAAATTCTTAAAGAAATGCACATACTAGACCCCTTACCTGCCTCCTGAGAAATCTGTATGCAGGTCAAGAGGCAACAGTTAGAGCTGGACATGGAACAACTGACTGGTTCCAAATTGGGAAAGAAGTATGTCAAGGCTGTATATTGTCACCCTGCTAATTTAACTTATATGCAGAGGACATCATGCAAAATGCCAGGCTGGATGAAGCACAAACTGGAATCAAGATCATTGGGAGAAATATCAACAACCTCAGATACGCAAATGACACCACCCTTAAGTCAGAAAGCAAAAAAAAACTAAAGAGCCTCTTGATGAAAGTGAAAGAGGGGAGTGAAAAAGTTGGCTTAAAACTCAACATTCAGTAAACTAAGATCATGGCATCTGGTCCCATCACGTCATGGAAAATAGATGAGGAAACAATGGAAACAGTGACAGACTATAACTGTAGCCATGAAATTAAAAGATGCTTGCTCCTTGAAAGAAAGTTATAACCAACCTAGACAGCGCATATTAAAAAGCAGAGATATTACTTTACTGACAAATGTCCATCTAGTCAAAACTATGGTTTTTCCAGTAGTCACATGTGAATGTGAGAGTTGGACGATAAAGAAAGCTGAGCATCAAAGAACTGATGCTTTTAAACCGTGGTGTTGGAGAAGACTCCTAAGAGTCCCTTGGACTGCAAGGAGATCCAACCAGTCCATCCTAAAGGAAATCAGTCCTGAATATTCATTCGAAGGACTGATGCTGAAGCTGAAACTCTAATACTTTGGCCACCTGATATGAAGAACTGACTCACTGGAAAAGACCCTGATGCTGAGGAAGTTTGAAGGTGGGAGGAGAAGGGGACAACAGAGGATGAGATGGTTGGATGGCATCACCAACTCAGTGGACATGAGTTTGAGCAAGTGCGGGGAGTTGGTGATGGACAAGGAAGCCTGGTGTGCTGCAGTCCATGGGGTTATAGTCAGACGCAACTAACTGACTGAACTGATGTTATTTTTATCTTCTAATCATCTCACTATCTTACTATAAGTTCTGTCCACATGGAGCAAAATAAAGAAAGAAAACATCAGAAACAAATATGTCATCTTTGATTCACCTATTGGGTACCTTTTATTGCCTGATGAAATACTGCAAATTGGCCAAAGTCTGTCCTTGTGGCTATAGTCCAATAGCCAATACTGTTACACATTTTCTTTATATGAATTACAATGTCTTAGTCTCAGCCTTCTACCATTTGGTAACTCAGAAATATATCATCTCTAAATTGTTTCTTGAACTGTGGTGTTTAAAATTATTTAATATTCATCATTCTCCAGACAGAATAATCCAGACTTTATAAAGTACTATACACAGTATTAGTCCTCACAGATATTCCTTTGGTCTAATTAGCATGGGTATGTTTATTCTTTGCCTGACTATATGAAATAAATGCTCCCACTCATTCACTTCCTTCTGAAGCACATATTGTTGTTTTTCTGTCTAATAGTCCTTTTCCCAAGTACTGACATATCTTGACAGACTTTCCCTATCTCTATCAAAAGCATAAGTTCTTAAACTGTTGGGACGGTTGGATGCTTGTGAAAATCTGATGAAAAGGAAAGACTTTTACCTGAAAAAAATGCACACATGTTCCTACGGATTGACTATGTCCTTTCCTAACTTCATATGTTAAAACTTTAACCCCCATGGTGATGGGATTAGGAGGTGGGGCCTTTGGGAGGTGATTAGGTCATGAGGGTGGAGCCTGTGCCTCACTACATAAGGATAAAACAAGAAGAGGGCCTGGAAGCGGGCCTTCACCAGACCATGCTGGAACCCTGATCGCTAGGCTTCCAGCCTTCCAAATGGTGAAAACTAATATTTTTTGTTTATAATTCACAGAGTTTATGGTCTTTTATTATAGCAGCCCAAACAAATTGCCAACTAGTTCTTCTCCCCTCCTTTTGCCCCCTCCCCCTTTTTCTTTTCTCTCCAAAAGGTATGCCTTTCAAAAACTGCCTCCTCAAATCCTGCATACTTTCAAATTCCTTTCTTTCATCTATGTTCTGATCTACTGGGCACATTTAGTATTTCCAGCCTTTTTAAAGGCTTAGTCTTTCTGGTGGCAGGTTTGAGTTAACTCTAAGCCAATTCTAGCTTGCACCTTCTCTCTCCCAGAATGGTTCCACTCCCTCTTTGCTTACTGCAAGGTCTTGCTTTAGGAGGTGCTAGAAGCCCAAACAAATTGCCAACTAGTTCTTCTCCCCTCCTTTTGCCCCCTCCCCCTTTTTCTTTTCTCTCCAAAAGGTATGCCTTTCAAAAACTGCCTCCTCAAATCCTGCATACTTTCAAATTCCTTTCTTTCATCTATGTTCTGATCTACTGGGCACATTTAGTATTTCCAGCCTTTTTAAAGGCTTAGTCTTTCTGGTGGCAGGTTTGAGTTAACTCTAAGCCAATTCTAGCTTGCACCTTCTCTCTCCCAGAATGGTTCCACTCCCTCTTTGCTTACTGCAAGGTCTTGCTTTAGGAGGTGCTAGATGAGAGACCTCAGGCTGGATTTTGCTCTTTCAGAATTCTGTCTTAGAATTTGTATGAATTTTATTATTCCCTGTCTCTAAATTAGGCTGAAAGTATTGATTTTTCCTCCTTGTGGATCCATATCATTTGTGGAAGAAATACTAAGAAAGATGGACATAGGCAGCCATCCCTGTCCTCAACTATCTGGGATTCCTCGGAGATAATTCTGCTAGCAGTGTGAAGGATGGATTGGAAGAAAGGCTAAAAGGTGGAAAGATGCATTAGGAAGCTATTTTAATAATGTGAACAAAATATGAAGGCCATAATTAACTCTGCAGATGAAGACGATATGGTGGGTTCAGGTGATACGGGGAATTTGGTAAGTGTCAAGCAGTGGAAGGAGGGAAGGGTGACTCCTATGTTTTCAGCTTAGCCGTTGAATATCATTATGGTAGGACCATTCGGAAATAAGGAAAATAGGATGAGGGCTGATTTGGGCAGATAGAAAATGTATGTCGAAGGAATTTAATGAATTCAATTTCAGAACTAGGAATTTGGGATATCTGAGTAACATCTAGTTGGGTTTTCTCACTAGGGATTTAGAAATAGCACAAAAAATATTGTGACTAAAGATAGCAATCTGGGAGTCCACAGCAAAAGCTGATGGGAAAAGCTCTGTTCACATGTGGGACTTTTCAAGGAAAAGGGATTAGAAAAAGAGAAGAGGAAAGGATGTCAAGATAAAAGCATCATTTTCATTGATCGTGTAGGCAAAGGAAGAGACTTGGAAAACAGAAACCAGTGACACAGGGGGAAAATGGAAGAGGCCCCTTTTGGAAGCTGATGGTGAAATCAACTTCTTAATAGAAGAGTTTATCCACCTTCTCAATATGGAACAGAAAATAAAGAAGGAAGTAAAGGTATGATCATCAAGTTGCTTGAGGACTTAAGATCTTTCGAAGAGTTTAGCTTTAAGAGGTCATTGATAATGTGTGCAAAGCATAGTTCTTAGAAGTTGCTGAGGATGAATATCAGATTACAGTGGGTTGAGGGATGAGTGAGAGGTAAAGAATTGCAGACATAAAGTATAGACCTCTTAAATCTATAGTGCCTCATCCATTTTAATAACTTAAAAACACAATAATAGCAGTAGTGGAAATATACCTAATAATACTCTCATAACCTTTAGCACTCCTTATCTGTGGCACTTCTGACTATGTGTATCTTCCCTTCTTTCTCATTTTAAATGGAAAGTTCCTCTATGTAAAGAAACAAATCTAAATCGTGTTTGTATTCTGCAGTAGTGAGCAAGTATGATGAATTAGTAAGCATCTGTTAGCCCAGTGAATGAGCCAATGAAAGACTTAAAGAGCCAAGGCTTACCTTCCAAATCCTTGGCATGATACTCAGTCCCTGTTTCCAGGTGCCACTTCCTATTAGAATATTTAGCCTCTAATTTGAAACAATGAAGAGATTCTGACTCTTATTTATGAGATGTGAATGTCAGTCCCTGGCAACCACAGCAGAGGAGCCATTAGGGTGCATGGAAGACTCTGACAACCAGTGGGGATCTGTAAAGGGCCGTTCTCACAGGCTCCCTCCAAAGTGGGTTTCAGATCCTAATATAGTTCACCATTTATCTGTCCTGTATAAGTCAAGAATTATTTTTCATATGTAATACCCACAGGGGCTTTTTAACTGCTGCTCTCTACAGTGCTACCCAAGCAAATATTCTTTGAGCTTATTTTGATTACTAACAGTTTGCATTTTTTGATTTCCAAGTCTACCTCAAAGTGAGACTCCAGCAGGGACCTCCAGATCTTCTCCACATTGGCTCTGTTTTGAAAGGCTTTGATTGATATAGGTTTCAGAGAACACACCACTGAGCATGAATATGAAAGCAACAGCATGTACACAGAGAAAGGAAGAGAAAACAACGCAGAGCAAATATGCCAGAGCTTAGCTTTTAAGGAAAAAGAGCCAAAGGACAAATGTGGATCAAAATATCCAATGCATGGTTTCATACACTTTTGACTGCAACCCCAGGTATGCCTTCCAATATAGGCCGACAGATTTTTTTGAAAGCTAAATGAAGACGTACCTCAGAAAAGTGGGAGCTGGTGATGGGCAGGGAGGCCTGGCGTGCTGCAATTCATGAGGTCGCAAAGAGTCGGACACGACTGCGCGACTGAACTGAACTGTAATCCAAATATCTGAACATATTTAATTTCTCCAGCTGACTGTGGTGACTATATGAATATTTGCATGAAACTGGCTTGAGCTCCTTAAATTCCCCATAATTATTTGGGTAGAGATGTGGTAGGCAAGCCCATGTTTCTCTGTGTCATTTCAGCTTAATTCTTACTCTCTGTCACAAGTGATATCTCTTACGTTTGTTCTACACCCCACTGGTCCATTGAATCAAACATAGATACCTTTATTCTCTCAAAAGCCTCCAATCCAAGGTGATGTGTATTTCAGATCTAACTTAAGAGTTTAGAGATAACAAGGAAAGGGGTAGGATTACTTAGCTGCACAGCAGGACAAATGACTTAACATTGACAGTTAGACGCCTCTCTTTTTGAACTGACCTAGGGAATTTGTGGTGGCCATTTTTCCTAGTAGGATTTTGTATGAGGTCGCTGTCCATCTTTCTCTTCAAACCAAGCTCACTTATCCATAGCTGCCACCAAGGTTAAGTTATTTCTGTTGCAGAAGTGTTTAGCTAACTCTTTGTTTTAACACAAATCATTTGCTCATGCCTAAAGAGCCTGATCCTCACATTTATGACTGAATGCGACTCTTCTCTCCCTAGGAGCAGTTCTGTGCCAGACCTCAAAATGATATAATCTTTTTCTGCCTCTATTATTTCAAACTAAAGCTTGCCTGGTTGGGCTCTCTGAGACAGAAATTGTGTACGTACATCATCACAGTCTCATAAAAAATAAAGATACAGAGAATATATTTTACTTACTTTGCCCTTTCCCCAAAATTACTTATCCCAGTTCTCCCCATGTTGAGCTTTTCTCTCTTTCAGGAGATCCACCAAACAGTTAAAGAAGGAAAAATAATTTTGAGAGCCTTCTCTTGCAGTACCATCCCCCGACTTGGTTCACTGTATCCAGAGTGTTTATTATGCCCCTAGGATGGGTAATTTTATGTATCAACTTGCCAAGGCCATTGATATTTGGTCAAACATAACTCTGGATGTGTCTGTGGGGTGTCTTTGAATGGCATTAACGTTTGAATCAGTAGACTTAGTAAAGTAAATTGCAGTAGATGGAATGACTAGTTCAATTACCCCAGCCACCAGAACAACCTCGTGACAATGCTATAATTCTTTTTAAACTTTTCTCTTTACTCCTAACTAAATCATACATACACATTCAAAAAAGTTTCTAGTCTATATTTTCATGATTTAAAGAGCTAGCCTCCCCAGAATGTCTGTTTTCACCTAAAAGCATTAAAAATTCCTGCAATACAGTTGGGCCCCTGGAGAAGGGAAAAACTAACGCCTCCAGTATCCTGGCCCAGAGAATCCCCTATACAGTCCATGGCGTCACAAAGAGTCAGACACAGCTGAGTGCCTTTCACTTTCACTTTTCACAGCTGAGAATTTCTCCACTGCTTCATCTCCCCCTAGTAATGCACCACGGACATTCTCTTTACAGCGTGATCAATTCCGGGTTTCATGGCCCACTGCATTCTGTTTTCAAGCATTTACTTACAAAGATCCTAGGGACTGAAAAAGGGACTGAGAGAGGAAAGAAAAGGGGAGGGGAGTAGGGCCTATATGAGCCTATTTAAATAAATGTCAACAAAGTCTCTGAGCACAGGTGGGCATCACCTGGATAAGTTCAGGCAGCAGTTTTTGATGAAAACTCCCTTGGCATTGACAAGAACTGCTAATGAGGCTCCCCAGAATTAGGAACACAATGAGCTTGCTCAGGTGGTACCAAGGCCCACACACCCTGGCTAGCCTCCCTCTCTGCTTCCTGGCACGGGAGACTGAGAGCTTTCAGCAGTCTCCTGGTGCTGACTCTGATTTCTGATGCTTGCTGCCCATCTGGAAGACAAACACTGAAACTTGTCTCTTTTCTTTTGCACTCCTGCCACAACAGTCTTATTCTCCGGGCAACGTGCATACTCTGACTGATTAGGGGAAGAAATTGGTTCAAGGAAGTTCCCATTCAATATCTCACTGTACTACCTCACTGAATAAAACACCTGCACTTCCTATTGCATATATTCCCCAGTAGCTGGGAGCAAGTAAATGACCAAATAAGTGAACCAAAGCAAATATAAAAGCAGGAGAGTTGCCACATAGCTCTGTGTAATTAAGGAGATCTTTAAAAATGGAGAGGGGAGTAGAAATCTGTAAAATTTATGCTCCTCAATTATTTGGTTATTTCTACCTCCTCCTCCCCAAACGTGTCTCTGTTCTCTATAGACAAACCCACAGATAACCTTTGATGGCTTTTGCTACAGAGTCTAACCCTCAGGATCTTTTTTAGGAGAGTTTCCACTTTGTCCAGTAAATAGTCAAAAAAAATCTTGTGTGAGTAAACTACAAACCACTTATCTAGTTAATGCTTTTAGTCTTACCCTCAAGTTTCCCACAGAGCTTTGGTTACCATTTGGCAGGGAGACACGTGCCTGTTAGGGCAGATGGGATAAAGCTGGAGGGAAGTGGGGAAACAACAACAGCAGCTGGATGCTGGGAGAGTAAGGAGGCTTGTAAGTGTTTGCTGGTCAATACAGACATCACCATCACGAGAACAGCTAGCCTGCAATCTGTGGTTTGGTGTCCTGAAGATTGGGTATTCTGCAGTTTCAATGTGGACTTAGCAATGCCTCATTCAATAACAATGCAGCAACATTTTTCAATATCTGCTATGGTCCCAGCCTCTGTTCCAGATGTTGGAGCCCACATTTTAGCGTTTGCAGACCCATGTACAGGGACTCTGGTGTCGTGATCCTTCTCTTCTGCACTAATGTGGACGAGGCCATCTTGTTACGCAAACATTGTCTCTAGGACTCAGCGATCCTGGATTCTACTTCATGGACTGCCATTCCAACAGCTCTATAGTTTGATCAGGGCACAAACTGTCAGATTTCTCCTGTGTAAAATGTGGATATTAGTTTGGCACCTTAACACTTAAGCCCTTGTAAAGAGTAAATACAAAAATGCTTTAAAACACTCAAGGGAAAATAGACTCAATGAAAATTTATACAATCAAGAAATACAGGAAAATAATCAAGAGAATGAAAATGACATAAAGAAAGAAATTAAAAGGAATCAGAAGGAGAGCAGTGGAATGGAAGACAGGCAAAGAAAGAATAACAAAAGTATGATCAGAGTCACTGGGAAAACAAAACAAAACAAACAAACAAACAGTGGACCAGAGATAATATTCAACACTCTAATCTCAGCAAACTCTCCAGAAATATAAAATGAGACCCAGTTGTACACACTGAAAGAAATTTAAAAATTACCTGGGCAAATTAAACCACATCAATCAATTCTGAGACATGTCCTAGATAAAACTATTGGATTTCAAAGAGGAAGATCTTCAAGACATGCAGGCAAAATGCCATATAAAGATGTCTGACTCTACAAAACACAAAAATAAGGCAATGGCAGGACTTCCATTTTTTTTAATTCAATAAAAGAATATATGAACCAAAGATTTTGTAACCAATCTGCCTTTCAAACACCAAGGTTGCAAAAAAAGCCAATGGAAATTTTTCAGTATACAGTTCAGTCCATTGCTCTGCTGTGTCCCACTCTTTATGACCCCCTGGACTGCAGCACAACAGGCTTCCCTGTCCATCACCAACTCAAATTCAAGGCTATTGAGTTGGTGATGCCACCCAAACAGCTCATCCTCTGCTGTCCCCTTCTCCTCCCACCATCCATCTTTCCCAGCATCAAGATCTTTTCTAATGGGTCAGTTCTTCATATCAGGTGGCCAAAGTATTGGAGTTTCAGCTTCAGCATTAGTCCTTCGAATGTATATTCAGGACTGATTTCCATTAGGATGGACTGGTTGGATCTCCTTGCAGTCCAAGGGACTCTCAAGAGTCTTCCGCAACATCCCAGTTCAAAAGCATCAATTCTTTGGTGCTCAGCTTTCTTTATGGTCCAACTCTCACATCCATACATGACTACTGGAAAAACAATAGCTATGACTAGACAGACCTTTGTTAGCAAAGTAATGTCTCTGCTTTTTAATATGCTGTCTAGGTTGGTTATAACTTTTCTTCCAAGGAGTAAGTGTCTTTTAATTTCATGGCTGCAGTCATAATCTGCAGTGATTTTGGAGCCCAAAAGTAAAGTCTAACACTCTTTCCATTTTTTCACCATCTATATACCATGACATGATGGGACCAGATGCCATGATCCTAGTTTTCTGAATGTTGAGTTTTAAGCCAACTTTTCCACTCTTCTCTTTCACTTTCATCAAGAGCTTCTTTAGTTTTTTGTCACTTTCTGCCATAAGGATGGTGTTGTCTGAACATCTGAGGTTATTGATTTCCCCCCGGCGATCTTGATTCCAGCTTGTGCTTCATCCAGCCAGCATTTTTCATGATGTACTCTGCATATAAATTAAACAAGCAGGGTGACAATATACAGCCTTGATATACTCCTTTCTCAATTTGAAACCCGTCTGTAGTTTCATGTCTGGTTGTAACTCTTACTTCTTCACCTGCATACAGATTTCTCAGGAGGCAACTCAGCAGGTCTGATATTCCCATCTCTTTAAGAATTTTCCAGTTTGCTGTGATCCACAGAGTCAAAGGCTTTAGTGTAATCAATAAAGCAGAATTAGATGTTTTCCTGGAACTCTCTTGCTTTATAATGATCCAGGGGATGCTGGCAATTTGATCTCTGGTTCCTCTATCTTTTCTAAATCCTGCTTGAACATCTGGAAGTTCACAGTGCACATACTGTTGAAGCCTGGCTTGGAGAATTTTAAGCATTACTTTACTAGCGTGTGAGATGAGTGCAATTGTGTGGCAGTCTGAGCATTTTTGGTATTACTTTTCCTTGGGATTGGAATGAAAACTGAATTTTTCCAGTCCTGTGGCCACTGCTGAGTTTTCCAAATTTGCTGGCATAATGCGTGCAGCACTTTCACAGCATTATCTTTTAGGATTTGAAATAGCTCAGCTGGAATTCCATCACCGCCACTAGCTTTGTTTATATTGATGCTTCCTAAGCCCCACTTGACTTCTCATACCAGGATGTCTGGCTCTAAGTGAGTGATCACACCATCCTGGTTACCTGGGACATGAAGATCTTTTTTGTAAAGTTATTCTGTGTATTCTTGCCACCTCTTCTTAATATCTTCCGCTTCTGTTATGTCGATACCATTTCTGTCCATTATCGAGCCCCTCTTTGCATGAAATGTTCCCTTGGTATCTCTAATTTTCTTGAAGAGATCTCATCTTTCCCATTCTATTGTTTTCTTTTATTTCTTTGCATTGATCACTGAGGAAGGCTTTCTTATCCCTCCTTGCTATTCTTTGAACTCTGCACTCAAATGAGTGTATTTTTCCTTTTCTCCTTTGCCTTTTGCATCTTTTCTTCTTTCAGCTATTTGTAAGGCCTCCTCTGACAATGATTTTGCCTTTTTGCATTTCTTTTTCTTGGGGCTGGTCTTGATCATTGCTTCCTGTAAAATGGTATGAACATCCATCCATAGTTCTAATCCCATGAATCTATTTGTCACTTCCACTGTATAATCATAATGGATTTGATTTATGGCATACCTGAAGGGTATAGTGGCTTTCCCTACTTTCTTCAGGTTAAGTCTGAATTTGGCAATATGGAGTTCATGGTCTGAGCCACAGTCAGCTCCTGGTCTTATTTTTTGCTACTTCATCTGTCTTTGGCTGCAGCTTCTCCATCTTTGGCTGCAAAGAATATAATCAATCTGATTTCAATATTGACCATCTGGTGATGTCCATGTGTAGAGACTTCTCTTGTGTTGTTGGAAGAGAGTGTTTGCTATGACCAGTGCATTCTCTTGGCAAAACTGTTAGCCTTTGACATGTTTCATACTCCAAGGCCAAAATTTGTCTGTTACTCCAAGCATCTCTTGACTTTTGCTTTCCAGTCCCCTATAATGAAAAGGACATCTTTTGGGGGGTGTTATTCTAGAAGGTCTCATAGGTCTTCATAGAACTGTTCAACTTCAGCTTCTTCAGCTTTATTGCTTGGGGCATCGACTTGGATTACCATGATATTGAATGGTTTGCCTTGGAAATGAACAGAGATCATTTTGTCATTTTTGAAATTGCATCCAAATACTGCATTTTAGACTCTTTTGTTAACTATGATGGCTGCTCCATTTCTTCCAAGGGATTCTTGCCCACATTAGGAGATGTATTGGTCATCTGAGTTAAATTTACCCATTCCAGGCCATTTTAGTTCACTGATTCCTAAAATGTCAATGTTCACTCTTGCCATCTCCTGTTTGACCTTTTCCAATTTACCTCAATTTATGGACCTAACATTCCAGGTTCCTATGCAATATTGGTCTTTACAGCATTGGACCTTACTTCCATCACCAGTCACACCCACAACTGGGTGTTGGTTTTGCTTTGGCTCTATCTCTTCATTCTTTCTGGAGTTATTTCTTCAATGATCTGCAGTAGCATATTGGGCACCTACTGACCTGGGGAATCCATATTTCAGTGACCTATCTTTTTGCCTTTTCATGCTGTTCGTGGGGTTCTCAAGGCAAGAATACTGAAGTGGTTTGCCATTCCCTTCTCCTGTGGACCACGTTTTGTCAGAACTCTCCACCATGGGTGGCCCTACATGGCATGGTTCATAGTTTCTTTCAGTTAGACAAAGCTGTGGTCCATGTGGTCAGATTGGTTAGTTTTCTGTGATGTGGTTTTCATTCTGTCTCCCCTCTGCTGGAGAAGGATAAAAGGCTTACAGAAGCTTCCTGATGAGAGAGCCTGACTGAGGGGGAAACTGGGTCTTGTTCTGATGGGCAGGGCCATGCTCAGCAATCATTAATCAATTTCCTGTTGATGGGCGGGGCTGTGTTCCCTCTCTGTTGTTTGATCTGAGGCCAAACTATGGTGGAGGCCTCCTTCAAAAGCCCCATGGATGCACTGTTACACCAAGCGCCCCCAACCCTGCAGCAGGCCACCCCTGACCCACACCTCTGCCGGAGACACCTGGACACTTACCGCTAAGTCTGGCTCAGTCTATTGTGGGGTCACTGCTCCTCTCTCCTGGGTCCTGGTGCACACAGGGTTCTGTTTGTGCCCTCTAAGAGTCTGTTTCCCAGCCCTGTGTAAGTTCTGGCGGCTCTAGGGTGGGGTTAATGGGGACCTCCTCCAAGAGGGCTTACGCCATACCCAGTTGGCTGCACCCAGAGCCCGTGCCCTGCAGCAGTCCACTGCTGACCCATATCTTCATGAGAGACACTCAAACCCAGTTCTGGCTCAGTCTCTGTGAGGTCTCTGGGTCCTGGTGTGCACAAGGTTTGTTTGAACCCTCTAAGTGTCTCTGGCGGGTATGAGGTGCAATTCTAAATGTGATTTTGCCCCTCCTACCATCTTGTTGGGGCTTCTCCTTTGCCCTTGGATGTGGGTTATCCGTTTGGTGGGATCCAACATATTCCTGTCAATGGCTGTTCAGTTGCGATTTATAATTTTGGAGTTCTCACAGGAGAAAATGGGGCTTCCCTGAAAGCTCAGTTGGTAAAGAATCCACCTGCAAGGCAGGAGACACCAGTCTGATTCCTGGGTTGGGACTATCTGCTGGAGAATGGAATAAGCTACCTACTCCAGAATTTTAGCCTGGAGAACTCCACGGAGTGTATAGTCCATGGGGTTGCAAAGAGTCGGACAGGACTGAGCGACTTTCACTTTCAATATACAAGAACTTAAGAAATTCTATATATATCCATCCTTTTTGAGAAATATCCCAATGTGCTATTTAGCAAACAGGTCCAAGGTCCTGTTTGGTAAGTTACAGTCACTCACTCATAGTGCCCATGGTTACTTTCTTACTATGATAGAGTTGTAACAGAAACAGTTTGTGGTTTCCTGCTCTATGTAGCCCCAAGATTTTACTATCTGGCTCTTTACAGAAAATGTTTGCTGACTTCTGCCAAGCAAAGCGTGAGCTCTATCCCACCAAGTAATGATGAGGAAAACTTTGGCATAAGGACTGAATGTAAGCACTTTAAAATATAGGAATATACATATAAGACTAAAGCAATGTCAGAGATGAGAGTGGAATACTAATACCCAATTGCTGTATATTGTGATAAATTAGAAATATTGCAGTTGAACATGGGAAGAGAGGAGGGGAAAAGAGGGAAATATAAATAGTTCCTTTTTGCATAGGCAAAATGTGGGTGCTAAATAAAATGAAAGTTGATAAGCTAGGTGGTAAAGGGGTAAATAAAGAACATTCGAAAGAGTAGCATTAGACAAAACAACAGACCTTCCGATATAGTCCCCCATTTTTTAAATAAAAGAGCAAACTATACATGCAACTTAAAAAGAAAGAATCTCATAAGGCAACATATGTAATGAGTAAATAATATGTGCCACATAGAATTGAGACCAAACATACCAGTCACATAAATAACTGTGAGTGGGCTTAATTCACTGTATTAGTTAGCAGGGCTGCCATGACAAAATACCACAGACTAGGTGACTTAGACGACAGAAATTTACTTTCTCATTGTCCTGGAGGTTAGAAATCCAAAATGAAGGTTCAGGAGGTTTGGTTTCTTTTGACCTTTGCTTGCAGGTGGCTGCCTTCTCTCTATATTTTCACGCAGTCTTTCCTCTACACACGCATCCCTGGTATCTTTCTCTGTGTCCTAATCTTTTCTTATGAAGACACTGTCAGATTAGCTGAGGACCCACTCTTGCAGGCACATTTTAACTTAATCTTTCCTTAAAGGCCTTATATTCATATTCATCTCCATTCTATATAATGTAGTTTAGGGCTTCAATATGAATTTTGTGTGTGTGCTAAGTCACTTCAGTCGTGTCTGACTCTTTGCAACCCCGTAGACTGTAGCATGCGAGGCTCCTCTCTCTATGAGACTCATCAGGCAAAGATACTGGAGTGGGTTGCCGTTACCTCCTCCAAGGCATCTTCCTGACCCAGGGATTGAACAGGGCATCTCTTATGTTTCCTGTAAAGGCAGGCAGGTTTTTTACCACTAGCGCCACCTGGGAAGCCCTAATATGAGTTTTGGAGGAACACAATTCATCCTAAAATATTCATCTAGTAGAGAAAAAAGATTTTCTGTTTGGCTCAAAAAAATAAAACCCCATTATTGACCTCATTCAGTATGAAAGTTGAGCCAGACACATTTTTAGAAAAAATAGAAACAATCCTTAAAATAAACTAATACAAAAGCCCCACGCCTGGAGATTTTTACAGAGGAATTTTACGAAATTTCCAAAGACCATATAGTCTTAGTACGCTAAAGTTATTACAGAGCACTGAAAAGGAAGAAAAGCTTCCTAATTTCCCTTATGCAACAAGATATTAATCTAATTTAAACCAGAAAGAGTACAAAGAAAGAACATTAAAGACTAATTGCACCCATAAATACTGGTGAAAAAATTTTAAACAAAATATTAGTAAGCAAAATACAGCACCATATTAAGAAAATAATGTACCATGACCAAGTAGGATTTGTTCCCAAAATGTAAGATTAGTTTAACACTAGGAGAGCTATTAATATCACACATGATGCTATTAAATCTAAGGGGAATATTATGATTATTTTCAAAGGTGCAGAAAATACCTTGGACAAAATTTTAACATCCACTATTGCTAAAAAAAAAAAAACTCAAGAAAATAGGAATTGAAACATAGATAATTTTAACATATGTGTGTATGTGTATACCTTACTCTTTAAACAATTATCTTATTTAAAGGGGTGATACTTCATGGATTTCCATTATCCCTTTTACTTGCTGATATTTTACTAGGATATTAGTCAAATTAGACAAGAGAGGAAATAAGAGAATAAAAACAGATACAGGAGCAATATTATCTTCATTTGTAGATGGTATGAGAGTATGCTGGAAAATCACCAGGGGATCAATGATAAATTAACTCAAATAATCAAATAACTCAGTGAAATAACAAACTATAACATCAACATATGAAAATCAAAAGTCTTCATATAAACATGTAATAAATAGTTAAAGGTCATAAAGGTAGAGAAAAACCCATTTAAAATCCTATTTAAAAAAAAGATAGCATAGTTGGGAATAGATTTGACATAAAATGTATAAAATCTCTAAGAGGAAAATGGTAAAACAATTTAAAACTCACAAAAATAGACTTGAAATAGACATTCTTTTTCTTGGATAGAAAATCTCAACATAAAGATGTCAGGTCTCCCTCAGTTAATATATAAAATCAATATAACTCCAATAAAAATGCAAACAAGCTTTTTTGTAGTTAGACAAATCACTATTAAAGTTCATATGGGAAAACAAACACACAAGAATAGCATGAAAAAATGGCTAAAAAAAAAATTATGAGGTAAGAACTAGCCCTGCTGCTACTGCTAAGTCGCTTCAGTCATGTCCGACTCTGTGCGACCCCAGAGATGGCAGCCCACCAGGCTCCCCGGTCCCTGGGATTCTCCAGGCAAGAACACTGGAGTGGGTTGCCATTTCCTTCTCCAATGCATGAAAGTGAAAACTGAAAGTGAGGTCGCTCAGTCGTGTCCGATTCTTAGCGACCCCATGGACTGCAGCCCACCAGGCTCCTCCATCCATGGGATTTTCCAGGCAAGAGTACTGGAATGGGGTGCCACTGCCTTCTCCAAAGAACTAGCCCTAGTAGGTATTAAAACATACTGTTTAGTGTCTCTGCCATTACAAGTATAGTGTTGGGGCATTGAGAGATGAGACGGTTAGTGGATTAGAATGGAAAGTCCATAACTGAATGCAAGGGTACTTGGAAACTGACTATCTGACAAAGACATCATTCTAAATTCCTGGGCAAAGATGGAGGTTTTTCAAATAATGGTGATGGGTCAACTAAGAAGTCATTTGTGGGGGGAAAAAGATAAAATTAAACCATACCTCACACCATAAACAAGAATAAACTCCAAATGGATTAGGAACCAAAATGGAAAAAAAAACCCACAAATGATAAGAGAAAACAGAGATGAATTCCTCTAACTTCACAGAGAAAGGTTTTTTTAACTATGACTCAGAATTCAGAGACAATAACAAAAAGGTAAGTTTGACAATATGTTTTAATTTTCATGAAAAAAATCACAATAAACAAAGTCTAAAGGGAACTAGGAAAAATTATTCACAACATATACTACAGAGTAGTAGGGCTAATATTTCTAACACATTAAAACAAAAAAAACTTTAAAATTAAGGAAAAAACATTAAAATGTCAAAAAAAATGAACAGATAATTCTCTCTCTCTACATATAATCATATGTCATATATTAAAAAGCAGAGACATTACTTCACCAACAAAGGTCCGTCTAATCAAGGCTATGGTTTTTCCAGTGGTCATGTATGGATGTGAGAGTTGGACTATATTGAAAGTTGAGTGCTGAAGAATTGATGCTTTTGAACTGTGGTGTTGGAGAAGACTTTTGAGAGTCCCTTGCACTGAAAGGAGATCCAACCAGTCCATTCTAAAGGAGATCAGTCCTGGGATTTCATTGGAAGAACCGATGCTGAAGCTGAAACTCCAGTACTTTGCCCACCTGACATGAAGAGCTGACTCATTTGAAAAGACCCTGATACTGAGAAAGATTAAGGGCAGGAGGAGAAGGGGACAACAGAGGATGAGATGGTTGGATGGCCTCACCGACTGAATGGACCTCAGTTTGGGTGAACTCCAGGAGCTGGTGATGGACAGGGAGGCCTTGTGTGCTGTGGTTCATGGGGTTGCAAAGAGTCAGACACGACTGAGCAACTGAACTGAACTGATTAGTCTCCTCAAATAGGGAGAAAATGTTTAATCTCACTCATAATGAGAGAATTGCAAATTAAAATAATGCTAAGATGTCATTTTTGACTATTAGAGACTGGAACAGTTTTAAAATACAACAGAACATTCTGTCAGTGAAACTATTGGGGAATAGACACTCTTATACATTGCTTATAGAAATGAAAATAGATATATAGCCCTTCCAAAATGAAATTAGCACTGCCTAACACAAGGATATGGCACATATCGTTCAGACCAACAATCATACATTTAGGAATCTACCCTCAAAATACACTTTCAATAATACAGAAATACATATGCATAAGGTCATTCATTGTAGCATTGTTTGTAGTTACTTAATATGGAAACAACCTCAATGTTCATACATAGGAAAGTGGCTGAGTAAACTCTAGCATATCTTATAGAATGGAATCCTACTCAACTGTAATAAAAGAATTAATAATAAGTTTATGACCTGATATGGAATGCTTTAAAAACATACTGCTAAGTGAAAAACACAAGGCACAAAACAGTATGCAAACTTTACTTAAGAAAAGGAAAATAAGAAAAAACACACGTACCTGTGCATTTGTGCAAACCAAATACTGGGAGGATAAACCAGAAATGAAAAACAATGAATTACCTGTAAGGACTAGTGAAAGACTGTTGTGAGAAGTGGGAACACGGTAGCAGGGACAGGAGAGAATGATGTTTCTCTGAGTACAGAGAGAAGCATGTACTTTTTTTTTTTTTTTTGCAGAGCTCTGACCCAAAGACCCATAGTAATGTTTCACATACTCAAAAAAGAAAACATCAATAAACAATAAAACCAGCCAAAATGGGTAAGAACACAAAATAGAATACAAACACTAACAAATGAACATTAAATGCACTACAGCTGAATAGTAAGCACATTCATTCATTCATTTGTGGTAGGAAGGAGAAAAATAAACTTAGATAACTGGAAAACAGTGTATAAATCAGATACGAAGGAGCTAAGTCGCTTCAGTCGACCCCATGGACTGCAGCCCACCAGCCTTCTTGGCCCATGGGATTCTCCAGGCAAGAGTACTGGAGCGGGTCAACATTCCCTTCTGCAGGGGGGTCTTAGATACACCAAGACCAAAAAACTGTCCATTAGTGTTGTTATCTATTTCTCACAGGGGTATCAGTCAGTTCAGTCGCTCAGTCGTGTCCAACTCTTTGCGACCCCATGAATCACAGCACGCCAGGCCTCCCTGTCCATCACCAACTCCCGGAGTTCACTCAGACTCACACCCATCTAGTCGGTGATGCCATCCAGCTGTCTCATCCTCGGTCGTCCCCTTCTCCTCCTGCCCCCAATCCCTCCCAGATCAGAGTCTTTAAGTGAGTTCAAAAACTGTTTATATGTATACTAGATTAGAACCAAATCGGTAAATGTATGATAGATAGTGAGAGTCTAGTTTCTCACTGTTGGAGTAAGAGGCTCAAAAGAAGAAAAGGAAGCAAGCTAAAAATGAACACGTGTCATCAGACTGGAATTCAATACTGCAGTGAAATTTTATGGTTCTAATACAAGTATATGGAGTGTGTGCATTCTCAGTCAAGTCTGACTCTTTCTTTGCAACTCCATGGACTGTAGCTCACCCGGCTCCTCTGTCCATAGCAATTTCCAGGCAAGAATACTGGAGTAGGGGTGCCATTTCCTCTAGCAGGGAATCCTCCTGCCTCGAGTATCAAATCAGTCTCTCTGTGTCTCTTGACATGGCAGGCAGATTCTTTCCACTGGTACCCCCCACGAAGCCCCACTCTTTCCAGTACTTTTGTGGTGTTTGGAAGATAAGGCCGATGCTGCATATATATTCCCTGTGCCACCTACACTGAGAATTCTTGATTACACCTAAATATTTGTAGACAGGCAACAAATCTTATTTGGTGAAATCATTTTGGTTTGGTGAGTCTAGTCAAGCAAAGATATTGGATGGTTCCTATGTTTAATTTCCTGTTTTCTCTGATAACACATCTTTTAGATGTGGTGAAAGCAGAAAACAGAATACTTATTTATCTATTTCTACTGAGCATAATTTCTACCGAGCATAGTTCACATGGCTTTCAACATGCAGTCTAGAGTTGCCTAAAATCCTTTCTTGGATCGTAACAGTACCTTGAAACCTATAATTTTCTAAGTACTGGTTTTGCATTCATGGATATTTACCCAAATTAAAGTTTTATCTATTAAACATGATCATAATTGATTAAATTTTAGAATAACAAATTGGTGAGAGTCCTCCTTAGATTATAATTGAGATAAAAAGTTAATTATTGTAGGGGAGAAAAATTTGCCACCCCAAAATGCATCTCTCTTTGGCACATTAATTATTTTAAGATGATTATTTTTTAAGAAATAGAAGATATGAGAAAAATTCTGAAAACCAAGTAGGAGCTACCTTTTTGCAAGAAATATCTACACATAAGGGCAATCTCCATGTGTAAGGATGTTTCCCTTGCTTTATTAGAAAGAGGAAGATGACCACATGTCTAGAAACTCTTATGAATGGAGAAGTGAAGTGAAAGTCACTCAGTTGTGTTCAACTCTTGGCAACCCCATGGACTACAGAGTCCATGGAATTCTCCAGGCCAGAATACTAGTGAGTAGCCTTTCCCTTCTCCAAGGGATCTTCCCAACCCAGGGATCGAACACAGGTCTCCTGCATTGCAGGCTAATTCTTTGCCAGCTGAGCCACCAGGGAAACCCATGAACAGAGAAGGTAAGGACTTAAATCTGCACAACAACCGTATTCTTGTTTACTGTGTTTTCCCCCACCATCATATCTTCTCTTATCTTTAGCTGAGGATAGTGTTTAAAGTGAGGGTTGCAGCCATTTGAGTGATTTTTTTGTTTTGTTTTGTTTTCCTGGGTTTTTCCCATGTATCCACATTACTAAATTTTGTTTGACTTTCTCCTGTTAATCTGCATCATATCAATTTAATTCTTAGACCAGCCAGAAGAATCTAGAATAGTAGAGGAAATTTTCTTCTTCCTCCACACTCTACTCTGATTTCTCTATGAATCATTAGTCAACTAATCCTCCCCCCTTTTTTTTTTCTTTTTTCTTGGGCTCCAATAGCACTACAGATGGTGACTGCAGCCATGATATTAAAAGAAGCATGTTCTTGGAAGAAAAGCTATGACAAACCTAGATGGTGTATTAAAAAGCAAAGACATCACTTAGCTGACAAAGGTCTGTATGGTCAAAGCTATGCCTTTTCCAATAGTCATATATGGATGTGAGAGTTGGACCATAAAAAAAACTGAGCCTCAAGGAATTGGTGCTTTTGACCTGTGATGCAGGAGAAGATTCTTGAGAGTCCCTTGGACTACAAGGAGATCAAACCAGTCAATCCTGAAGGAAATCAGTCCTGAATATCCATTGGAAGGATTGATGTGGAAGCTGAAGCTCCAGTATTTTGGACACCTGATGCGAAGAGCTAACTCATTGGAAAAGACCCTGATGCTGGGAAAGATTGAGAGCAGGAGGAGAGGCAGGCAACAGAGAATGACATGGTTGGATGGCATCACTGACTCAGTGGACATGAGTTTGAGCAAAGCTACAGGAATTGGTGAAAGACAGGGAAGCCTGGTGTGCTGTAGTCCATGGGGTCACAAAGAGTCAGACATGACTGAGTGACTGAGCAAGACAAGACAGACCCCTTGTTTCTAGTCAGTACACATGCTAGACCCCATCTGTTTTATAGTCATTATTGCTATTCACCAAATAAGAGAGAAATAAACTTTTGTGCTAATACTCTAAAATTTTGCAGTACTATCGTCTAAAATGATCCACAATGTGCAAGTTGCAAGTTAAGCTTTATTGAGGGCAAAATGAGGATGGCAGCCCGGGAGACAGCACCTCATATAGCTCTGAGAGACTGCTCCAAAGAGGCAGTGGGAGAAGCTCAATATATAAGATTTTTGGTGGAGGGGGAATTCTATGCAATCAAGCACTTACTTTACAAAAGTTTTTCTGCTAGTCATGAGGAGCTAATGTCACCATGAAGGGACTTAGTGATTTTCTAAATATGAAGAGATGCAAGGATTGGCATCATGAAATCAGTTCTCGAAAATATCTAACTACCTAAAGACCTGTCCCACCAGTTTCCCTGGAACACAGAGTGCCTCACTCTCCAGCCTGATTCCCCTCAGGGTGCTGAAGGTGGGCAGCTGCAGCAGGGCAGGGTTCAATCTCTGCAGAGGCAGATAGCAAATGCCCCTGTGGTTGTTGTTCGGTTGCTGGTAAAGGTTCTTGGCAAGCGCCAATCTGCAGTTGACAGTGTTTATTACTGGAGCAAAACTTAGCCTATCTTAATTGGTACACTATTGGAGCAACACGATTAAGTATGGTGAACACAATGATTTTCCACCCAGGATCTGAAGGTCTGATGGCAGAAAAGAAGACCAAAGAAACAATTACATCCTGGATAAAAGACACAATCAATGATCATTCACTCAACAAATATTTGAGCACCGACTAGGTACCACTCAGAATAGTGGAGGGCATAAAGGAAGTTGTGGCCCTGTGTTTACTGAGCCTATGTAAAGTGTTATAAAAGAAACCTACAATGGTGCTAAGCTGTGAAGTGGTTATGGTGCTACGAAAACAGGGAAATTTGAACTGGCCGGGGAACTTAAGAAAGGCTACTGGAGAAGGCAGACTTAAGCTGAGATATGAGTAGTGAAAATGAATTAACAATATAGGAAGATGTGAGAAGTGTTCTGAGCACAAAGTCAGCCCTCGGGAAGGCCTAGGATAGAAAAAAAGTTAAGGAGCAGGAGGAATTTAAGGTCAGTATGATTGAAATGAGTAGGACCTATGGGGCCCTCCTGGGTACAAAGCCTTTCTTGTCCCAGATTTCTTCTTGGCAGAATAAAGGCCGTAGCCTCCTAGACCTTCCTAAACACCAAAGAGCAGATTCAAACGGTTGTTAATGAGAGAAGGAAGGGCATGCAGAAGCAGAGGAGGAGCAATCAAGAAACAAGCAGCATCCTGGTGCCTCCTCGGGATATACACAACAGTATCTGAGTTCTTCTGCAGGAACAAAGACCCTCCCCATCCAGGTGGACGGTGGTCACTTCAGGCTGAGCACAAGCTTCCTGGAGCACTGCCGAGTTACTTCATCACCAACCAATCAGAAGAAAGTCACCTCCCCTGCAGCCTCACCCCAAATTTTGCCTATAAAATCTCCCAGAAAACCATCAAGGAATTCAGGGATTTTGAGCACGAGCCACCCACTCACTTTGCTTGGCCCTGCAATGAAACTGTGCTCCAAACTCTGCCATTTTGGTTTATTTGGCCTCACAACACATGCCAGGTGCACGAACTTATGTTTGGTAACAGATAGACAACATATTTAAAGGCACATAAGAGTTCATTCAGGGCTACCCAGGTGGCACAGTGGTAAAGAATCTGCCTGTCAATGCAGGAGACACAGGAGACGAGTGTTTGTTTGATCCCCGGGTTGGGGAGATCCCCTGGGGTAGGAAGAAAACCATCAAGGAATTCAGGGATTTTGAGCACGAGCCACCCACTCACTTTGCTTGGCCCTGCAATGAAACTGTGCTCCAAACTCTGCCATTTTGGTTTATTTGGCCTCACAACACATGCCAGGTGCACGAACTTATGTTTGGTAACAGATAGACAACATATTTAAAGGCACATAAGAGTTCATTCAGGGCTACCCAGGTGGCACAGTGGTAAAGAATCTGCCTGTCAATGCAGGAGACACAGGAGACGAGTGTTTGTTTGATCCCCGGGTTGGGGAGATCCCCTGGAGTAGGAAATGTCAACACACTGCAGTATTCTTGCCTGGAAAGTTCCATGGACAGGAGCCTGGTGGGCTACAGTCCCTGGAGTTGCAAACAGCTGGATATGCACACAAGTAGTACAGGAGGTCATCGGACTGATAAGGAAAGTCCGAGGTGGGGACAAATAGTTTAGGGTGATTTGTGGTTAATTATCAGGAGTTATAAGTTGTCTTATGATAATTTTGTGCTGGGTAATTGTGGGGCATTGGAAGGTTTTTAAGAAGGCAGTGACAAGAGCTTATGTTTATTCTAAAGAAATCAAATAAAATCACAGAGTGACATTTAGATAACGTATTAGAGAGAGGCTAGGGAGAGGAGCGGTTGTTTCTAAACCATCTTATCTACAAGCAGATAACTCAGTGCTACTGTGTCTTCTTAAGGAGAGAGTGATAAAAGGTCAATTACATGAGAAACGGGAATTCATTCTTACAATAAACACAAACAAAACTTATTAGGAAAAAAATGATGTGATTGTATGCTTCTAAGTCTGTGTTGCATTAAAATAAAAAGTCATTTTGCTGTAATAAATAAATATAATTGTAACAATGACTTGGGCTCACTTGGGAGCTGAGAAACTAATTATTTTCACCTTCTAAAGTGCCTATTGCTGTTTATCAAGTTTCAAGATAAATGCTTTAATTCATTATAGTTACAAAAATCTCCTTGCAGTACCTTCTTTATCACTGTACTTAAAAAATGAATTGATTTTCTAACACTTTCTAACTTTTTTCAATTAGCACATACTCACATTTGCACTTTATTAAATTCAGCTTTCCTTCGGGTAAAGAATATTATCAACTTATCAGCCCCCAAAAGTGTGGATTCCAGAATCAATCAAAATTTGAAAATTTAATTTCCTCCCTTATGAATAGAGTCCACCTCTTCTCACCTTCTGTACAAGGCTCACTGCTTTTATTAAACCAGACTAGTAACTCTGCCCTCAGAAGGTTTAGCTGTATTCTAAGAACTGAAAAATTAAATTGCAGGTTGATACAAAAGCTCAGAATATCATGAAGAAGATGATTGGAGAAAATTTTTTTTCAAAAAGATTAAACTCTCCAGGTATGAATATTCCTTACTGTGAATTTGTCTTCTCTTCTTCAGGACACACATTTTAGTAAGTTAATTTGTAATACTATGTGCCAATCAAGAAATAAATTTCCAAGAACTTCGCTGGTGGTCCAGTGGTCAAGAATCTGCCTTTCAATGCAGGAGACAAATATTTGATCCCTGGTTGGGGAATCAAAATCCTACATGCTCTGGAGCAACTGAGCCTGGGCCCCACAACTAGAGAGTCTGCATGTTGCAACAAAGACACAGCAGAGCCATAAAGAAGTAAATAAATGAATACAAAAAAAGAAACAAAACCCTGCCCTTTATAAGGCGCAGAATATCAAGTATCCATGTATATTTCTGTTCTTATTACCTTATTTAAGCACCTCCTAGAAGAGGATGAAGCGGCGTTTAAGATACGGGAGGAAAAAGCAGAGGAGGTAATGGGAATATTTACTGCATTAGAGATTAGAATAGATCTAAGGAAACAGTGTCAGACTTTATTTTTTTGGGCTCCAAAATCACTGCAGATGGTGACTGCAGCCATGAAATTAAAAGATGCTTACTCCTTGGAAGAAAAGTTATGACCAACCTAGACAGTATATTCAAAAGCAGAGACATTACTTTGCCGACTAAGGTCCGTCTAGTCAAGGCTATGGTTTTTCCTGTGGTCATGTATGGATGTGAGAGTTGGACTGTGAAGAAGGCTGAGCGCCAAAGAATTGATGCTTTTGAACTGTGGTGTTGGAGAAGACTCTTGAGAGTCCCTTGGACTGCAAGGAGATCCAACCAGTCCATTCTGAAGGAGATCAACCCTGGGATTTCTTTGGAAGGAATGATGCTGAAGCTGAAACTCCAGTACTTTGGCCACCTCATGCGAAGAGTTGACTCATTGGAAAAGACTCTGATGCTGGGAGGGGTTCGGGGCAGGAGGAGAAGGGGACGACCGAGGATGAGATGGCTGGATGGCATCACGGACTCAATGGACGTGAGTCTGAGTGAACTCCGGGAGTTGGTGATGGACAGGGAGGCCTGGCGTACTGCGATTCATGGGGTCGCAAAGAGTCGGACACGACTGCGCGACTGAACTGAACTGAACTGACCATTCTGAAGGAGATCAACCCTGGGATTTCTTTGGAAGGAATGATGCTAAAGCTGAAACTCCAGTACTTTGGCCACCTCATGCGAAGAGTTGACTCATTGGAAAAGACTCTGATGCTGGGAGGGGTTGGGGGCAGGAGGAGAAGGGGATGGCAGAGGATGAGATGGCTGGATGGCATCACTGACTCGATGGACGTGAGTCTGAGTGAACTCCGGGAGTTGGTGATGGACAGGGAGGCCTGGCGTACTGCAATTCATGGGGTCACAGAGAGTCGGACACGACTGCGCGACTGAACTGACTGACTGACTGAAGGTGCTCTATTATACAAATAGCTCCTAGACACCCCTAAATATTAGCCTGGACAAAGAATAGCTGTCTCTTCCTAATATTTTCTCCTTGGGTACAGAGTAACTGAGATTTGATTGATGGAGTGACTGTTTTTAACCACTTTTGAGGTTTCTCAGTGAAAGCTGTCACTACCCATATGAGGTCTAACCCCTCAGCCTTTTTTCTTAACTATTGGCTTATCATATTGCCTTTCTTAGGGCATTTACTTTATCCTTTCTCCGGCACTTGGAGATAAGTCTTCTACAAACCGGATTTTTTCCCCCCTCAGGTATCTACAGAGACTCATTCCTTTGAAATGAAATAATCAAGAAAGATGGAGCCCCACATGAAAAGATATTCAACAGCATTATTACAGAAATGCAAATCACCACATACCAGTCAGAATGGCCATCATTAAAAAGTCTACACATAACAAATGTTGGAGAGGGTGTGGAAAAAAGGGAATTCTCTTACACTGTTGGCGGAAATCTAAACTGGTGCAGCCACTATGGAAAACAGTATGGAGGCTAATAGGATCCACCAGTTCTACTCCTGGATATACATCTGGACAAAACTATAATTTGAAGAGCTACATTTGCCCCTATTTTCAAAGCAGCACTATTTACAGTAGCTAAGACATAGAAATAACCTAAATGTCCCTCAACAGATGGATAAAGAAGATATGGCATATAGACACAATGGAATACTACTGAACCATTAAAAAGGAGATAATGCCACCTGCAGCAACACGGATGGATTAACTTATACAATCATTATATTAAAGGATGAAGTGACGTAAATCAGAAAGAGAAAGACGAATATCACATCACTTATATGTGCAATCTAAAATGTGACACATATAAATTCATCTACAAAACTGAAACAGACTCACAGTTACAAAAAGCAGATTTTTGGTTGTCAAGGTGGAGTGGGGGAGAGGGCTGGGAGTGGGAGGTTGGGGTTAGCAGATGCAGACTACTACGAACAGAATGACAAATAGCAAGGTCCTGCTGCACAGCCCAGGGGCTTTATTCAGTACCCTGTGATAAGCCACAATGGAAAAGAATAGGAAAAAGAATGTATATATGCATATATATATATATATATATATATGGAAGTTGCTCAGTCGTGTCTCTTTTTTTTCTGACCCCATGAACTATACAGTCCAAGGAATTCTGCAGGCCAGAATATTGGAGTAGGTATCCTTCCCTTCTCCAGGGGATCTTCCCAACCCAGGGATCAAACCCAGGTCTCCCACACTGCAGCAGGTTCTTTCGCAGCTGAGCCACCAGAAAAGCCCATATATGTGTGTTTGTGTGTGTATATATATATAAGTATATACGTGTGACTGAATCACTTTGCTATACAGCACAACTTACCACAAGATTGCAAGTCAATTTTACTTTAACAACTTTTTTTAAAGAAAGGTGGAGCCTCCATCTCCCAGTCTCTGTGAGAGCATCAGAGCCTACCTTCATGATCAGCACCAGTTAGCAGCCGCAGATGGCTTAATCTCACAAATGAACCTCACCAAAAGTCCTCCTGTGCTTACCCCGACTCATTGCAGTTTTATCACTTTTTGTATCAGTGAAATTTAGTTCATTCTCTCTCTTCCTGTAACAGTCTTGATTCCTACTGTAATGGGATTGAATAAAGTTGTCCTTTCCTGTAACATTAGGTACAGTTTTACTCGGACAAGTCACATGCTGATGGCCTCCTCTGTCGCAGAGATTCAGGGCACTGTTCGAGCATGGTTTTAATGGTTAAGCCTGAGGAGTAACAGAATTTCAAGACTGGAGGTTTTGAGTGTGTGTGTGTACATCAGCTGGGTAATTGAGGGCACATTTTTCTCTTGATCTCACCATCTCATCTTAGTGCTCCCATAGATGACTCCCTGTTCCAATCCCTCCCCCACAGGAGAAGAAGAGTGAATTGTTTACTCATCAACCTTGGAATTTAAAACATCTGCTTGACTATGGGGCAGAGCAGTTTGAGAGAAAGTAAGCACTATATGTTATTAATCAACTGAAAAATAAATAAATAGTTTTCAAACTAGGATAAGGAGCATTTTGGCAAAAAAAGAATCTGCCAGCCATGCAGGAGACCTGGGTTCGATCCCTGGATCCAGAATATCCCCTGGAAAAGGGAATGCTGACCCACTCTAGTATTCTTGCCTGGAGAATTCCATGGACAGAGAAGACTGGTGGGCTAAAGTCCATGGGGTAACAAAGAGTCAGACACGACTAAGCCACTGATACTTTCACTTCAAGATTTTGTCAGTTCAGTGCTTAAAACCTGAAGATATTAAAATTATAAATTCTGTTTAAAATATTTAAAGGGATTTAATTAACGCTATTGCTCAAGGAACTGATTATCTGAGAGCTTAAACCATTAGACTTGAGCAAATCAAATTTAATTAAAGAATAAGTAAAGGAGTAAAGGTGACTGTTGGTTCTCAAGTGGAATTTATTAGATGTATAAATGACAAGAAAAATTATGTGAAAAATAGCTTAAAGACCTAAGGAAAACATGATTTTTTAATTTGGAACTCTAATAAACGGATTGTCAATTTAACTACAAAATGTAGAAGAATATTCATTGCCAAAAGGCATCTAAGAACTCACATTAACTATTAAAATACTTTACTGATGTGCCTAGCCTTTCAGATATTGTTTTGAAAAACATGACCACAGATGTGAATGCCACTAAAAGGTTAATAAAGGACTCTAAACATTGACCATGGTGACCTTATCTGTACAAACTCTTGGATCGTTTATTAAAAAGCAATCAACATTCTAAAAGATATGGCCCTTTAAAATAAATCTTCTGTAACCTAAAATATCAATAAGGATACTATTTGGTGATTTTAACTGATGTTTATTTTTGCAAGTATACTGTCAGAAAAAAAAAGACAACAGGCGAAAAATGGAGTTGCTTATGCTAAGGCTGATGTCACCAAACTGCCAAATTGAGACCTGACTTAATTAGAGTTTCTGTTCTCTCAGAAATGCAATGTTAAACCAGTCAATCAGGAATACCTGATCAGCATTAGTTAGGTAAGCTGCTGGAAAAGACCCCCTGCTATTCCGTAAAGCAGGGTTCTCCAGCCACCCCACCTCCCCTGGTTCAGAACCAAGCCACACAGCAGGAGACGAACAGCAGGCACAACCAAAACCACCCCCTTCCCCACCGCACACCCTATCCCGTTGGAAAAGTATCTTCCATGAAATTGGTCCCTGGTGCCAAAATGGTTGGAGGACCTCTGCCCTAAAGGTACAGGACCTTGCAATAACCGACCTGATTTTTCCTGTGGTATAACTTTCTTATCCCCGCGTCCTTCTGCCTGTAAAAGTTTTTCATTTTGAATGGCTCCTCAGAGCTCCTTTCTTCTGTCAGATTGCATGCTGTCCAATTCACAAATCATTGAACAAAGCCAAGTAGGTCCTTAAATTGTATCAGTTGAATTTTTTTTTTAAACAATATCAAATTTCAGTAGATCCTTCATGCCCAGTGACTCAATTCTACACATGGGTAGAATTTTATTTAATGTTGTTGAACTAGTCACTTAAGTCTGGGACAAAATAGAGTTGGCAACACAGGTGGCTTAAAGAGAAGGAAATATAACTTTACCTTAACATACGTTGTCCAATGCAGGTGCCTTAAGGAAACGAAACTTAAGTTTACCTAACAAAAGTTTCAGGAAGTTACAGAACTTCGCAGAAGTCCACAGAGGATGCGAGCCAGTCCCCAAATGCCAAGTCTGTGTACCTTATCTCCAGATTTCCTTACTGCCCTGACTCAGCTATCTGCATCCCAATGAGGACGGAGAGCTTGAGGCAACCAATCAGCTAAAAAAGTTCCACGTGTATCCCATAACAACTCCTCATTTAGTGAGCAACTCAGAGCTGTTCCTGTAGCCTTGAATTTCTCAGCTTGCAGGCCGAAGCTTTGACAATAAACTTGTCTTTCCGCTTTTTTTCACTCCATGTGCAGAGTTTGGCTGTTGACAATATTTTATGGTATATGAGACATCTTTGTACTAGAAACAAGCGTGATTCATTGTGCCTATTTAGAGCATTTCCACATAACTTTACAATTTTAGATTATTATAAGGTCCGTCTAGTCAAGGCTATGGTTTTTCCAGTAGTCATGTATGGACATGAGAGTTGGACTGTAAAGAAGGCTGAATGCCAAAGAATTGATGCTTTTGAACTGTGGTGTTGGAGAAGACTCTTGAGAGTCCCTTGGACTGCAAGGAGATCCAACCAGTCCATTCTGAAGGAGAACGGCCCTGGGATTTCTTTGGAAGGAATGATGCTAAAGCTGAAACTCCAGTACTTTGGCCACCTCATGCGAAGAGTTGACTCATTGGAAAAGACTCTGATGCTGGGAGGGATTGGGGGGAGGAGGAGAAGGGGACAACCGAGGATGAGATGGCTGGATGGCATCACTGACTCCATGGGCGTGGGTCTGGGTGAACTCTGGGAGTTAGTGATGGATAGAGAGGCCTGGCGTGCTGCGATTCATGGGGTCACAAAGAGTCGGACACGACTGAGCGACTGAACTGAACTGAACTGAACTGATCGAGGTAGAAGACATTAGGCTAAGTACCTGAACCTAATCCATTGTTGCTATTCTAGTTGTGTGTTGAGACACACATCCAAAATCATATCATTTAAAAAAATGAAATCAGAGTGCTAATATCTTATACGGCACAGTCCTGGTGGCTCAATTGATAAAGAGTCTGCCTGCAATGTGGGAGACCTGGGTTTGGTCCCTAGGTTGGGAAGATCCCCTGGAGGAGGGCATGGCAACCCACTCCAGTATTCTGGCCTGGGGAATCCCCATGGACAGAGGAGCCTGGTGGGCTGTAGTCCATGGGGTTGCAAAGAGTTGGGCACAACTGAGTGACTAAGTACACACAAGATTTTATTTCACTTCATTTCTCACTGGGGCCAGGGGTCCCTAAAGAATCAGGTATATTTGCTCTAACTCTTACAGAATTGCTAAGAAATTGAATGTGATGTACACGTATTTTATATAACTAAATGTCTGTTATCACCGATGTGAATTCCCCAGTATAAAATTGTTCTTATGGGAAATATGATACACTTCAAGGAGCCTTGATTTATTCTTTGGGTTTCAAGAGATAATTTTGTGAGAAAATGGGAACTTCCTGCTTTCAGACCTGTGAAAGCAGGCCCTGTTCCCTCTTCGAATAAACACATCACAAAGATAACATTACCATCTGAATGGATGTCACCAATGGGAAGTCAGAAACACTTAATAAAAAAGCTAATTGCAAAACCTTTGAGAGGAAAAGCCTGGTGAGACTTCTCAGAAGGCCAAATGAAAAATAGATGTCGGTTTAAGTGTAACTAAAGAAAGAGAAATAAACTAAGCAAGGATGGAGAATATAGGGACCTGGGGCTGTGAAAAGGCAGAGCAGAAGGAGACGATGGAAGATTTTTTCAAGTGGATTTCGGGGAGGAGAGGAGGCACACAGGAAGCAAGAGCAGTGACACTGACATTGGTATTTACTAAAGGCAGTTTCGGAGAAGGCGATGGCACCCCACTCCAGTACTCTTGCCTGGAAAATCCTATGGATGGAGGAGCCTGGTGGGCTGCAGTCCATGGGGTCGCTAAGAATCGGACACGACTGAGTGACTTCACTTTCACTTTTCACTTTCATGCATTGGAGAAGGAAATGGCAGCCCACTCCAGTGTTCTTGCCTGGGGAATCCCAGGGACGGGGGAGCCTGGTGGGCTGCCGTCTATGGGGTCTCCACAGAGTTGGACACCACTGAAGCGTCTTTGCAGCAGCAGCAAAGGCAATTTGGCTTCCCCATCAATAACAGAAAGCATTTCTCAAGGCGACTGTCCAGCCCAGGAAAAAAGGACTAGAGAAAACAGCATGCCCCAAGGCCAACCTGTTTTACCCAGCAAGGACTGACCTAGTTCTGTGAACTGTTGGAAAGAACTGCATGGACAAAGCTGAGGGAGAAATTCAGCACTTTTCATTTTTCACCCAGTTCGAATAAAAACCAGGACACAATCAACATAACAAAAGGTATGCCACTACCTTAATATAATTCATCAAAACCTTTCTCTCTTTAGAAGCCTATTCTCTGCAAGCAGTTAGATGTCTCACAGAGCTAATGAAATGCATCATCAAAGAAGCACTTGTATTCACGGGCATTTGCAAGAGTTATGGGCATGGCCACCTACTGGATATGCTGTGAAGTGCAAGGAGAGGTTCCCTATTTAAAAATCCCTCCCTCCTGGGCTTGGTACTGCGCACAAAAAGGTACCCCCAGCTGGGTAATTCAGACTAAGGAATTCTTTTCTGTGAAGTCAGGTGAAAAGGTTGTTAACTGAAAGGAAAACTAGACTGCTTTTTCCGGCATGATTCTCATCTCTAATAGCATTGAGATGGTAACTTGGGGGTATTTCCCCAGCTTTTCTTCTTTGTAAAGTACTCCAATTAAAATGAGTTGGCCTGAGAGAAATATTTATCTGGGGAGATCCTGTCATTCTAATCGTAGCTTGCTGGACAACCAAGGATACATGATTCAAGCTGGGCCAGTCAGGATCTTTTGCTCAAGAATTTAAACTTGGATACACAGAAATTAGGAGTTGCAAATTGAGATGAATGAACTCTCTCTTAGGAATTTTGCTTCTCAAATCTCAGTCACGCAGGTAGACTTTTAAAGGAGGAAAATATCATGGAATCTTGGTAATATCATAATAATTTTTATATGACAATCATGGATAAGCATAAATGTATTTGCATGTATAGCCACTAGCTCTTTACAAGGTCAAAGGTAATTATAAATACAAACAAAATTATAATAATCAATAACAGTTAAATGTAGATAAATTTCATATGTAGAGAATGCTGTTTTCCTTAAAGTATATCACTGACTGCTGCTCAACGTGTTATGTTGAAAAACCGATTTTCCCATGACTAGACTTTCAGTCAGTATATTTGACACTATGAGCTGATACAACATTCATCTCAAGTGCCCACTGCTTACTCAGAGACTTTGTTCTTTAATCAACAGCCTTCAGTCTTTAAAGTAGCACTGCTTGGTTGGAACTCCACTATAAATATCCAAATTCAAGTTTTAAATCATGAACAGAAATCAGTTAGCAATATTTGGTTTTAAGATAGTTTTCCAAATGATCCAGAATGGGGGTGTTGTTTTTTTTTTATAATCATCATGCCAAATATATCAAATATTTAAATCCAAATAAATATCACAAAATGTATCCCCATTTTCCTAAGTCTTTGCAGGTTCCAATTTGAGCCTCACTGCTATAGAGAAACACTAATTGAACTTTCTGCAATAATGAAAATGTTCTATGTCTGTTCTATCCAATACAATAGTCCCATGTGGCTATAGGTTTACTTGAAATGTAGCTAATGTGATTGGTCAATTGAATATTAAATTTTATTTAATTTTAACTAATTCAAATTTAGTCACATTTGGCTAGCAGCTACTGTAATAACCAGGAGAACAGTACTTCTTTTGAACCTCTGTCAAATGCTGGCTTTCCAAATATTACCAAAACAACTTCTTACATAACAAAAATTACCCACAGAGTTTGGGGTCTTCCCAGGTGGCACTAATGGTAGAGAACTCACTTGCCAATGCAGGGGACTTAAGAGACGCAGGTTTGATCCCTGGGTCAGGAAGATTCCCCTGGAGGAGAGCACAGCAACCCACTCCAGTATTCTTGCCTGGAGAATCCCATGGACAGAGGAGCCTAGAAGGCTACAGTCCACAGGGTCACATGGAGTCAGACATGACTGAAGTGACTTGGCACGTACCCACAGAATTTAGTAACTTAAAACAACAAGCACTCTTTCTGTTCACAGTTTCCATGGACCAGGAATTGGGGGGCAGCTTAGCTGGGTGGTTCTGGTTCAAGGCCTCGTGGAGCTGTAGTTATGTTTGTGGGGGCTGCAGGCATCTGGAAGCTCAGCAGAGCTGAAGGATTAACTCTAAAATGGCTCACTCACAGGTTGTTGGCAGAAAGTCTTGTTTCCCAGCCAGTGGGCCTTGTCTTAGGGCTGCTTGCTGTATTCTCACTCATGACAGCTGGGTTTCTCTAGAGCATGCAGTCCAAGAGAGCAGGCTGAGTGCTTTCTGTGACCTACTCTCTAAATCCAAATTCCTCACTTTCTCCTTAATCTATTTGTTAGAAGCAAACCACCACATTCAGTAGAAGCTCAACTAGAAGGGAAGTGGGCTCCAACTCTTGAAGGAAAAAGTATCAAAGAATCTGTACGCATAATTTAAATCCACTATAGACAACTTATTTAAAGCAATGGAACTAATAAGTGGAAAAGCCTGCCTTTGAATTTGTTTTGAGAAATGGAAATATTTCCTGCCATATCAGTAAACAAGGATGTCACAGTGATCAGCAACTGCAGTTTGCAATGTGAGCCAGGTTAGCCCTGAGGAAACTGAGGAAAGAGAAGAACTGTCCTCTAGCAGCCCTCAGACTGCAGCCCCTCCCTACTCTGAGTCCTGAGGAAACTGGGTATGTGCGAATATGAGATCCTGACCCCATAGAGCTGAGGTGCACATCAGAGGGATGATTTCAGGGAGTCTAGACTCTGGCAGCTTCCCATATGTAAAAAAAGTGCCAAATTCCTTAAACTGGAGTATCTGGTTTTCTTTAAATAACAGTAATCTTTTGATGTTCTGGACTATTCCCTTTGTTGCAAAATCCCTACTATATCCTAGCTCCCCTCTTGCCTCCTCTGAGCACTATTTCAGAGCTGAGATGGTGTCTCACAGGCTGCAGTCCTAATCTTGCCTCAAATAAAGCACTCACGTTGTGTGTTTTTTCCTGACAGTTTCAATCTTTGCCTGGGCCAGATGCTTTAATCACAGCTCTCTACTGCCTAGAGCAACCATACATTTGAACACATGATCTCTTGGGAGTACATTTTGAAACCAAATGCAAGTCTCTAAGCTCAATTTTTGTTGATTTCAAAGGTATTTAAAAAACTTGTTAGTTCCTAAATGCTATATTATAATTTGGTATTTTTTAAAAGAAGTCCTATTTATAAGTCAAGTATATTGACTTATGTCTATAACTTTATGTCTATATTTATAAGTCAAATAATTAGATTTATGTTTACAAAGAAGGTACAGAATCAATGTGGCGTTTGGAATCCCAGAATTCACTGTTGTATTGAATAACCAATTAAACTGCTCTTCCAGGGGTCTCAGAGTGATCCCAACCTCCTCTTTGCTGGTCCTGTGTATACTTATTTCAACTGTGTCCCACATGGTTAGGCTAGGGAATTTCAGCATCAAAGAAGCACAGTTCAAGTGATGTTTCCAACTTTTGCCTAATCTCTCAAAGGACAAAAAAGAGAATCCATGTACATAGTCAACAAGAATTCTTACTAAAATCCCATCGTTTTCTATTCTCTAATATCACAGAACACTCCCAAGCCTCTCATTCTGACAGAATTTTTGCATCCTCTATGCCCTTCTATGCCTCGCTTTCTCCCCTTCTCCCACTCCACCTACAATATGTTGCTTTCACAAGAGCCTCTCTTTGAGTCAATATCCCCTGAGTATATCAGCTATTCTTTCCTCATTATTGGTGAAAAGTTTGGCGGTAAAGTGGTTGTTGCTTCTGTCTTTTCTCTCACAGACAACACCACAACCCAAAGCACTAAAGACCTTGAAAGCAGAAGAGACAGCAAGACAATATATTTCTCTGCAACCTACCTTGGAGTAGGCGTAGTCACCTACCATGCGGGAGGCGAGACACAAGTTCATAAACGTTTTCTCTGCCAGGCTAGGCACAGCTGAGACAGCCACACTTAATGGTGATTGGAAAAAACACACACGCTCTTTCTTTTAAATATGAAACACTTAGCAGGAAAATAAGTTAGTAGAGAGAACAGAAGCAAAGAGATGAAGAGCTATATGGCAGTAAGCCTTGCATAAACATTAGACCTGAGGCAGAAAGAAGCAAAATAGTTTTAAAATAAAGTCTAATTAACTGAGGCAACTCAAGTGTGCCTCTCCCCGGCAACCCAGAGGAATCTAATATACATATTTAAAGGGATAAAAATTGTGTTTGTTATCTTCCCACAAGTTTTACTTAGGGTTTGTTATTTCTTTTTTTAGCCTCAATGTTAGTCTCAACATGGATTGTAGAGTAAGTGATGGCTAACATATCCTGCACTATTGCTATGTATCAGGAACTGTGCTAAATATATTAATACATCACTATTATTATCTCCATTTTTACATCGAAATTTTAAGACAGGGTACCTCCCAGGAGGCTCAGTCATAAGGACCTGCCAGTGCAGGAGACGCAAGAGAGATGGGCTTGATCCCTGGGTTGGGACAATTCCCTTGAGGAGAACAAGGCAACTGACTCCAATATATTATTCCTGAAAAATTCCCTGGACAGAAGAGCCTGGCAGGCTACAGTCCATGGGGGTTACAAAAAGTTGGACATGCCTGAGTGACTGAGGATGCACATACCTAAAAATAATTAACCCCCCAAGTCATACAGCTAGGAAGTGGCAGAAGTGGGATTTGAATCTAGATAGTCTGGCTCCAAAGGCTGACTTCTAGCCATGGTACTCTTTTCTTATCCTAAATGAGATTCCCTGGATGTCAAAGGATAATTTCTAGATGTCTTATCCTGACATGTGGCACCTTCACAATTTAGCCAACAACCTTTAACTAACTCCATCATTTCAACCCTATCACCTGCAGACTCTCCTCCCACAGTCAACCACAGCGTGCGCCAGCAGGCTCTGTGGCACCTTCCTGCACGTCTGTGCTTTCTGAAACCAGAAAGCCTGAGAGAGGGGAAGATGGCACAGAAACCAGCGCTCAAGCAGCAGTGGGTCTCCCAACTGCCACGCTTTCAGACCTCTGAATTCTGAGGCTGTAGAATCCAACTTTGATGAACAATGCGATCTTTCAGACTATATTATACGTGTTTATTTAGACTCTCAGCTGAAGAACAAGGAAAATGAAATTTAGTCCCGAGCTGTGTGAACATGGTCTGACTCTTGGATGATTTATTTTTTATGACAGATTCCATTTTCTGCTGCTGGCATGATTACACGGGAATACATTTGTCTACTGAGAGTACATTTTTGTCTTTTGCATGGGTTAACTCGGTGGTAGCATTTAATTTATGAACTATTATTCACTTACAGACCAAAACTCAGTGCATGCTCAGAATTACTAAGTTTATTCAAATGCTATTGCAGGAATCAGTCTTGAGAGGCAAAGGGACATCAGTGCCAGCTTGAGATTATCTTGTTATCTTCCAAGTGCAGACATCATTGAGATGAGTTTCCTGGATAAACCTAAGTTTGAAGATGTATCAATATATACTCTGTTAGGAAGGCTGTATTGCAGTATGGTTTGCTCTATAATGCAATTGTTGAAAACGAGATATGTAGAGTGAAAGTGGGTGGATGTACATGAACGGGGACTAGGGAATGCTCTTCTGAAAGAGGCTGTCATTTGTCAAGGCTAGCCAATTATAATGATGGAACGAGGTCTAAAGTTGCTGGACATTCTCATTTTGAGAGAAACCATATTTCTGGATGTCTACGTGAAATACCCTGATGTTTAAACGTTGGCAAGTAGTAGTAGTAATAGCTGTAAGTAGTAGTATGTAAGTAGGTAAGTAGTAACTGGTAGGCATAATTCTAAGTATGACCTTCCATGTCTCATCCTATCCCTTTTGAATGTAAATGGGATCTGTTAATATGACAAGTATTTGTTCCCTGACTTTCATGTTATGAGGCAAAAGGTTGATTATCTAAATTGATCTAATCAATGACATAGCATTAGAGGGAGGAAGCAGGAGAAAGGTAGATATGATAGGCATTTGCTGGCTTTGGTGCTATAATATAGAAGGCCAAGACCAAGATCCAGAAAGCCTGCAGAGGCTGAGAGTGGTCCCAGCAGAGAAAAGGAACTAATTCAGTCCCACAACCACAAGGAACTGAATTCAGCCAATAACCTGAATGGGCTTCAATGCGAATTCTTCCTCAGATCTTTCCAGGAAGCGCTCATCTTAGTCATCACTTTCATCTTGGTCTTGTGAGATCCTGAGCAGAGAATGCAACTGAGCCCAGTTTGACTTCTGACTCACAGACTCTGAGATAATAAACAGATGTTGAAGGAGGAAACAGACAGAGCTGGACTCCATCTTAGGCCAGGCGCGAACTTTAGGCTACACGTATGGTCACCCTCCCAATGGACTCTGAATTTTGTGCCTGATGTCTATAGAAATGGCATACCAATAGAAAACCAGACTCCCATATAAAAGAGCTTAAAAAAATATGCCAATTATCTCTGTAACAGAACAAAGTGGTAAATTGCATTATGTTTATCGGGATATGACCACAGGCCTATTGATAAATATCCACTGTTTATCTAGTCTTGTGACACATGAATCATGGGTTAACTTTGATCGTATCTCTCTTTCACCTTGTCCAGACTAGTTTCAAGGAATTTGGGGAGATGGGTTTGAGCAAGTACATTTACAGTACATAAAGTTTTCACAAAAACTGGTCGGAGTCCTTGGCTAAGAGGAGAGTCTGCCCTGGGGCCGCCGGTCTAATAAACTGCATCTGAGTGAGTTTGTTTCCGGAAACACGTGGCTACAACAATGTGACCTTAAGTCACTAACTATGTGGTTATTTGTTACCCAGAAACAGAAAACGTAATACAGTAAGCAATTTAAAAATTTTTGAAGTTGTTTGTAGGTCACTTAGCACAAATCAGTCAAAGAAGTATTAATTTGCAGCTTGGTTTTAACTAGGGCTTCCCAGGTGGCACTGGTAATAAAGAGCCTCCCTGCCAATGCAGGAGACATAAGGACACAGGTTTGATCCCTGGGTCGGGAAGATCCCCGTGAGGAGGGCACGGCAACCTACTTCAGCATTCTTGCCTGGAGAATTCCATGAACAGAGGACCTGGCGGGCTACACTCCATCGGGTCACGAAGAGTTGGACAGAACTAAAGCAACTTGGTACGCATGCATGTTATAAATGAGGTGAATGAATTCAGATGGAAGCATTTTTCCATCTTCCAAGGTAACACACTATTCCATGTACTTCTTACGGTCCTCACTTTAAAAGCACCCTTAAAAAATGTTTTGATTTGAAATGCAAATAAAATTATCCACATTTTGGATAATGGGTGCAAGCATAAGGTGATGAAGGACATAAGTGCATTGATTATCAGCTTTGTGGATGTTTTCTGCATTTGTTACTTTGAGATCATTGAGGTAAATCAAGAAGAAGGAAAATTTGTTACTTTTTTCCTAAAAAGAACCTGGGAATGATTATTTTCTTAAAACCCTTACTGAAAGCACCACAGATGTGCTTCATTTATTCTTGATTTGGGGCATATCTTTTAAGACAAGTGGCAATAAAATTTACATTCCCAAATAGTCTCTAGCTTGAATAGCAAACAGTACATACAGGTAAGTTCAGAAATTCCATATGAGGTCGTTTCTTTTGTATAAACAAATTTTGGAAGATTATTCCAAGTGGCCCTGGAAATATATTTATACTCATTGGATGTTCCCAATAATAGCATTCTTTGGCTAAAGTAGTTTTTAAATATACAAGTGATTAATTAATAAATATCTTTTCTTGCAGCCCTTACAAGATTCTACTTATCTATTCAGCATCTTTAACTGAATATCTATTATGTTTAAGGGACTATATCATTAACAGAATTCTAAGAACAAAGGCAACTAAAAAGACACAATAGCTGTGTGGCTTCAGGTTCCTTACCATCTTCCTTTTCTTATTCAATCTTTCTCTTATAGTTAGAAGAGGGCATGTATGGATTCTATTAAAGATGCTATCAACATTTCCTAACTACTGCTGTTCACCAACACACAGATGAATAACAATTTGAAGACATAAGACAGTTGGACCCATTCAATTGCAAGTGGAGATGTTGGGGAACTTCAATATCCTTCCAAAAATCTCCTCCCAGTGCTTACAGAGATCCTGCCCAGGGGTGCCTACACATAAATGCTGGTGAGCTGCGTCTGCACACAGGCAGGTCTGAGAGCCTCCTGCCCTCCTTGCAGATAAATGTGACAGCTGCAGGTATTACCATTCATACAAGTACTCCCCATTTGGGCACGTTCACATCAGGGGTAGAGCTTTTAAGAGCGGGTTAGAGCCCTGGGGTAAACCTGAGGGAGCCCTGGCTAATCACTTCTCCACATGAATTTTACACACCCTTGTTCAGACTGACTCAGCCCCATCTCCCTAAGCCTCCTTTCCAGAGTGCCAGGCCATTGTTTGTACAAGGCCCTCAGCTTGGTGCGTGGGGCTGGAGAGAGAGTCGTCAGCTGCTCTTTCCAGGTGAAATTTCTATTCCCTGTGGCCTAAGGCCAAAATGTGAGAAGAGAAATGCTCCCCTTTCATTAGCGCTTATTATGTCTTTAAAATCAGCCGTCTGCATACTCAGCAGAGCCATCAGATAATGGGTGTTCAATAGGTAAAGCAGACATCTTATCTTTAGGGGCTACAGATGACTTTTAACACCTGTTTAGAAATGCTAAGGCCTATGTCAAACATAATAATCACAGTATCACTGTTGTTTCTTTTGGAATTTTCCAGTTAGTGTCCGAGACATATTAAATAGGACATCCATTAAACTCTTCCCTTTGAACAGTAAGTACTGTTGATTCTGGTATTCCACTTTTTTTTCAGTTCAGGTCCCTTGTTTTATATGAAGAGAAATACAAAGTTACTTAAAACATATTTTCGTATACCTTCTAAAAATTTGTTACTGTTACCCCCTAGACAGACCTCTACGATATTGTTAATACGCTAGAAGTTGCAATTTTTTGGCCACAAAATCTTTTTTTTTTTCTTTTCAAATTAACATGATAACAATTTAAAATTATTTACAATAAATGGTAGTGGTTTAAAAGTGTTTACAGTATTTTCCTATGACGTGTTCAAACTCCTATTCCATTTTTGCCTTAGTAATGTTGAGACTTGATTTGCAACTTGACCTTTCTTTGAAATTAACAGTCATAGAGTAACTGGCTTCTGGCGGTATCAATATTTGCCTGGCTGGTAAAATGTTTTCCTCTGTTTGCACATGCTCTACTTTCTAGTTCTCTGGAGGTCCTGGATATTTTCTGCAAATCATTCTGTGAAAAGGAAATTTCCAGAGCATACTGCAAATCCATGGTGTCCCGCAAGGAGTCAGGCGCTCACGTAGATAATGTGCCAGCTGGCTCACTGGGAACTTTCCTCTACTTCTGTTTTTTTGCTAATGGCATATAGAAATTTTCTTTCCAAGTTTGCAATTTAGATAACATTAGTATCAAGTATAATTTTATTTGATAACCCATTCATTTTACTTAAACCCTAAAGTGTGTTTAGGGTATTAATCATTTCCAGTTTCTGAGTGTGCCCAATTATAAGACATCCTTTTTTCAAGCTAGCTAATAAAGCTCTTGGTTGGTACTGAAAAAGCAAACAGCTAAAGGGCATACTATTTTTAAAAAGGGCTAATTACTTACTGTGTTATATTAACAAGGGGATGTCTTACAGTGTGCTCTCTATGGCCAGCCCTGTGGCTTCTGCAGATGAACTAAATTTCTAGTAGCAAATCTTTAAAAAAATGTATTGTCAAGGAAATACGAAGTCAGATTTTGGAACAAAATAGTCACTGAATTTTAACATATAAGAGAGAGAGAAAAAAAAAACATTAGAGAAATACCTTTATAGGTGTGGTTTCTGGAAAGGCAGACAATTAGAATGTTTGGTAAACAGTGAACATTGGCAAAAAACAGTAGGTGTCTAGCCCCCAGGGATATTTTATACAGATCAGGAAATGCACTGCTTTAACCTGTTTCTTATATCTCTTAGTTAGTACGTTTGTCCATTTTTAGCGTGTTTGTTATTCTACTACCTCCAATCTTAAAAATATTCTTTTTATATTTATATGTGTTAATATTATTTTCAGGTTTGAACTGAAGTTCTGATCTAGCTCTGGGAGTCACTTTGCTATTTAAAATGTCTTTACCTGCTCAGTCTTCTTCTGTTTAATCTAGAGAAGAGAATTTTTTCCTGTGGAAAAAGAACTTTTGTCTCTCTTTGAGGATAGGTCCTTTTTTATCCAAGGGTAGGATGAGTAGACAATTTTTGTCCTGGGATTTAGAAAACATATGTGAATATATGGAGATATGTATATGTAAAGATATAAATATATGTAAGTATACACATGTAATTATTGTACAATTACTATATGTATACACACGCAGCACATACATGTGTACATATGTGTCCATATTATATGAGATGAGATGTCCAGACAAGAAATGAGCACACTGCGATCCGAGAAAGCTGGTTGCTAGCTGAGGCTAGGGTTGGGCCGGCTTATTCAGGAGTGGCCACTGTCCACTCGTGTCTGCTTGCAGGCTGTATAGCCATTCAGCAACTCACTTTTTAACTTTAATGTTAATTGTCTGAAATTTAACTTTAAAACTGGTACTCAGTTCATGTTAACTATGTTTGAAACAGCTTACCTAAGTGGATTTTCTTAACTAAGTTTTTGAAATCTGAGTGCAGATGAAGTTTTTCTGATGGATATTTAGTCTCCAAATTGAGATGCGCCCTGAGTGCGCAGCACAGGGTGGATTTCAGACAGTGCAGAAGAGAGAAAAGGCAAACTGTTGAAGATTTTACTAAAACATATTTCAGCTTATTTTATGTTGAAACAATGTTTTGATATGTTCAGATAAGAAAGCATGTACGTTATAATTAATTTTACCTGTTTCTTTTTACTAATAATGCTACTAGACAATTCAAAATGGTCTGTGAGGCTCCTGTCATATTTCTAGTCGAAGGGCTGTAACTGGCTAAAGAGTATGAAGTCTCACGAGTGAGCAGAGTGAGGTCAGTTTCCTTCTCCTTTGCCACTGCTATTGGCAAAGACTCTCAAGTGGCCAAACTGGAAGGTTTCACTCCAGCCACCATGAGCCTGACTTCAGCTGCTCATTGGGTTCACTCTTGGCCTCAGAAGTTCAACTTGTACCAGGTTTCTGGGCAGCACTGCCCAACACTGTCTGAGTCTCTAGCCTCTCAACTGGCCAAAGAGCCTGCCCCGTTCCTGCACACCCCCGTACCCTGGGTAAGGGCTGGCCTGGGGATGGCAAGCTTACCAGGAGAGCCATTTGCCTGGGCCCTCAAAGAGACACTGATGTTAGGCACACCATCATTCTCCCATGTTCAGAGGGTCTATAGGGAATTTGGTCCAGCTTTTCCACCTTGAATATCATTCACAAAACCAGCTTATACTTGGCTGCCTCCATTCAGAACACCAAGTCAGAACTAAACCACACTCAACACAATTACCAAAGATGGCTATAAGCACTCAGGCATTCTTAAGGCTGTGACTGGACTTCTAGACTTTCCACTATGTCTTGTGAATATGGTTCGCTAGAACTGACAGATACACATGATTTGTATCACAAATGATGTGCAGAGTGACTCCATCTACTGTGGCTGCACTTCATTATCCGATGCCATCTATAGGGTATAAAATCTAGATGAACACTGTATTTAATTTTTCCTAGAAAAACAAATCACAAAATGAGATTAGGATATAGATTTTCTGACTTGGAATTCAATGGTTTTACATTATACACCTCCTTTATAAGTGTCCCATTAACCAGGCTCAAATATGTTAGTTGAAATCTAAACCCAATGAACCATAAGGATGTTCACCACAGTGCTTACTCTCTCCTCTGTTTTCTCTATTTGGTCTTTCTTGTGGGAGAACTATCCCAAGGTGAAATTCATAGTGTTTTGATCTCTTCAGGCTCCACCTGTCTTCTAGGCTCTAGCATTAGATTTTCAATTGCTTGGTATATTTTATCTCTTCCTCTAAAAAAATCCATATATTTAAATTGCACTATATAACTAAACCATCTTCAAAGGACTTGAAAAACAGAAAGAAAAAAGAAAATTTGGTCGAAAGTACATAGTGCATTACATCTAAAGGGGGAAAAAATTTCCAAGCATGAGGCAGAACTTTGTACTGGAGGACACAAACCCTCAGGTTTCTGTCCTCCTCCCGTGACCACTAAGCGGCATGCTCGTTATACATCTGTCTTCTCGGGGAGCTCCACCTGTGAAAGTGGCTCTTCTCAAATTAAATATTTTTATTTAACATAAGCTTAGGTTCAGCTGCTATCTCCACGTTCAGAAATATTTTTATTTAGTAAATATTTATTGAGCATGCATTATATTCTAGGCCCTAAAATTGAACATAAGTGAGATCACAATATATGTGTGCGTGTGTGGCTCAATCATGTCTGACTCTTTGCAAGCCCATGGACTGTAGCCTGCCAGGCTCCTCTGTCCATGGAATTTAATTTTCCAGGCAAGAATACTGCATTTTCCTCCTCCTCCAGTTGCCATTTCCTCCTCCAGATATATATATATATGTGTGTGTGTGTGTGTGTATAATTTGATTTTATATATGAAAGCAAATAATTCAGAGTCTTGTCTGACCTTGTCTGAGGGATCTGAAAGGCTTGTCTAAGGCATTTGAGAATATTTAAGGCCCTTGGGGTAAGAGAACCCACTCCAGTACTCTTGCCTGGAGAATTCCATGGACTGGGGAGCCTGGTGGGCTATGGTCCTTGGGATTGCAGAGAGTCGGACACAACGAGCACACAGCACTGGGCTAAGAGGAAGCAAATTACAGTAAAAGAAATGCTGTTCTAAACGTGGTCTCAGACAAAATATTATTGCTTGATGAACTCCATAATCTTCTTTGAATAAACTAGAATGGTGATAAATGTTTTGTAGTGTTCAATATTTGCTTAATTAGTTATGGGATTAATATTTGATTTGGGAAACCCTCCACTTACCCATCCACCTGACAGTTAAGAAGCTGGGAATTTTTAAGTATTTTGTAATCTAACCTACATTTTAAATAAATGTCTCTCTACTAGAAGAGCAACCTTTAAATTGGCCTACCAGAGGGATTTTTTTTTTTTCCAAGATTATACTAAAGTGTTGACACATGCTCATAGCTAAATTGTCTGGAAAGTTGTTGTTAATGTTTCAACAATTACTTCTTGATTCTATAACTAGGATAATGTAGAGAACAGAATCAAAATGGGGGCAGTGAACATGGTAATAAGGGAAATCAAGTGATAAGCGAAATCCAGATTGAGCAAAGAATTGTCATTTGATATTTGAACCTTATTCCTAAAAACAAAATGCAGAAGAGATGAGGGAGGTGGGTGATCAAATTTCATAAAGATCAATCTTTCTATAGTATTGTTAGCCAATAGGAATAGAAATATCAAGTGAGCACAAATACAAGCAGTATATTTAATTGTAAAATTTGTAGTAGCCACATTAAAAAAAAGAAAAATGATCAGGTGAATTTTAATAGTACAGTTAATATAATCCAATATACTGAAAATATTTTCATCTCAACATGTAATCACTACAAAAATTACTCGGTTGTATACCAACATCAACTCTATCATGCTATTATAGAATACTGGCAAACTTCAAAATTTCTAATCATAAATAAAAGGTTCATGAATGTCTTTACAATTTTATGGAAAGGAACTTGAGAACTTTTTATTTTCCTTTAATAAGATTCTACTTCAGAGTGTGCTATGTTTAATTTCTATAAATATGTTTACTAGCAGAAGAACTCCTGGGTAACTAACAGATTATGTATACTTGATGTGGAGAAGAGAGACTTCAATGATTATGTATCCAGATCATCTCCTCTGAACTAAAAAGTAATATTAATTCAGTAATGCAATATTGAGTGGACATGAGTCTGAGCAAGGTCTGGGAGTTGGTGATGGACAGGGAAGCCTGGCGTGTTGCAGTCCATGGGGTTGTAAAGAGTCGGACATGACTGAATGACTGATCTGATCTGATCTGATCTGAATGCAATATTTTAGTTATTAGTTTGTCCTCCCCCCAAAGCAAAACAGAAAGGAAACTTTTTAAACGTCTTAACCAATCACAGATTTAGACATAGATTTATTTCTTATAAAAGTGTTTTTTCTTTTAACAGGAACATCCAAAAGTCTGAAATAAAGGTATGTGAATTTCTCCAAATTTAAAACATAACCCACTGGTACTGTTGACTCTATCAGTGTCAGAATCTCCTTTGGCTACTATTCATTGGGCTTCTCACTAGTCATTCTCTTAGAGAACTTAGGTACCCATGAAAATAAGAAGCAGAGACCCAACAGTTTTAACTGTAAGTTCCTTAGGTTTGTGGCCTGAGTCTCAATGATGCCTAAGAAAGTTGCACACATATTAGGCATGTAATAAATATTTGTTGAATAATATTAATAATAATAGTAATATATAGCACTTAAGGTGTGACAAACTTTTCCAAGTGCTTTATGATTTTAAAATAGTCCATCTTCCCAAAATGCACATGAAAACATGCACAAATTCACAAATTATCAGAGAAATGCGTAACAAAAGTACACTGAGATATCATCTCACACCAGTCAGAATGGCTATCATCCAAAAGTCTACACATAACTAGAAGATGCCCCACACCGCAACTAAAGATTCCATGTGCCGCAACTAAGACTTGGCACAGCCAAATAAGATATTTTAAAAAGTCTAGACACAACAAATGCTGGCGAAGGTGTGGAGAAACTCTCCTGCAATGTTGGTGGGAATATACATTGGTACAACCACCATGAAGAACAGTGTAAGTGTGTTAGTTGTTCAGTCGTGTCCGACTTTTTGCAACCCCATGGACTGCAGCCCACCAGGCTCCTCTGTCCATGATATTTTCCAGGCAAGGATACTGGAGTGGGGTGCCATTTCCTTATCCAAGGATCAAACCCAGGTCTCCTGCACTGCAGGCAGATCCTTTACCGACTGAGCTACAAAGGAAAGAGATTCCTTAAAAAACTATTAAATAAACAGTGCTATCATATGATCCAGAAAAAATACTACTAGGTAGTTGGGCTTATCATACATACACTACCATATATAAAATAGATAACCAACAAGGACCTACTTGTATTGCACAGGGAGCTCTGCTCAATATTCTGTAATAGTCTATATGGGTAAAGAATCTGAAAAAAAGATGAATATATGTGTATATATATAACAGACTCACTTTGTACACATGAAACTAACACAACATTGAAAATAAATTATACTTAACAAATTGAAATTGAAATAAATATAGGAAATAATCAGGTCAGGAAGCAACAGTTAGAACTGGACATGGAACAACAGACTGGTTCCAAATAGGAAAAGGAGTACATCATGAGAAACGCTGGGGCTGGAAGAAGCACAAGCTGGAATCAAGATTGCCGGGAGAAATATCAATAACCTCAGATATGCAGATGACACCACCTTATGGCAGAAAGTGAAGAGGAGCTAAAAAGCCTGTTGGTGAAAGTGAAAGAGGAGAGTGAAAAAGTTGGCTTAAAGCTCAACATTCAGAAAATGAAGATCATGGCATCTGGTCCCATCACTTCATGGCAAATAGATGGAAAAACAGTGGAAACAGTGACAGACTTTTGGGGGCGCGGGGCTCCAAAGTGACTGCAGATGGTGGTTGCAGCCATAAAATTAAAAGATGCTTACCCCTTGGAAGGAAACTTATGACCAACCTAGATAGCATATTAAAAAGCAGAGACAGGACTTTGACAACAAAGGTCCATCTAGTCAAGGCTATAGTTTCTTCAGTAGTCATGTATGGATGTGAGAGTTGCTATAAAGAAAGCTAAGTGCCGAAGAATTGATGCTTTTGAACTGTGGTGTTGGAGAAGACTCTTGAGAGGAGTCTGAAAGGAGATCCAACCAGTCCATTCTGAAGGAGACCAGTCCTGGGTGTTCACTGGAAGGACTGATGTTGAAGCTGAAACTCCAATACTTTGGCCACCTCATGCGAAGAGCTGACTCATTGGAAAAGACTCTGATGCTGGGAAAGATTGAGGGTAGGAGGAGAAGGGGACAACAGAGGATGAGATGGCTGGATGGCGTCACTGACTCAATGCACATGAGTTTGAGTGGACTCCGGGAGTTGGCGGTGGACAGGGAGGCCTGGCGTGCTGCGGTTCATGGGGTCGCAAAGAGTTAGACAGGACTGATCGACTGAACTGAAACTGAAATAAATAAAATATTCCATCTTCAAAGCAATCTTATGAGTAGAAACTAAAACTATCCCATTTTATAGATTGGCAAACTGGATAAAAAGATATTTTTCATAAGACTTTTATATTACCATGAATACATTTACAAATTCAATAATGAGAGTATTTGTTACACTACTGATGTTATAAATATATTATAATGGCTGTGCTAATATAGTAGCTGGCATTTATTTAGTTTCCTGAGTGCCAGGCATCACTTGAAGTACTTTACAGATCTAATTCAATACTCCCAACAGCCCTATGAGACAGGTACTATTACCCCATGTTATAAATGAGAACACTAAGTTTTAGAAGATGGAGTCTTAAAAAAAATACTGTTGACCTTTGAAAACACAGTAATTGTAAGAGGTGGATATTATTCCAATCATCCACTTGATAGGTGAGGAAACTAGGCATAAAGAGTGTGAGTAATTGGCCAAGGTTACACAGAGAATGATACTGTTGGGACCCACACTCACACAGCCTAATACCAAAGGTGTGAGAATAATGTTCAAGTTTTATATCAATTCAGTGTTTACCTGGAGATAAGATGAATTGTGGAAATTTCCCAATCTCTGAGAGTGTGAATAAAGGAAACATTTATCCATTTTTGTCTATTACTGTTGTTCAACTCATTTTTACTAATATATATATATATATATTTTTTTTTTTTCCTCAACAAGTGTTCTAATTTTCCTCCTTTTAGAATTAAAACCCTACTCAGAGTACCCAAATAAGCATTCCAATTACTGGTATGAAAGACTAAGGTGCTTTGAAAAAAATTTCTCATTTTAAAGAGAGTTCCTTTTTCTTTTTATAATCTCTTAAAAATAAACCACCACCAGAATTCTTCTATGTTAAAAGCAACTTTAGAGCTAAAAGGTCCAAAAAAATGTTAATGGAATAAAAACAAAGAAACATTTAATAAGTTGATATTATTAAGTGAATATTAACATTTTATTTTATATTAATGCTTGTTTTATAATCATTTAGGTAGACTAATAATGAGTTTTCTAAAAATATTCACTGAATAAATAACTTTCATTTAAAAAGATATACCTAGTCCCTTCAATATATTTACTCATTTAAAAGCTATGAGGTCTTGCTATGAGGAATATAAAATAAAAAAATCACATACATCCTACTCATGGCTTATTAATAGTGCAAGCAACATTTTAAAGTTTGATACTTCTGTGCATAATTATTCAATTCTCTCCACATATAGACACCACACCTTGTTGTCAATAAATAATTCCACTTTATGTCAAAGTAATAATTTAGACAGATACAGGGTGCACATTTGCAAAAAAATATATGCAAGCTGGTTTACAAGCTAGCGAACAACCAACCAATAGAAAATACATCACCCAGTTAAGTCCACTGACACCAAGTAGTTGCTGTCGGGGCTTTACAAAGACTACAAAACTTTTCAGATGATTTCTTTCACTGTTTCTATTTACATGGTATGTTACATCAAAAATGTACAAAATATAAAATGTATACAGACAAATGTTTCACAAACTAGTTTAAGTTGTAAACTAGGCGGACCTACTGGGATGTATTGCAGGAATTTCTGTTTAATGATCATGTTTGGACTGTGGTTCTCAAAATGGCAGGGAAAGATTAGCAATTTTCTTAGATGACATATTGTACAAGGGCCACTAGTCACTCATCCAGCTACGCATATCGACGTTTCACCACAGACGTGATCCACGTTTGAGGCTTCAAAGTCAGGGTGCCCTTTCTATGTGCACAAATCCAGTTCCGACTTCCCTTAGGGCGATAGCACCGTGGAGGGCCTACAGATCAAGCGACACTCTGACCGCTGCACCGGTGTCTCGCGTGGCTATTGTTCTACAGCAACTGACCCGTGGGTGGTCACAGAGGGTAGCACCAATTGAACGTCCTGAAGTAGCACATTTTCACACGCATGGAACAAGTCTACACCATGGCCTAGCCCTTGGGGTGATGAATTTCAAACCTGTCCTCTGTGCGTGGTGGGAACTTCTCCAGTCACTCCCGTCAGCTCTCATATACTCTCTTGAAAGCCTGCCATGACAGATGCACTTTCAGACATTTTTACTTTTCCAACAATGTATTGGCTTCATGGACAGTTTTGAAGCATGCTCACTCTAGCACTGATAGCTCCTGCACGGTCATCACAACTGTAAATACAGGACAAACATACCAGGTAACAAGAGCACTGAGGGTCTGCATTCTGCATTAGTTTGCAACGTACAGGAAATCTCAGCAAGTGAAACATCTCTTAACACCCACAGGATAAATACAATTTGTGTGTGTGTGTGTGTTTGTTTTGAGTTGTGCAAGTTTTTTAAATTATTTACAATACCTACCCAGTAGACTGTGCAAATCTAACCTTCTTTTACAGTATAAATGCTTTCTCATCCACAGTGACTTCACTGCTTCAGTGTTCTCGAATGCTGAATTTCTCATGTACAATAATACCCATCAAAACAACATGCTCAAAACTCATAATTAAAAAAAAAAAAGAATAGGAGAGAAAAGCCGAATAATTGTGCTCATGCTGTATCTAGTGCTTCCAGCTCTGCTGGATAAGAATTCACCCTCTCCCGCCTTCTGAAACTCTTTCCCCTAGAACTGGATGGAAGATAGCCACATGGCTTAGCTTTTAAATGACAGTCAAAGAGGGTTTCTGGGTTACTTGAGTCTTTTGGAGGATAGGCAAAGCAATCTATTCTCAAGGTAAAAATACTGATCTTTCTCCTATCCATTTCTTCAAAAACAAACACAAAAATAGAGATGAGGCTACTGCGTTAACTGGTGTTATAAGTGAAGACGGTGGAAATTACCAATGGTTCAGGATTTAAACCAACTGTTAAACTGTTGTAGAAATCGGTTTAAGGCAGTGAGACAGCACCATAGGAAATGTTCCTTCTTATCACTGACAAGGCTCAAACAAATAAAGCCCTAAAAAAGCCTGTTGTCAGTGTTGACTAATAATTGGTATAAAACTTTTTTTTTAAGGGAACGGGCAGGTGGTTTAAAAAGACCACAGTGGGAAAAACCAGCTTATCAAACCTGTGACTCGGACACTAAAGCGAGGGTGAAGCAGATCCCGTGATCGCGGCAGTTGAGAGTGGCACTGGCGCCTCTCCAGCTGGCCACAGCCGTGTGTCCCTGGGTTGCACAATTCCATTTGTGCTTGTGGAGGCCTGGCCTCTTCATTTTGGAATGGGGTGAGCGCACAACACAAATGCTACTGGGGCTCCGCGACGAGCACCACGTGGCACAAAAGAGGCTGGACGGATCAGAGAGTGGCCCCTCCTGGGGAGAACCACCCCTCAGAGGAAACCAAGAGAAGGAACTGCAATAACCAAAAAAAAAAAAAAGGAAAAAAGAAAGAAAAGGTCTGCATTGTAAACTTTTAAAGAGAAAAAACAGAAAGTCCAGTTTGGCTATCCCATGCGCAATCTTCAGTTGCCCTGTTATTAGGGTCCTTTCCAGTTGAGTATTGGAGCCTTACATCACTCCACAGAGATTTAAAAAAAAAGCCTAGAAAGAAAAGCAAGTTACGCTTCCGTGTCAACTGAGTATCTTGGTGGTTCAGACTTAGTTCTGCTGTCTCCTTAGAGACCACAACTCTGGGTCAGGGCCCTGACAGGATGCTTTCATACTGGCAGTGGTTTAATGAAAATACCTTACTTTTCAAACTTTTTTTTTTTTAAGCATAGTCTTTTCCCCTAACTTTTTTTCACCCTCTAGAGGGTAGATTCAAGAGACGAATCCAAAATGTCTTCATGATGGCTGGTGCTATCACTGTCGCAGCTTTGTGTGCCCGAGTAATTGGCTGCTTCTTGGAGTTTCATTAGCATATTCATCTGAAGAAAGAAAAAGAGACATCGATGGAGGCGATGATGCATGGAAAAAGCCAGGCCCAGAAAACACACGGCCCCGAGCCACACGGAGGACCCATCTCATCCCCTCCAAGGGAAACGGAAAACAATTTTAGACTTTGACTGGTTGCCCTGGCTCCTACACTGTTTCTCCCACACATGACTACAACGGCAAACCATAAGGACAAAATAGGGCCTCTGGATAAGTCTTTTATTCGCGATTGTAAATGAATATAGCGCCAGCAGGGAGCGCCGAAAGGAAACTGTATCACAGCCGGACATCTGGGCTCGTGGCTGCAGAGGACGCCAAGCTGCCCAGCTTTTTGGCTGCGAGAAGCAGAAAGCGCTGAATGGCAACTGAAAGTCCTGAACGTTCCTACACGCTGACGGGCACACAGGCTTCCGCTCAGGGTCCCTGGAGAGGAGGCAGGGCTGGAGTGGAATGGAACCAGTGCTTCATACAAGCCCCCCATCTGCTGCTTAAGCGTTGACCTCGAGGGGAGGCGACCGAATGAAGCCGACCATGAGCATTTGAAGAGGGCAAAGGGAAGAATCACCGTCAAGCTTCTGTGGCTGTTGAGCGCCTGGCTAAAATATGATTGATATCTCACTGAAAAGAAAAACCACCTTCTGGAACAAGAGCAGCTGTCTCAAGTTTCCCAGCCTTCTAGGACAATGGCAACGTTTGTTCTCATAAAAGGGACATGGGCAGGAAAGCAGCTGGGGAGAAAGGCAGCTAGTATTTCTGGGTGTTAGATAATAAAAGGAGGCCACTTTGCTTGGATTTTGGGAGATCTGCAGATTCAGTGGTAGAGATGGATAAAGAAATCTTGTTCAAAAGCAAATCATGAATAAATGATTTGACAGTTTTAGAAAGCACAGAAAAATTGGCACATATTCGGGAGGATATGGACTTGTTTTCTTATCAAGAGTTTCTGTAAATGGTAATAATCTTTGTATTGTTTAATGCATGCTAACTTTACTATTTATTATGTAAACAAAGATATTCTTTTTTTCCCCCCAACTTAAAATTTAGGGGAACTGATCCAATAGAAAGGCTAAATCCAAAAGGATTCCTTAGTCATATGTTAAGCTTTGCTTGCTGATACAGTCAGTGTAAAATGTGTGTTCAATTAAAAAATGTTTGTGAAATAAAATGACACACTAGTAATTACCAATTCCATCAAGAATGCCTTTCTGATAAAGAAGCTATAGTTATAGCATATTTTAAAGTCATTTTAATATTCTTTAGGACAATAGTTTTCAAAATAATTTTCTGTCTAATTCCCTGAATGTATTAAACAAGCTACATAAACATATGAAAGTAGTTGGTGATAACCTCTTAAACCCAGTGAGTCAAAAAGTTAAATTTCTCCATCAACATGGTGTTTCTCTCTCTCCCCCCTTCTCTGTCTCTCTTTTGAACACACACACACACACATTCCCACCTTCACGCACATTCATATTCCCTTTTCCTTTCTTTTGTTACTCTAAGTAGCTGGCTGTATGTTCAAGCTTCTGGGTGAAGATAATTTGTAAAAACAAAACACTGTGTTTTGAGCACCTTTCAAGAATAGGAATGCTTTCAAGGTTATGCCTTGATCTCAGTTACAAATATTTGAAATCACCTGAAAGCTGACTGCTATAAAAGTTTTACGGTATAATAATAGTATTATTAAAGTCTTATGTTTTGAAAATGGTGCCATATAGTAAATATGTCCCATTAAAATAAGTTCCAAGTCTCAGATTCATGGTAAATACATACAAAGGATTTACCGTGCCTTCTCAGAGGGTTGCTTTGTACCATAGAGTCAAAGGAGGTAGGTAAGGTTCACATCAGTCAGTAGCCTGACTGGGTATAATCAGGGTGGATCATTATTCTCTACACAAGTATTCCCTTGTGCTCTCTCCCCTGCTTCTTTCCCAGACCCCTAGTCATAAACACAGCACCTATCATTTGTAACACCCTGGTCAGGTCCTTATTGTCCCTGGTATTTACACATCTGTCTGTCTTCCAGCCTCTATCCTCTTTCCTTTAACCTGCCCTCTATTCTACTACCAAGGTGATTTTTATAAACTGCGAATCTAGTAAGTCCCTTGCTCAAAAATCTTTGGTGGCTCCCCATTGTATGGTAAACATTTAACTTCCTTCAAGATAAACAAGGCTTCACATGGCTTATCAATTGTAGACTTCTGTAGCTTTAATTCTTTCTGTTCCTTTTATTCTAATTCCACAAATTTGTATACAGCTCCCTAAACTCATGATTTTTATTGTACTGTTTCACCATGTTTCACTTGCTGTTTTTTAAATTTTGGATCGTCTCTATCCAACCTCATTATGAAGTTTTACTCATTCTTCCAGACCTAGCTCAAGCATCTCCTCCTCTGAGGAGCTTTATCCTAACCACTTCCTCAACAGACTCAAAACTTTACCTAGAACATACTTCTATCATTATTGCACTGTAATTTATATATGTAGATATCTTTCTCCATGGCGGACTATGAGCTTCTTAATGTCAGAAATCATATTGATTTTATGATCACCAGGATTTAGCCCTGAGTACATACTTATTATTTACTAATATTTACTGAATGCATGAGTATGTTGATGATAAATACACATTACATTTTTAAATACCGTGAGATGTGCCAAAAACTTACATCCTTGTTCAGAGTCAAAAATATATTACTGACACTGAGGTTTTCTCTGAGTACTTCTGATTTAGATTGGACTGCAAATATGTTGCTACCTTATGTCAGTCATTATAAAAATATAGAGCAATAAATGCAGAGAGATACTTGCCAATCAGAATGTGCCTGATTCATAGATATTTAGATGAGAAGGTTTTGTCATTTAATATGTCAAACATCATAACAAGAACAAGAAACACCTTGTTCTTTAAGATGTTGAGTGAAGCAGAAGGTTAGGAATCAGAGATTTTTTTTTTTAAACCCAAATTCTCATTCTGAATGTAGAGATTCTGATCTCTTTTCCAAAGTAGAAGATAAGAACATCTGGAGTCAGGGAAAAGAGTGATTAGTGGGTTTAGCTCACCAGGACTGTGTGAACTGGGAAAATTTAGGACATCCCCTAAATGTCCCATACTCTATAGAGTAACCCTGAAAAAAACCTTATAAACACCTTACCTTTATCAGGAACTGTATGAGAAACTGCAAAGGGAGAACTGGAAATTATAAAAAATTCAGACAGAATAACCCCTATTTGTACTGTAAGGCTTATTTTTTCTCTATTACATATGGATGTGAGAGTTGGACTATAAAGAAAGCTGAGTGCCAAAGAATTGATGCTTTAGAACTGTGGTGCTAGAGAAGAATCTTGAGAGCCCCTTGGACTGCAAGGAGATCCAACCACTCCATCCTAATGGAAATCAGCCCTGAATATTCATTGGAAGGACTGATGCTGAAGCTGAAACTCCAATACTTTAGCCACCTGATGCAGACAACTGACTTATTTGAAAAGACCTTGGTGCTAGGTGGGAGGAAAAGGGGATGACAGAGATGAGATGGTTGGATGGCATCACTGACTAAATGGACATGAGTTTGAGTGAACTCTGGGAGTTGGTGATGGACAGGGAGACCTGGTGTGTTGCAGTCCTTGGGGTCGCAAAGAGTCGGACACGACTGAGTGACTGAACTGAATTGAACTGATCAGGAATTACTTAGTGTACAGTCACAGTTTTGTGGAATTTAAACCAATTTCACCATCACTGTTGTCTAGTTATTTAGCTATGTATGAGCTAAAGGACCAGACACTTGTTATAAAAATATGAGTTCAGGTCCTCAAGAAGTTTATGAAAGTGAAAGCCACTTAGTCATGTCTAATTCTTTGCAAGCCCAAGAGTTGCAAGCCTCAACTCTTTCCAAGCCCTAGTCCATGGAATTCTCCAGGCCAGAATACTGGAGTGGGTAGCCTTTCCCTTCTCCCAAGGATCTTCCCAACCCAGGGATAGAACCCAGGTCTCCCTCATTGCAGGCAGATTCTTTACCAGCTGAACCACCAGAGAAGCCAAGAATACTAGAGTGGGTAGACTATCTGTTCCTGAGTGGATTTTCCTGATCCAGGAATTGAAGTGGGGTTTCCTGCATTGCAGGGGGTTTCTTTACCAGCTGAGCTACAAGGGAAGCCCCAAGAAGTTTATAGTTTAGATCAAATGTTCTAAATAAGAGATCCTTGGGCTCTAAGTAGATCAATGTATATTTCTTATGACTTTATGGAACTTTTTGAAATAGTATGGAAAATCTTCTGTGTGCATGCATTTTACTGGGAAAAAATAATGAAATTTTATCAGATGGTTCACAAGTAAATTCCAAGATGTTCAAAATGGTCAACTGAAATGAAGAGATGTACATGTGTTACAGTTATTAGGGTAAGGATATTTCACACAGTATCAACTCATAATTTTATGTCTTTAGGTATGGTTACAGACTATGATTTAATCATTTCCTTAGATTGCCTGGTGGCTCAGATGGTAAAGCATCTATCTGCCTGCACTGCGGAAGACCAGGGTTCAATCCTCAGTCGGGAAGATCCTCTGGAGAAGGAAATGGCAACTCACTCCAGTACTCTTGCCTAGAACATTCCATGGATGGAGGAGCCTGATGGGCTATAGTCCATGGGGTCGCAAAGAGTCAGACACGACTGAGCGACTTCACTTTTTCTGTTTAAGTAACATAAGGACCTTTATCTTCGCATGTCTTCTTACTGATTTAGTGATTTCTTTAGCCAGAATAGTAACCTAAAAAACACATTACATTTGAGACAAATTTATGGAAAGTCATCTCTAAAAACAAAAAAATACATATGAAAATAAAGTTATTTTATTAGGAACAGCATGTGCTTAGTATTTCCAGAGTATTCTTGCTTCGGGGTTTTATTGACTTATAGTATGACTTCCAAGAATGCAATCTGAGCAAGACAGGGAATAATGGCCCTCTATAAAGAACGCTGAGCACCAAAGAATTGATGCTTATGAACTGCGGTGTTGGAAAAGACTCTTGAGAGTCTCTTGGACTGCAAGGAGATCCAACCAGTCCATCCTAAAGGAGATCAGTCCTGAGTGTTCATTGGAAGGACTGATGTTGAAGCTGAAATTCCAATACTTTGGTCACCTCATGCGAAGAGCTGACTCACTGGAAAAGACCCTGATGCTGGGAAAGATTGAGGACAGGAAGAGAAGGGGACGGCAGAGGATAAGATGGTTGGATGGCGTCACCGACTCACTAGACATAGGTTTGGGTGGAGTCCGGGAGTTGGTGACGGACAGGGAGGCCTGGCGTGCTGCGGTTCATGGGGTCGCAAAAGGTTGGACACGACTGAGCGACTGAACTGAACTGAACTGAATTCCAAAGTCAGTTCATTCTTCTTTACTGTTGGCAATGGAGTACTAATCCTAAATTTAGACAAAATTTTACATGTAAAATGTAAAATTGATACATGTAAAATCTTCTTTTTCAAGTATAGATTATATTCTTTTTTGTCATTTTAGAACAAAATTCAGCTTTTTCTTACATACCTAATGAATTGAGTCCTGCAATGTTTGAGTTTATTTATTTATATAATTTTCTGCTTAATAACAGAAAAATTATGGCCTCACAGCTCAGCCTGGTTTAAGTGTTTTTGATTATTTTGAAGTATACAAGTTTGGTCTTTTTAAAGAGTTTCACCTAATGAATGTAAGCCAAAGGTAAAAATGTGAAAACTGAGTATCAACATCAGGACAATCTCAAATATTACCCAGGAAAACGAATTAATGTCTCTGATGCAAATGACTAAATACTAGTGATTGTACACTGTAGTCAAGATTAGACAGGAAGAATCAAACATCAGCTTCTTACCAGGGGATCCCCCTCTGTGTCAGTTTGAGGAATGTGCTTTGAGGTTGTAGCTTCCTTCGTGGATACACAGCCCTCATACCCAACATCTTCTGGTCGCAACTGAAGTAATGCTGGGCCTTCCTGAGGCAGAGATGCTGAGCTCCACGGGTATGTATCAAGCACCCACTTGGAGGGATCTTCCCAAGGTGCTCGTTTCCCATACATCTAAAAAGTGATCACATATTTAGCACAAATAAAATGAATTCCTTGTGGGTTTTTTTTTTTTTTTTCTTCACCACGAAGCTTGCAGGATCTTAGTTCCCAGAACAGGGATTGAACCCAGGCCCTCAGCAGTGAAAGCCTGGAGTCCTAACCACTGGACCACCAGGGAATTCCCTACATCTCTGCTCAGTACGGAGGTGACTACTAATTTGCACGCTGAGTCCCTATGGGACTTTCAGGGGAATGAAGCGTCCATATGCTATTTCCCAGATTTTAAACTATCTGTATAGTTCACTTTAAACTTGAAGGCTAGACACGACTGAAGCGACTTAGCAGCAGCAGCAGACAAAATAAATGGTCAGCATTTGGGGGAGAGCATGAGGGAGGTTTATTTTAAATACATGAAGAAATGACTACCCACATTTATCTTTGTTAGTAATTTTACAAACTAAATGAAAGCTCAACATTGAGAAAGGAAAGTTCTAGTAATAGAGAAATAAAAAGATTCATGCTAGACACTAAATACCTTATTTACTAAAGTGTGCTTTGGAAAGATGATGAATACAAGAGATTTCTTTTCTCTACTTCATTCTACTCAGATTTTCCTTGAACATAAGCATTCTTTCCCTGACAACCATTTCCATCAGATTAATTTCCTCTGTAATCTCATTGCTTCCTATTAAAACTTCTTTGAGATATTTGTTTGTAAGACCACTAGTACAGAGGAAAATTATGGGAATGAAAACTTTGTCAGAACTCCTCTGGAGGAAGAAAGTTGATAAGAAAGAGATTATAAAGCCTGGTTAGAATACGGGTAGTGGAGTAGATGGCAGATGAACACAAGTGACATTAAAAAAAGTTTAAACTGGAAGCAAAGCCAACACCAAACTAGAAACAGCACACTGAGGAGACAGAGATTGGTGGGCTTGGGGAAAAAAAAAGAAAAAGTACAAACCACAAAGGCATAGAAAGGAAGGTTAAAATTAAGAGTAGAGGGCAGTAACATAGGTACTGAGGGCAATCCTGGTTACTAGGTGTGTATTTGGTCCTAGATGGCGCCAAATAGCAGTGTGAGGCGTTTCCTGTGGCTTATTGTGCTTCAGTGAGACAAAAACAAAACGGCGGATGCTGAGTCCATGAAAGGCCCACAGTCTGCTTGGAACTGTCTTTTGAGCTTCTCCTGGAGAAGTTGCATGGGGTTGTGGCAGGCTTGCCTTAAGGAAGAAAAAAAGTTGAGGTCTTGATATCTGCACATCTAGGAGATAACAGTCAGAGAAGGCAACGGCACCCCTACTCCAGCACTCTTGCCTAGAAAATCCCATGGACGGAGGACCTGGTAGGCTGCAGTCCATGGGGTCGCTCAGAGTCGGACACGACTGAAGTGACTTAGCAGCAATCTACTTAGATTGCTATACAACTTAAACTAATTGAAGGAAAGTATATAAATCTTGGAACAGAAATGTTACAGAAAGAACAGGAAAATCTAGCAGAATCAACTGATGATGTCCAGAATCATCATGGACTGCAAAATTGGGGGCGACCAATAAAAGTGAACAGGCCCAATTCTGTATTTCAGAGTAAAGTACATGATATAGAACAAGAAATGAAAGAACAGACATTTACATATTCAGAAGGAGATGATCTGACTGCTGACATTTCAAGAAAGACAGAATCATCAGGATAAAAATCAGAATCCAGTGCATCACAGTGTTTTTAGAACTAGAACATCTGCCAGAGAGTACCTGCCATACAGTTCCCCACCAAAGCGTCAGCCTTCATTTGCGGAGAAAGTATTCTATTCTCTCAACTTGGATTTTCATCTTTGCAGCCATGCTTTACTTTCCCACCTTTTGTTCCAGTTCATGGTTCTGTGTTGCCAGTATATCCAAGAAAGTAGATCATGACATATGTGATTTCTCTTCTTCCTGTTCCTCCAGAAGTCACATATGGACCGTCCCAAGAACATCATCTGCCGACAGACTTCCAGTCCAGTATGGCCTTCAGTGGCGATGATAACTCTCCACTCACCAAAGGGTTTTCCTTTTGTTCTCAAAGTGCTGTATCTGCCTCCTGCCACCTCCACTCCCCCCAGGCCTCAGCTATTCCCTATGCTGTGACTGATCCAACTTTCACTCTAACCTACTAACAAACATCTAGAACTATAGCAGAAAACTTAAGATATTTTTATTCCTCCTAAAAAAAATTTTTTTGGAGTATCTCTCAGCTTGGGGAACTGGTATTATTTTAGTGATTATGACTTTATTTAAAGGGAATTTTTATAGAATGATAATTCTTAGGATGGTGCTTTATAAATAATGATTTGAACATTAAAAATGCTACATACTTCTAAAAAATGAGATTTAAGGATATTTAGGTATTACTGGTTTGAGTTTTTAAAACCCTTCTAATTCTTCTGATGTATTAGCCAATGAATAAGAAATAAGGAAAATTTAATATATAAAGATTTGGATAGTAGTTTACTAATGCTGAAATAGTATCTAGAGGAACACATAATTAATTTAAGTATTAATTTAAAAATCATGACCCCATGAATATTTTAAATAAATTTTCTACAAATATATGATGTTTTTGGAACAAATAATTGAAACCAAGAGACCTAACTCACTTCTGAGATAGCATAATAGTTTAGAGGAATCTTGACATGTGCTATGTTACACTTGAAAATAAAAACTTTTGGCACAGTCTTTTACTCTGTTGGAGACATTTTCTCAGGCTGGTTTGGCTCATACCATTAAAAATATGAAACTGAGTTATTTAAATCTGAGGTAAAACCAGTTGATAGCATTCTCTAGGATCATTACCTCTGTATGTTCAGAACATCCTCATAATATTCATCACGTTCAGCATCCTGTTAGTTCTAAATCACTGCCATCCCCTTCTACAAGGTGAGGAAAGTATAAGGAAGTGAAAGGAAGTGAAATGAAGGAAAATAGACAACCAATTTTTTTTAGACAGTGATATAAAGACTTAACACAGAACTGCAGATGACAAAATGTGAAAAGCATGAAGTATATCTTAATTCTAGCAGCATTTGTGATAACCAGAAATAGAGATGCCTAAAACTGAGAAATAGAAAAAAGCAAAAACTGCCTAAACCTTGGCTGAGTTATTGTAAAGATGACTGGATTTTTCTGCCACAAGTTTGGTGATTATACAACATGAATCTTAAAAAAATTCACACAAGGAAAAAAACTCAAGACTTACAGAAAAGGGATGATATATTTTGTTGAAAAGAGGTTTTCTTATTAGGGATGTATTTGTATTTCTTAGTTAAGAGTAAATAAAAGGGGAGGTTGCAGGGCCTCGTGATGTAAGGTAGAGGAGGAAGGAGCAGAGATGCTGCTGAACCAACCTGTCACAGTTAAAAAAAATCAAATGCCTTAGATTTAGAGCACTTTTAAAAACAGAATGGGATTTTGCAAGGGATGTTGAAGGGTTTCAGGCAATGAGACATCCTAAAGCAGGGAATCTATTAATGTAAGCACAAACTGCTTGCTACAGGTTATATAAGAAGAGAGTAAATGGGGGACTTCCTAGAGATCCAGAGCTTCCACTGCAGGTGGCACAGGCTTATCCCCAGTCAGGGAAGATCCCACATGCTGTGCGACATAGTCAAGAAAAGAAGAAGAGGACAAACAACAAAGGCCTGTACCAACATGCCTGCTTCCTAAGATGCAGAACTGTGCGATTAACTAGATGTCTAGTAAGAACAGTTTGTAAACACTGATGGCAATAAATTTGGCCTTCAGTGTGTTCTTGCTGGAATTCTTTCTCCTACATATTTATCCTCAGAAAAAATGTATTAGAAACTATTTGTTCTTTCAAGCTACTTTTATTTTTCTGCACAAATCAGAGAAACGATTTTTTTTTTTTGTTTGTTTGTTTTTGCTTTTAAAGGATGATTTCCTTTTCTATTTGGTTTTTTAAAACAGTTAAGAAAATTGAGTACTATACCTGCAGACCTTCTCTTACTGCCTCTAGAATATAAGGTACCAAAGAATAGTTCCAGAGATCCATGAACCATACTCTAGAACCTTCTACATCCATGGGACAAGGAAGGAAAAGTCGAGGACCTGAGAAGAAAGAAATAAAAAAGCATTTATGAGAATTCTTGTATTTAGCAATCTAAACACACATTTAGACACTGTTCTGGGGGTATTAATATGCTTCTTACAGGATTCTTAGAAAATTATAATCTTGGTCAGCTTAATTATTATCAGTGTTTTACTGAAGATCCATCTTCAGGACCCTCCTTTATTTTTACACTAAAATCTTAGTCTAACACATAACATTTTAGTATTAGGAGAAACCTTAAAGGTTATAATTCAGTCAATCTGCTCCACTTTACAAATGACAAAACTATGATGGAATGAATTGTCAAATGTAAAATATGTCATTTGCTTCAAGGGGGCCTCTGCTGTGGTCTTCTGATCCCAATTGTAGAATCGTCCTAATTCTTTCTACACTGTGCCTGTAGTGAGCATATCTTTCTGATCCACAGCAAGGAAAAGGGGACTTGTTTTGTGTCCAACTTAAGAAGGAATACAAAAATAAACATCTTTATGCCAACTCAAGACAAACAAAACAATTTTATTTCATGAAAATATAAAATGCCTAAATTATCTTAAAATAAAATCTCTCACAACTAGAATTGATATATGCTAAAATTTGTTTTTAGCATAAAAATGATACTCTAAAAAGACATAATTTATTTCACATGGCTACCTGACTTTTAGTTGTCTATATTAAACTAACATAGTTGTCTCCATTAGTTGATGTTAGCAAAGTTTCATGCTTGTATGCATGCTAAGTCTTCTCAGGCATGTCTGACTCTTTGCAACCCTAAGAACCGTAGTCTTCCAGGCTTCTCTGTCCATGGGATTTTCCAGGCAAGAATACTGGAGTGGGTTGCCATGCCCTCCTCCAGGGGATCTTCCCATCCCAGGGACTGAACCCACATCTCTTATGTCTCCTGCGTTGGTAGGCAGGTTCTTTACCAGTAGTGCCACCTGGGAAGTCTTACTAAACTGTAATAGTCAGATGAAAAGACACAAAGTTTGAAGGCAAACTTTCAGAAGGAGAAAAAAAAAATGAAAACTTAAATTTTTGGAAGCTTCAAAAACATTAGCTTCAGTTGTTATTTTCTACTTCCAATCTGGCTATCTTTACCAAGTACTCTTAGTTCCTGGAAAATGGCATATTGAAATTTTAGAACTCACCAATTGTAACATCAGAAGAACTGTGTGTTTCTAAAAAACTGTTGAGATGATGCCACGTCTTAGGAATCCAATCTATAATTTTGACTAGGTCGTTATTGCGAATGTTCCTTTCAATTTCCATCTCTATCAGTTTCCTTCGAAGATATCTGCCTAAAAAGCCTTTCACTGGCTCTGTGTGGTTTGCACATAGTACCCACCTATAAAAAGAAAAAAAAAATCAAAACCAAAACCCAGAAATCCTTATATAAATTAAACTTTAAGTCCACAGTGATTCTCCCTCCAATGTAAAGTAATAATGTTCCTATTTCAGTTGGAGGCCATATGTTAATGATCAAAGAGATGACACAGTCTATTATCATTAGAGCTAAACTGTATGTAGCTTTTCTTTCTGAGCTAAGAGAAGCTCATGTGCGTCACAGCAGTGAGTGGGAGTGTGCACGCTGAGCACTCTTCTGTAGGAGAATCACAAATCCTGAAATAGGAACTCTCTTCACATTTCTCACATTTAGAAGAAAAGTGTTCTACTTTAGCTGTGACATAGTGAGCAGGAAAAACATTTCTTTTTTCTTCTTTTTTTAAAGAAACACTTCTGATTATAGGTCAGGGATCACAAAATGTCTGCTTGAGAAAGAGTGTCAGAAGTGAGAATTATTTCCACACCCCAGGTTACCGATTCGTCAGTGTACAAATGGAAAAAAACCACCAAAAGCAAACAGAAAAGAGACAACACAAACAATTCCAACTTATTTTTACCTGAAATTGTGATGTAGCTCTAGATTTGGTGATGAAGAAACTCCCTGATTCATTGTTCCAATAATATATGGACTGGAGACGAAAAGAAAATATATATGCATTAAAGGTAAAAGATATTAATACGTTAAAATTGTCTCAGGAAACAATTTGGATAAACTTGCATTCCTCCATTTTAACATTATGCTGTAGACGGGTGATTTTATAACGTCAGGTTGGAAAATGACAAAGATCACTGAAGTAGAAATTAAGATTTGGAGTTCAAATGTCAGCTCCGGCATCTTAGGCAAATCATTGTAATCATTTTCCCTCTCTAATCCCATGTTTACTCATATATAAAATAAAGAAATTAGATAGAATAATCATAGGGATCTCATCCCACTCTAATATCTTATGATTCTTTTGCTTATAAATCCAATTCATTAATTTTTCCTTTATTTCATATTTCTAGCAGAGATAACTGGGATACTTGCACCATTGAAACTAACATTTATGCAGTTGTTCTTATATGTTCCTTTTTAGAGATCACACTACAGTGAATCTTAAAAATCTTTTCAAACTTTTTATACCCTATTTTAACCTTTTCTCTCTTGTAGTTAAACATTAGAATCACTAAGGACAAAGGTATATCTAAATGTAATAAATTCACTTCTATTGGAAGGTTGAATTAAATGTTACTATGGACTAAAAATGAAACAGTTCTATAGCCTTGTTCTAGTTCTTAATTTTCCTGATTCAAACATTCTGTTATTGATAATAGACAATAATAGGGCTTCTCTTGTGGCTCGGCTGGTAAAGAATCCACCTGTAATGTGGGAGACCTGGGTTCAATCCCTGGGTTGGGAAGATCCCCTGGAGAAGGGAAAGGCTACCCACTCCAGTATTCTGGCCTGGAGAATTCACAGTCCATGGCGTCACAAAGAGTTGGACACAACTGAGCAACTTTCATATCACATCACATAGCTTCGTTCTAGTTCTTAATATTCCTGATTTAAACATTCTCTTATTGACAATAGTCTTCCGGACTTTTAGCATACATGTAGAAGTTAATATCATCAAGTAAATACTGTTGCTATAAAAGCACCTGGGACACAGTTGTTGAATGAATAAATAGGCATCATAAGGGATACACAGAGATTCTTTGCAAACATGGTGTAAGAGTAATGAAGCCTTTTCAAATTAACGGCATGCACTGCTGCTGGTGCTGCTAAGTCGCTTCAGTGGTGTCCGACTCTGTGCAACTCCATAGATGGCAGCCCACCAGGCTCCCCCGTCCCTGGGATTCTCCAGGCAAGAACACTGGAGTGGGTTGCCATTGCCTTCTCCAATGAGTGAAAGTGAAGTTGCTCAGTCATGTCCGACTCTTCGCGACCCCATGGACTGCAGCCCACCAGGCTTCTCCGTCCATGGGATTTTCCAGGCAAGAGTACTGGAGTGGGGTGCCATGACCTTCTCCAAATGCCATCCACTATAGGTCTTAAAACGAATAAAAGCATAAGAATGCAAATTTGATCACCATTTTTCATGTTTCATCATTCAAAATATTTCAAGCATACCATTTATTGTATTTACAGTTGAGAAAACCATTGAAGATATCACTCAAAGAGCCCACATGATGAAGATTATCAAGAATTATTACAACTGGAAGCTCTGCACCATTATTATCAGCACTGCATTGTTCAGCCAGGTTACTAGATACTGTTGCAATTCCTTTAAAAAATAAAGAAAACAAACACATCAATGATAAATTCATACTAATGGTAAGCAATTCATAATTTAGGAATAATGCATTTTGTCTTCCATCTGAGTTCTGTGATTAAAACTCATAGATCATTCCATTGATATAAAATCTTATTCTACAAAGCAAAAAACATATAATGTTGGAAGTGTACATTTTTAAAGGAAAGAGAAAAGCCAATACAGAACATCTGAAGCAAATATAAAACTGTAAACACAAGGACATATTTCTCAGTTGTTCTCTCCCTGGAAGAAAGGCAAAAAAAAAAAAAGAATTCTTGATATGAGCTCTTATGGTAAACCATAAATATTGAGACTCCATTCTTACTTTTGATATAATTATAAAAATGGATTTTAACAAGCCTTATAATTTGAGGTATAGACTAAATCCAAAATGATACCCCTAAATTTCCATTTAGACTCTAAACGTCTTAATCATTTTGATGAGGTCCATCTGAATACAGCCCTGGGACTCAAACAAAACTGTGGTTGGTTGGTTGTTTGATTGACTTATTTATTATCTGCATGCAACTGTTGTAGTTTAAAACAAGGACAAAAGTTGTTATATTTCATTGGGTCACTTGACATTAGCATTTAGCATTTTAGTAAGTTTCTTGGTTATTTACAGGTATTTTTCCTTTCTAATAGCTTTTAATCTAAATATGATAACCAATTCACTGATTGCTGTCACAGATGGGTAGGCCAGAAACATAATTAGGTTTCTTAGAATTATCCTAATCAGTAAGAGCATTTCCATAATATTTGCATATTTACAATGACATTTTCAATTTGTAAAACTTGAGCAGGGTTAAAATCAATTTCATGATGGATCTTGAAAATAATGAATAGAATTCCAAATGATAAGTATGTAGATTTTTACTCTTTCAACACAGGTTTAGCAAGTGCCTCCTGTGTGCCAGGGACTCTGGCATCAAGGATTTAGAGATTACTTCTACATTCCAGGTGTTAGAGTTGAAAACAAAAGGGCAGGCCAACAAGTAAATCACAATGCAGTGTGATAAGTGAAATGCACAAGGCACTATAGAAAAACTAAAGAGAGATATCTAATTCAGATTTAAGGTTCAGAGAAACAGGCTATGGGGGTGGGAGGTACAATTGAAGAATAAAGAATAAAGCATAAGAGCTGGAAGATATGAGTGTGTGATGTGTTTGGAGAAATACTAGTGTTCTGTTTTTGCAGAAAACGGTACATGGCAGTAGTGATCTCAACGAGAGAAAAAAGAAAAGGCTGAATCCATGCAGAGAAATTTGGATTTTACTATATAAACACAAACACCATTCATATGCTGTTGTTGTTTTGACTAGGGTAGAGAATTTATCAAAGAAAACATATATATGATTTGTCATTGTTCAGTAGCTCAGTCATGTCTGACTCTTTGCGACCCCATGGACTGTAGCACACCAGGCTTCCCTGTTCTTCACCAACTCTCAGAACTTGCTCGAACTTGTGTCCATTGAATCGGTGATGCCATCCAATCATCTCATCCTCTGCTGTCCCCTTCTCTTCCTGCCTTCAATCTTTACCATCACCAGGATCTTTTCTAATGAGTCAGCTCTAGCATCAGGTGGCCAAAGTACTGGAGCTGCAGCTTCAGCATCTATTCTTCCAATGAATAGTCAGTGCTGATTTCCTTTAGGATTGACTGATTGATCTCCTTGCAGTCGAAGGGACTCTCAAGAGTCTTCTCCAACACTACAGTTCAAAAGCATCAATTCTTCAGTGCTCAGCCTTCTTTATGGTACAACTCTCACATCCATACATGAATGACTACTGGAAAAACCATAGCTTTGACTATATGGACCTTTGTTAGCAAAGTGACATCTCTGCTTTTTAATATGCTGTGTAGGTGTCATAGCTTTACTTGCAAAGGAGCAAGTGTCTTTTAATGTAGATGCTTGAAAGACAGGATGATCAATTAGAAATGGAAAAACCAATCAAGATCCTTACTGCCTTGAGTGAAGGTGAAGGTGAAGGTGAGTCACTCAGTCGTGTCCGACTCTTTGCGACCCCGTGGACTGTAACCTACTAGGCTTCTCAGTCCATGGGATTCTCCAGGCAAGAATACTGAAGTGGATTGCCATTTCCTTCTCCAGAGGATCTTCCCAACCCAGGGATTGAACCCGGGTCTCCCGCATTGAAGGCAGACACTTTAACCTCTGAGCCACTAGGGAAGCCACCTGCCTTGAGTAGGTTAGGCATATTGCAGATAAGTACAATTCATAGTGGAAAATAATACATTACCTCAAAAAAGTATACAACAAAGATTTTGTTCACTGCATATAAAGATTACTTGTGGCTTCTGAGAAAGACTTTCTGGTAGCAGTATTATTTGCTATTAACTTTTTATTCTAAAGGTTATGTAACATTTTGATGTTTAAAAATGGAAGAATAGCTTTCCACATAGAGACAAACAAAGGCAAAACACAAAAATATGAGCTTCATGTAGGAAAGAACCAGTAGAATATGATTTGTGAAAGAGTTGTAAGTAAATCGGAAAGAAAAGTTTGCAACTTTGAATGATTGGTAAGACTACTGGACTTTTCCTACTGACAGTGAAGAAACATTGACTCTATTAGAGATCTGAGTAATGTAGCCAGAATCATGATTTTGAAGTGAGGTAAATATATTGTTTAACTCTATACTCTGAGCACATCATGAGAAAAGGTGGGCTGGATGAGTTACAAGCTGGAATCAACATAGGCGGGAGAAACAGCCACAACCTCAGATATGCGGATGATAGCACCCTAATGGCAGAAAGCAAACAAGAACTAAAGAGCCTCTTGATGATGGTGAAGGAAGAGAGTGAAAGAGCCAGCTTAAAACTAAATACTAAGAAAAAAACTAAGATCTTGGCATCCAGCCCCATTATTTCATGGCAAATAGAGGAGGAAAAGGTGCAAGGAGTGTCATATTTCCTCTTCTGCAGCTCTAAAGTCACTTCGAATGGTGACTGCAGCCATGAAATCAGAAGATGTTTGCTTCTTGGCAGGAAAGTTATACAAACCTAGACAGTGTGTTGAAAGGCAGAGACATTACTCTGTCGACAAAGGTCCATATGGTCAAGGCAATGGTCTTCCCAGTGGTCATGTACAGCTGTGAGAGTTGGACCATCAAGAAGGTGGGGCAGTGATGAATTGATGCCTCTGAACTGTGGTGCTGGAGAAGACTCCTATGAGTCCCCTGGACAGCAAGGAGGTCAAACCATCAACCTTAAGGGGAATCAACCCTGAATATTCATTGGAAGGACTGATGCTGAACTGAAACTCCAGTATTTCGGTCTTCCAATGTGAACAGCTGACTCATTGGAAAAGTCCCTGATGCTGGGAAAGATGGAGGACAGAAGGAGAAGAGGGCATCAGAGGATGAGATGGTTGGATGGCACCACCGATACAAGGGACATGAACTTGGACAAACTTCAGGAGATGGTGAGGGACAGAGAGGCCTGGCCTGCTACAGTCCATGGGGTTGCAAAGAGTCAGACAAAACTGGGCAACTGAACAACAACAAGTATATTGTAATGGAAGAAGAGAAATCAGTCAAGAGAATACTGAAATTGCTGAAGCCAAGACACACTGTGGGACTCAAGAGGAATAATAGACGTATGGGAAGATTTTTGACCTACAGCAGACAGCAATGGGGAGTCACTGCTGGATTTTAAAGTGGTCAGCTTATAATTATGAAAAGACATTCCATTTCCACAAAGTGAAAGCAAAAGGAGACACACAGAGAGAAGTGGAATTTAATGGAAGCTGTAAATCAAGCAGTTAGTAAGCAACTGCAGTAGCCCAGGTAAGTGACAGAGTGTTCATTTGGTTGGGAGGGTGGTGGTAGCAGAGATGGATAGAAGAAGATGCATTTGTGGTACATTTTCAGAGTTGAACTTGGCATTTCTAAACGTGTATATTTACTGTACTAATGGAAACATATCTGTAAGCTAGCAGAAATACCTACCATATGGAAGATGGGCATGGCTAATAGTGTCCAATTAGAACCAACACAAGTCCAAACAAGGAAGTTAACGGATGAGAACAGAAGTGGAGGAGATCAGAACATTGAGGAATATTTACATTCACTGGAAGGTGAAGGAAAAACAGTCAGTGAATGACACTAAGAAGGAGCTTACTAGAAGGCAGGAAGGAAAGAAGGAGAGAATTCCATAATCATGAAGATGAGAACAATTTCTAGAAAGGAGGATCAATTATAGTAATCTGGTATACATAAATCAAAAGAGAGAAAGCAGGAGGGAAGCGAGGGGAGAGGAGAAATAGGAGGAGCTGAAGCAGGGAGGCAGCGGGGAGGGGGCTTCAAACCGGGAGGTGAAGGTTGACTTGGATTTGGTAAATAAGAAATCACTGGGTGATTTCTGAAAAAATAGGGCTAGAAGATTCTATTACGGTTCTCTTTTGTCTTGAGACTGGTAGCAGATTCCTTTGGGAATCTAATAAAGGGTATGGACCATTGAGAAGTAGAAATAGGCAAATACAAATAATTCAGTCATATAACTTGAGTTTTTTTTTTTTTTTTTTTAAACTCCATTTGAAATCACTTCATGATCTTCATCCTAGCTTAACTGGGGTAAAATCTTAGATTGACGTATTGATGCATTAGCATTAGAAGTTTCAGTCCAAGATCTAATAAGGTAGAAAAATAAACAGGTATGTCTACCAGATGGATATTGACAATGAGATGAATCCCATACTTCGAAAATATACACAGAACACAGTGGTTGCATAAAAACTATTGATCACTGTTTTCCCTCATTTTGACTCTAGACACACTCAAAATGAATCTGCCAAGTCCAGCTTTCTGATCTTTCCCCACCTAACATTTCAAATGGGTTCAGGTGGCCACATATTCTTTACCAAATCTATCTCCAGCCTTCTGGGCCCACTATATCAAATGTCACAAAGTGTAATTGTTTATGTGTCCTGCTTTCAATCAAAATATTCCAGCTGGCAGCTCAAGAGAGGGCGTGAAGAATGGGAAGAGGGACAGAATGTAAAATGCAGAGACACAAAAAACATGAAAAGATTTGTTTTCATTGATGGTTTACTGTTCGACGTTTTTGGAATCAGTGAGTAGTTTGTGCCTTTGTCCCTTCAGAGCTATCAGAGGCACCGCATAAAGCATGTCAGCAGTTACTCAGCTCTGATTCTCAGAGAAGTCGTTTATCTCACACCTTATTCACCCTTTACTTTCATAAACCAACACTTAGCTGTCCCTCCCACAATGCTAACCTGCCATCCCCATTTCTCTATACCACTCTCACATACCATCAACTCCCTGAAAATAATCGCAAATTCTCTAACAATGTGGCAAGAACTGGCCAAATTCTCTGGCCAGGACTTGGTATCCAACATTACTGACAGGTCATTCATATCTTACAACCATAAATAAATAATAAACGTTTGTTAGTTGCATTTTGTGCTTTCTTGGTGATGAATGCTATGTGACTTGTCCATGGATTTCTTCCTATAACTGTTCTCTAGCATCATTCATTCTGTTCACTTTTGTCATGCTTTATTTATTACTTTATAATAACAAAGATTAAATTGACCTCATAATGGCACAAGTGATTTTATTCAGAAAAAGTAGAAAATAAGAGTGCTGGCTGTATTTGATCAAATTTTAAAGGCCATATAAATTGTTATCACTTAAAAACACCCCCAAGTACTAAACATTTTTTTAACTGAAATAAAAATAACAGATATGGGAGTGTCTTATGGAGTGAGGCAAATTTTAGAACTAATGTAAGTTACCCTACTTTATTTTAGCATGTCAAATTATATCCTGAGGAAGCCTGGTCAACCTGACTCAAAATTTGACTTTAAGTGATTCTCCAACTTTATCAAAGTCCCATTTCCTTGAATAAATTTATTCTTCTCCTATTTTCCAACCAGTTGCTTTTTTTTTTTTCAGAAAGGATGTAACTTCTAAAAAGTTCTTTCACATTAACATTAAAGGAAAAATCAAGGAGAACACAGGGTAATTAAGATATGTCAATTATTTTATCATTTTGGCTGAAAAGAAACATAATATGTTAAAGCTTTTAAATAAAGCTATGGGAGACCCAGAATTCATTGGGGGCATTAAACATGTAGGCTGAAGCAAACAAATAGCTGTGTCTTCTGCTTTTACTTAGAGAAGAGTTTAATATTCTGTCTCAGGTGCCATTTCTCTCTCTACTTGAAATGAGAATGTTTGGTTCGTCAACAATCTGAATAGTGCTGAATTCCAAGGACGTAGTCAGAATTCATGCGCTCTGTTGAGTCAACATGAGGAGATAACATCATGCCTTATACACAACTCTGTTCTTGAAAAACACATATAAGACAATTTGAACAAAGGTCTGTGTGTGTCACAGGGGTGGGTGGTCTGTATGGGTCTGAGTGTATTTGTATAAGAAATCCTCATTGGAGCAAAGAGCTATAATTAGTAACTGTGGGCAATCCTTAGACAGCGCTTGCAGTGTGTACTATTCTCTCTCTTTCCCTGCTTCTATTTCTCTCTTTCTCTCTCTCTCACACACACAGAGTCACTCCTTTAGTCCTTAACACAGCTTCACTGTTTTCCCCATTTTATAGCTGGGAAAACTGAGGCACAAAGAAATTCAAGAATCAGCCCCAGGTTCCACAGTTGGCCAGTGTCATGAACTTGATGACCTGTTCCTTTAAGGCATTTTTGTTCACTAAATTAATCGTCTTTCAAGAATTTAGTGGTTTGGGGCTGCTTTGGGGAGTCGTGTTTATTTTCTAAATATTTGTAGGAGGGAGGTTACTGTGAGACTGGGTCAGTTTAGATCGTTTAACCAGGTCATTTTTGAAAAAAATCCCAGTGACCCAGTGTCATCTGGGTAACTTCGAGGTATTGCTAATAACAGATGTAGTTTCCTAAGAGAAGCTCAGGCTGCACTGACTGAGAATGTAATTAGTAACTATCAGTAAAAGTAGCCCAGTGTTAGAGATATGTTAGGCATCAACTATTTTCTTTTTAAAATTGTTGCTTTTGCTTGGAGTATATGAAAGTACTGGCTGCATTTTATATCCCCTCATGACTATTTAACAGCTGAGAGTGTTCAGGATGATATTCTGGTATACTAGACCTTAGTAGAGACTCATCTCACACAGTAGCAAAATAATGCTCAAAATTCTCCAAGCCAGGCTTCAATAGTATGTGAACCATGAACTTCCAGATGTTCAAGCTGGATTTAGAAAAGGCAGAGGAACAAGAGATCAAATTCCCAACATCGGTTGGATCATCAAAAAAACAAGAGAGTTCCAGAAAAACATCTACTTTTGTTCTATTGACAAATCCTTTGACTGTGTGGATCACAACAAACTGTGGAAAATTCTTCAAGAGATGGGAATACCGACCACCTGATGCCTCCTGAGAAATCTGTATGCAGGTCAAGAAGCAACAGTTAGAAATGGACATGGAACAACAGACTGGTTCCAAATTGGGAAAGGAGTATGTCAAGGCTGTATACTGTCATCCTGCTTATTTAACTTATATGCATAGTACATCATGTGAAATGCCAGGCTGGATGAAGCACAAGCTGGAATCAAGATTGATGAGAGAAATATCAATAACCTCGGATATACAAATGACACCACCCTTATGGCAGAAAGGGAAGAAGAACTAAAGAGCCTCTTGATGAAAGTGAAAGAGGAGAGTAAAAAAACTGGCTTAAAAGTCAACATTCAGAAACCTAAGATCATGGCATCTGGTCCCATCACTTCATGACAAATAGATGGGAAAACAATGGAAACAGTGACAGACTTTATATTTTGGGGCTCTAAAATCACTGCAGATGATGACTGCAGCCAGAAAATTAAAATATGCTTGCTCCTTGGAAGAAAAGTTATAATCAACATAGACAGCATATTAAAAAGCAGAGACAGTACTTTGCCAGCAAAGATCTGTCTAGTCAAAGCTATGGTTTTTCCAGTAGTTATGTATGGATATGAGAGTTGGACCATAAAGAAAGCTGAACGCTGAGGAATTGATGTTTTTGAACTATGGTGTTGGAGAAGACTCTTGAGAGTCTGTTGGACAGCAAGGAGATCCAACCAGTCAATTCTAAAGGAAATCAGTCCTGAATATTCATTGAAGGAATGATGCTAAAGCTGAAATTCCAATACTTTGGCCACCTAATGCAAATAACTGACTCACTGGAAAAGACCCTGATGCTGGGAAAGATTGAGGGCAGGAGGAGAAGGGGATGATAGAGGATGAGATGGTTGGATGGCATCACCGACTCAATGGACATGAATTTGAGTAAGCTCCAGGAGTTGTTGATGGACAGGGAAGTCTGGCGTGCTGCAGTCTATGGGGTTGCAAAGAATCAGACACAACTGAGCTACTGAACTGAACTGAAGTGACTGAGACCTTAGGTGATGGTGAAATGGAATACTATTCAATTTCCTAAGTTTCCTACACAGAAATCCTATAGAAATATGATGTAAACAATTTTCTGCTCCCAGAATTTCTGCTTAGAATATATTAATCATACCCAAATCTCCATTGTTGCAATATTCCAGTTAATTCCTTGTTTCTTATGACCCAGACCAGATACTGACTTTTGAAAGCTCTGATTCCTCCAGTAAGAGTTCTAGCCTCTTGCTTCCATAGTATTTACTCAGATCTCGTTTTGCTTTAACACTTCCTAAATGGATGTCTCAGAGAAATTAGACAATAGAGACCTTGTTCTTTTCTTCTGTCAATTCCCAATGCTTGTGAAGTACTAGAAAACTGAATGCCACTGAGCAGTCTTATTCAAATTCACAAAATAGGATTTATTCATTCTCCAGATTCTAGCCTTAGCCAATGAGATAGATATGTTTCCATGCACAATATGGAAGTTTCATAATCTTAATGCTTAGCTGAGTAATACACTTACAGATATATGGCAGCAGTTGTCTTAGGAGTCTGTAACTTACCTTACTAGACTTGTGGTCCACATTAAAAGTGGCGATTGCATCCTCTGTTTTTTTCCTCCCAGATTTGGTTATTACATATTCAGCAAGTTTGTGTGCTAAATAGGTCTTTCCAGTACCACTAGGTCCTGAGAGTATAATTCTGTGATGCTCCATCAACAAGTTAAAGTATCTTTGGGTAATTGGTTTAGGAACAGAGTATCAAAAACAAAACTGTCCAAACTGTTTTCTTCTACTCCTGAAGGGAGAAACAAAGGGAAGAGAATGGCTTATGGTTTTACATAAGCTAGAGTTTAAAACACAGTGTCAACTGGCAACTGGGCTTTGTTAGCCATAGGTTTAACACTCTTTGCAAGAGACCCTTGACATTTCTATCTCACAAACATGTGATGCTATTTTAAGACAGAATACATGAGTAATAAGGCAGAGAGAACATAAGAATGAAAGCAAGCCAGTTGCTTTTCCTGAGACTCTCTCCCCGTCTACTTCATGCTTCCCACTTACGTTTCCACAGAGAAGTGGAGGCATTACTATGAATTCTATCAAGAATCATTCTTCTCTTTGAAGGTGGTAATTTTGTTAAGCATAAATATTAAAATTAAATATAAAAATTTGTGTTCCTCTTTTTCCTCCTCTTTTCTCCTCCTCTTTACTTCCTTCCAGCTCTCATTATACATCCCTGCTAGACCATCCCTTAAGCTTTTGAAGAATATATATTGTGATATTTGGCAAGAAATTAAGGAGAGCAACAGTATCTTTTTTTTACTAACTCAACTATCTTGATCATAAAATCAAATACTGATAAATCCCTCTATTAATCCATAGTTACATAGATGTGTTCTGAACTCATTAACATATGTGAACAAGAAATTATGGAGACAAGGATACTTGAGGTATTCCATTTACCTAGAAATAATCACATTATTCAAAGCAAAAGAATGTCTCATCCCTGATCCTTAACTTCCATTCTTTATCCCCAGTGGGTATTCACTGAATATGTGCTTAGTCTCTTCACTGCATCCAACTCTTTGTGACCCCATGGATTGTAGACTGTCAGGCTCCTCTGTCCATGGGATTCTCCAGGAAAGATCACTTGACTGGGTAGCTATTCCCTTCTCCAAGGGATCTTCCCAACCCAGGGATCAAACTTGGGCCTCCTGCATTGCAGGCAGATTTTTTACCATCTAAGCTACCAGGGAATTGTTGAGCATATATAATTAAAATTGAAGGTATAGGGATGAATATATTACCTTAGAATATGCAATAAACTTTTAGAACTCTCCCCTAAATCAAAGAGGACAACAATGTAGAAAACCTAGAAATTTGAAAATTGATGCATCACTTCCTCTGTGAGTCCTCGAGAATCTTCAAAATTACATCTCAAAACTCAAAGACTTTAATTTACTTGATTTTTTTGTTTTTAGTTTTATTTTTGTGTTTTTAATATAAATATGGTTCATCTCATGCCCAAACTATTAGTTAGCCTACTTTTCAAATATGAAAACTTGAAGTGAAACTGCAAAAAAAAAAAAAAAAAAAAAAAAAAAAATAAACATTGGTGAAAATGCAATTGTGGGTTTTTTTTTTCCATTTTTATTTTTACCTTTCAGGTTCACAGTGATGACGTTATTATCACCAACAAGGTATCCACAAGGCAGCAGCTCAGGCACTTCTAGGCCATGGGATCTAGTTAAGTCTCCTATACAGTAGCTGGCAATGCAGTCAGAGCTCAGACCAAGGCTAGTGGAGGTATCAATTCTGAACACATATTCCTAAAATTGCATACACAAAGACGCAAAGTGAAAACAGAGGTACCACTCTTCTACCAGTGTAAAATTCATGGGGATATGAAACTAGCTGTCATGAATTTTAGAACTGAGTACTACAATAACTATATAATATCACACAGCATAAAGAGAAAACTTTCTTTAATATTTAAAATGCAGAAGAGGAAAAGCAGATATGCACATACCATTAAAGCTAAGGGAAGCACCCAAAATGAAACACGTTTGAAAATTAGTATCAGGATATCTTGTACAACGTACCTTAAAGAGACGTCTAATTACACCATCTAAGACATCCCACTTGGTTTTTCCACTAACGCCAATGGATCCTATCAAATATGCCTGAGACTTCTGATCCTAAGTAAGATCAAAATAAAATAAGATAAAACCTAACTGTATCTTGTTTTAGTATATCTACTAAAAATATTAATGTTGGTGGTGATTAACACTAAAAATATATCAAACTTATGGTTTATATAATAGTAGACATACACAGGTGGATTATACAAAATACCCCAGCAAACCAAGCAACCTAAGTAACTAATTAACTAGCAAGCAAAGTAACAGGAATAGCAACAAAACAAGAGTGAAAGAGGTTAGATGAAGTGGTATGGCCAAGGAAAACTGATCCATGACCTGTTCAGTAGAAAGGAAATGTCCAGGAGAGAACAGTCTTCCATTTTAGCGAGCAGGTACGTTTCTGAAAAGCAGCAGCTTGGTGGGAAGGAGATGGTGATAGAGATGCAACAGGACTATATCTTGAGTCCTAAAATCTCATCTTAACGTTTTTGCAGTCTAAATGTTAAGTCCAAAACTCAGTTTATTTTTTATTTAGATTATCTCTAAAATTGAATCCAAATTTGAAAAGTAAGTTATCCATGGCAGTATGGCATTCATATATTCACAACTCAAGCTCTACTTTGAATTTCTCAGAAAATTCAATATTTAGAATACTTGCTAGAAAATCCTACAGGATTATAAGGAATTCTTGAAGATTCTTGGAGAATCTTCAAAATTACATTTCAAAACTCAAAGACTTTCATTGACTTGATTTTTTTTGTTTTTCTGGTAGGGTTTTGGTGTTTTAAATATAAACATGGTTCATTTCATAGCAAAACTATTAAAGTGGTTAGTTTACTTTTCATATATGAAAGTCTAAAGTGAAACTACATCTACCATGTAATTAAGAAAAGTGATGTTAGGTCAAGTCACTTAGCTGGCTCAGACCTCCATTTCTTCATCTGTAGCATTTAACTCTATAAGGGTAAATGATTATCACCACTACTTAGGTTAACCTGAGAACAATATTTGTTTTTTAAAAAACTTAGAAGTTCATAGCAAAACCACTGTTATTTTTATACCACTGTTATAGACTGAACGTTCTTGTTCCACTCAAATTCATATATTAAACCACAACTCCCAATTGATTGTGTTTGGAAATGGAGTCAGCAGGAGGTAATAAGAGTTAAATTAGGCATGAGAGTGGGTCTGACATCACAGGATCAGTAACGTTCAAAGTAGGGGAAGTAAGAGAGAGACCTCTCTCTCCCCAAGGACGCACATTGAGGAAAGGCCTGTGAGGACATAGCCAAGAAGGTGCCATTTGCAACCCAAAGAGAGAGCCCTTTTCAGGAACCAAACCAGAAAGCACCTTGATCCTGGACTTAATGACCAGGAGAAAACATTGTTTTAGCCATCCAATCTGCAGTATTTTGTTATGGTAACTCAAGAAGGCCAAGATAACTTCTTTTTAACATTCAGAAATAGTCTTTCAGAACTATGTTGAAAAAGAAAACTTATGTTCTGGTGTTAATGTAACTGAGTCAAAATGGACATGCTTACAGTGCTTTTAAGCAGCTGCTTTTAAATCAGAGATCTTTCAAGTTTCACTGAGACTATTATAGTCTTTTACAAAAAGACCCACATGGGAAATTCAGGCACAGATCTGCAGCTCAAGCAGAAAGCTTATGGTATTAGAATTCTTAGAATATATGCTCAATATAAAAATTCACAATTGCTAGCTCACTTTTCAAACTTAAATACTTCAATTATCTCAAAATTCTAAAGTTCTTTGCTCTTCTATTTGATACAAAAAAAATTGGATACCTACAAATTTGTATCTTTGGCCACTGAAATACCATTTCAACTTGAAAAAATATTTTTTGTTTCAAGAAGAGTCTAGGATCAGGATGACACTGCCAATTTGAAGACAATATTTGATTCCAGAAAAATTAAATATTTTCCTTTTCAGCTAAGGCCTTGCTTAAAAACGATACACATAAGTAGCATTAATGGACATTGTTATAAAGAGTCTAATAAAATATATCTATCTTTCCAGTGTCTAGAATTAGCCATATAGCTTATAGTCTCCTCTTTGTAGAAAGACCATCTTGACAGTTCTAGCAACATGGTAGCATACATCATAAACATCACCTATATTTAGTTAGATAAGATGTTTATGTCAAAGAAAGCCAGGTGTTTCTTTTCAGGTTTTAGGATGAGGGTGGCTGACAACCGCTACTGTTTTCAGTGACTAAACATGAAGTACGGAGGCACATTTCTATCTATTAGGATGAGGCCATTTCTTTTGAGTCCCTAACTTTCACGCTTTTAGAAACATATTAAGCCAACGCCAAGACAAACTCTGCTGGTAGTATACTTATCAGGACAAATACTCATATTTCAATATATTTGACTCGTGTTCATTCATGGTAATAAAGAGCTTAAAATTAAAGAAATACCTTTGCTCGGCCGTAGCCCTTGCTTATGGAGACTATGATTTTCACACTGCGGCCATCCTTATGTCCAGTTGCATCACCAGGGTCATCCAGCAAAATATCTACCAAATTTCCAAAGAAACACACATACACACATGACAGAGTCACGTTAGCTCGGACTTCTCTACTGTCATCACTTTCTCCCCCATAGTTTTATGTTTTTCAAGGGGAATATTTACCTTTTCTGCCATCCATCCTAACTTAACACATGTGAAAAACCTCAGCTTTCAAGAAGCTAGGTGGCTGTGCTTGGGTTAAAGTTTTCATCTAAGACTTTATTTCTGTTTTCAAAGATCTTCACCCAAGTGTTGAGCCATCACATTAGATGAGGAAATAAGGGGTTTCTTTTCCTATTATGCACAGGTCTGAGTAATACCTGAGTAATATTTAGTTACCATTATAACTGCCACAAATTGAAAAGCTATCCGATTTTCTATCTAGCTGAAAATATCCAAGCTCAAAACCCATGAAATTATGAATGCAAAGGTGCTGAGATTGACTGTCAACTGAGATTATTTTCAAGCATTTGGTACAAACACAGCTATATGACTACTTTTCCTTATATCTGTAATTTTAGGTAATGTTTTGAATTTCAATGATGGCATTATACTTCCTTGCATAAATATATTAATTATTGCTCTTCTGTCCTCTTTCTGCTCACAGTTTCAGGACAAAAATGATATTTCTAGTAATCAGCTAAGAGTTACAGAAGCATGATAAAGCTAGTTAACCTTTAAACTACCATTTTAAATGTTATTAAAGATTAATTTTTTAAATATAGTATATGAGATTAATGTTCAGTTTGGAGAATGAGTAAGGCAAACTATCCCACATATGTTTTCCTTTGAAAATGATGATATTATAGAGGCATATTTAATATGAAGATAGTGCTCTGTGGACAAAGGAAACTTAGCTACATGTTGAAGATCACATGTGCCTGGTGACAAGAGGACTCAATTGCTCAAGTTGTAAATTCAGAAAGACAAGGACTTTGACTATATCATTATATTAAAGAAACAATTTCATCAAATGGGTTCTGAAAATAAAATGGTTCTATTACTTTAATAATTGGAATATGCAATTTTGCAAAGAAAAGAGTTTTAAAAATACCACAATACCATAACAATGAAAAACAAATTTAGAGTTTAAGGAATATGGAGACTTTTTTTGCTAGAAATTTTTAAATTGTCAAAGATAATCTCCCTTAATGGAATTAATTTTTTTTTTTTACTAGATGAATATTCTCCTGGTCTCATCTTTTTGCTTATCCTGCTCAAAACTCTTCCTGAAGTGTCATTTTAATTCTCATTCCATTTCTCAAAATTTTAAAGTGGCTAATTATTCACATCTAAATATCTTATAATTCATGACCAAATCACTTTAGTACGTTGTTCGATTATTCATAACTGTTCACAAATATTCAAAAATAATTATTTAAAATAATAATTTATTAACCATCAAAGAAATCAGGTACTGTCCTGGGCATTGGAAATGAATACCATGATGAGAAAGAAGATAAATTCCCCACTCTATCACTTATTGAACTAATTATAGTAATCACTTCCTCAAGTCTTGGTTTCTTCATCTATAAAATGAGTTATAAAACCTGCAGCTTGGCAGAGTTATCGAGAGCATAACAGACAATGCTTTTAAAGCACTTTATCCTCAGTATTTAGTCAGTTCATCTGTTCTACTCATTACTTCTTTTCTCTGTGTGTTTATTCTAACTCCTTGTATTAACAGCTGGAGGAGAACACTGCAGCTCCTCTGGGTCTCCTCATCGGTACACCAATGGGATGAGCACCTGAGCAAACAACTCCGAGGGAAAACAAATAACAGCCAATTTGAGATAGGGTTCTTTGTGTTTTGATTTTGGTTTATTTATTTATTTGGAAAATAAGTTATGGTTCTCTGTCAACATATTGAAAAAAGAATAAAAAGATTTGTCATTCTGGTTCCAATCAAGTGAAATACTGACAAGAAAACATAAAGGTTTTTTCACACCTCTGTCTTCACTGGACGCATGGAACATGCACTATCTTTCGGGAACTGGACCTCTGTCAATTGTCCTCTGGCTACTTCTTTGTTTTAATTAATCGTGTACTCTACAAAGGTTTTCTGTTAAAAAGCCCCAGCATAAAAGCACTTTTGATTGTCAAGTTTGAGCTCACTAACCATGGCAGAGTTCCAAATAGCAAGGAGAGATAAGAAAGGCTTCCTCAGCAATCAATGCAAAGAAATAGAGGAAAACAATAGAATGGGAAAGACTAGAGATCTCTTCAAGAAAATCAGAGATACCAAGGGAATATTTCATGCAAAGATGGGCACAATAAAGGACAGAAATAGTATGGAACTAAAAGAAGCAGAAGATATTAAGAAGAGGTGGCAAGAATACACAGAAACTGAACAGAAAAGTTCTTCACGACCAAGATAATTATGATGGTGTGATCACTCACACTCACCTAGAGCCAGACATCCTGGAATGTGAAGTCAAGTGGGCCTTAGGAAGCATCACTATGAAAAAAGCTACTGGAGGTGGTGGAATTCCAGTTGAGCTACTTCAAATCTTAAAAGATGATGCTGTGAAAGTGCTGCACTCAATATGTCAGCAAATGTGGAAAACTCAGCAGTGGCCACAGGACTGGAAAAGGTCAGTTTTCATTCCAATCCCAAAGAAAGGCAATGCCAAAGAATGCTCAAACTACTGCACAATCGCACTCATCTCACATGCTAGTAAAGTAATGCTCAAAATTCTCCAAGCCAGGCTTCAGCAATAAGTGAACCATGACTTCCAGATGTCCAAGCTGGATTTAGAAAAGGCAGAGGAACCAGAGATCAAATTGCCAACATCTGCTGGATCATGGAAAGAGCAAGAGAGTTCCAGAAAAACATCTATTTCTGCTTTATTGATTATGCCAAAGCCTTTGAGGGTGTGGATCACAATAAACTGTGGAAAATTCTGAAGGAGATGGGAATACCAGACCACCTGACCTACCTCCTGAGTAACCTGTATACAGGTCAGGAAGCAACAGTTAGAACTGGACATGGAACAACAGACTGGTTCCAAATAGGAAAAGGAGTATGTCAAGGCTGTATATTGTCACCCTGCTTATTTAACTTATATGCAGAATACATCATGAGAAATGCTGGGCTGAAGGAAGCACAAGCTGGAATCAAGATTGCCAGGAGAAATATCAATAACCTCAGATATGCAGATGACACCAGCCTTATGGCAGAAAGTGATGAAGAACTAAAGAGCCTTTTGATAAAAGTGAAAGAGGAGAGTGAAAAAGTTGGCTTAAAGCTCAACATTCAGAAAATGAAGATCATGGCATCTGGTCCCATCACTTCTTGGCAAATAGATGGGGAAACAATGGGAACAGTGGCTGACTTTATTTTTTTGGACTCCAAAATCACTGCAGATGGTGACTGCAGCCATGAGATTAAAAGACACTTACTCTTTGGAAGGAAAGTTGTGAACAACCTTTACAGCATATTAAAAAGCAGAGAGATTACTTTGCTAACAAAAGTCCATCTAGTAAAGGCTATGTTTTTTCCAGTGGTCATGTATGGATGTGAGAGTTGGACTATAAAGAAAGCTGATCACCGAAGAATAGATGCTTTTGAACTGTGGTGTTGGAGAAAACTCTTGAGAGTCCCTTGGACTGCAAGGAGATCCAACCAGTCCATCCTAAAGATCAGTTCTGGATGTTCATTGGAAGGACTGATGTTGAAGCTGAAACTCCAGTACTTTGCTTACCTGATGTGAAGAACTACTCATTGGAAAAGACCCTGGTGCTGGGAAAGATGAAGGCAGGAGGAGAAGGGGATGACAGAGGATGGGATGGTTGGATGGCATCACTGACTCAATAGACATGAATTTAGGTAGACTCTGGGAGTTGGTGATGGACAGGGAGGCCTGGCATGCTGCGGTTCATGGGGCCACAAAGAGTCGGACACGACTGAGCGACTGAACTGAACTGAAACAATCGTGAAGGGAATAAAAGCTCTCCTAGTCAAGTGATGTCAAGGGATTTAATTTTTTGCCTGTTCAGACACAAGAATCACACTTAAAAAATAACTGAGGGAAGAAAACTATACAATACTAAAATAAATAATGAAATGTGTAATTATAAAGTGCATTAAAAAAGAAAAAAATCCTCCCCCCACCAAATTGTCTCAAATTCTGGACCATGGCCATCACATGGACACAGAAATTGTAAACTTAATTTCTTTGCTTTTATATTCATCTTTATGAGTCCTAGTCTCCCTAGACATTAGTTGTAGTATAATTTTTATATAGCTGTTCTTTCTAAACTACTTTCAGTACTAAATTTGCCTCCTTCAAACCTGATCATATTTCCTTGGATTAAAACAAAATCAGGTAACAGGCCATAGAATCCCACCCGAAGCCATCCTATAAGGTACTACCGTTGTGAAGTGAAGCCCCAGGCCATAGGACGGCACTGACTGCCCTTAGTTGTGGATCCTACTTCACTCCTCTTGGATTCATCGCTGAGAAGCCAACATCTAGGGTGTGGCTCAGGACTTTCGGATTTAAAGGTTTTGTTCTTTTTCTTCCCCTATCTTTTGAAGAACGTGGATGATAACACCTCATAGACAATTTTTACATTCAAGTTTTTACCATATTTCTTTGGCTTCATTTTACCTCATGACTGATAACTTCAGTTATTTATAACCTCTGTTTTTTCTTGTGCTGTGCTCAGTCGCTCAGTCCCGTTTGACTCTTCCTGACCCCACGGACTGTAGCCTTCCAGGCTCCTCTGTCTATAGGGACTCCCCAGGCCAGAATATTGGAGTGGGTAGCCCTCCCTTCTCCAGAGGATCCTCCCAATCCAGGGATCTAACGAAGGTCTCTTGCACTGCACGCTGATTCTTTTACCAGCTGAGCTATGGGTACTAATATTTCTTTTGCTTGATGTGTTTTTTCAGAATTCATTTTCCTTCCCCAATCCCTGCCAAATGGTGCAAAACAATGTTTTCATGAACTTAAGGGAATTCCTACTTACCTTTTAGTTTTCAACTATCTTTTATAAGAAAACAAGTATGCATTTGGGCCATTCATTTTGCCCCATGAAGGGAAGATATAATTAGTAGAATTTTACAAATTCTGATCTTTTAGAAGCAAGAGATATGATTTATTAAAATGTCATCAACTTTCTGTATATCTCTTTGTGTTTTTCGTTTTCATCTTATTTTTGTTTTCTATATTTTAGTGTAATTTAAGGCAAGTCATGAAGTTTCTCAGTTCCATCATGGGATCTAAAATTGCCCCGGAACATGTATATTATTGGTTTTCAAGCGTCATCTAGTGGCTGTGCTTTGTAATCACCACAGATCCTCCTGTAAATCTTTTCTCAACCAAGTCTTTTACGCATACAAAAATGATTAAATGCAGTGTGTGTGTGCTCAGTTAAGGGAGCAGTTATACTTTATAACTGAATAGTTCATCAGATATTAAGACAACTTTAGGTTATATGATCCTATTTTCAACTGAGTAAAACGCTACCCTTATTCTGAACCCAATACTGGAACACAGTGTTTCCTTTTTGTCTGTTTGGGGACAGTTTAATAGAGCTGTAGCCTGGTGACAGAGGAGCACGGTATTCTCCCTGGGCTGGAAAATGCAGGAGCACCTAGTCAAATTTAGCAATAGGTCCCGAAACCCTGTAAATGGGCAAAACGCTATCAAGTTGCACGGGGTTCTGATTACATAGTGATGAGAACGAACGATCATCACTGAGAACACTACTCCTTCGTCCTATCTGCAATCCTGGAGGAGGTACTTCTCAAGCACAAACAATGGTTTTAAAAAATGATATGAAAACCATACTCTAAGTCGTTTCACTCCTTCACACAGAATGTTTTTTTAAAATGATCATGACAGAATGAACTTATAAGGAAAAAAGGGCTATCTCTGAGAATTAGGGTGTTAACGCTTTGAAGCGGGAATGGGTGAGCGTGGCGGTGGGCAAGGGTCTCCAAATTCGAGGTGTCCTCGCTTGTGAAGCCCTAGGCATGCTGTGATGCAGGCAATGCGTGCACAAGGTCACCTGAGGTCACAGACTCCGTGATGTTCAGATTGTTCAGCGAGAGCCCTAAGGACTGGCGCGAGGAGGAGGAGGAGGTGCTGCTCGCGGACTCGGACGGCGGCCGCGCAGGCTTCGCCACGTGCCCCGTCTCCGCCTTCAACCGGTCATTTTCAGCCTTCAGTATTTCGATCTCATTCTGTTGTGAAATTGAAAAACAAGGCGCTAACTTGAAGAGAAAAGGGTATCAACTCTTTTAGTAGTGTTAATCAGTGTTGTTTTTTTTTTAATGTGGTGAGATATTAAATGAACAAATATAAATTATGAAAAAAAGGCTTCCTTCCAAAGAAGGAAAAGTAAATCTCTTTGTCTCTCATATATACATATTCAGACATTCATAGATACAGATACACTGACCAGTGGAATTTTTTTATACTTAAAAAAAATCTATCATATATTTGAGGAGTTTTCTAGGATGTGGTCTCACCCGAATTAAGAATAATATAATTGAAGAGGTCATTCCATTTCTCATTTTAGAATCAAACACTACAACGTATATAAAAACAGATAACTGACAGAGAGACCTACTATATACTCAATATTCTGTAAAAACCTATAAGGGAAAAGAATCTAAACAGAATGTATATCTATCTATATTCAGTTGTGTGTGTGTATATATATATATATATATATAACTGAATCACTGTGCTGTACATCTGAAACTTTGTAACACAACATTATAAATCAACTATGCTTTAATAAAATAAAATTTAAAAACGTAATGCAAATACTATTAATATCTCATAAAAGAAAATGCCCTTCATATATTCTGAATTCAGGGAGAGTTGAAAATCACAGTAAAACAAAAGTAATATAAATGAAGTGATTTAAAATTATCACTTCAGAATCTAGCTAAAGTCTGAAAAAGTTTTTGTTCCTTCAAAACAGGGCACTAAGCTCATAAAAACAACACATGCCTTTTGATGAATATATCAGTGGTATAGGAATCTGCTTGGCAACGAGCTTTTCCTGTTTCAGTCATCTGTGGTACCAAGTGATTACTGGTTGACAATAATAAAATGAAAGTCTGAGCACAGACTGGTTCTGAATTTAGCCTTTGGATCCTTCCAAGACATGTAAAAGCTTTACTTTTACAGATGGCATTCTACATCACTTTAACTTTCATATTTAGAAAGCTTGTGTTATATTTCTGTCCTTTCCTCATTTGTTTTTCAATAAAAAATAGGTAAAGGTGTTTGAAAGTCAGATTTCAAAATTATAGGAAAAAGATACCAAAAGGTAAATCATGGGAAAGTGAAGAAGCAAGGGCTGTAGTAGTTTCTCTGAAAACTTAGCTGGAAATGGCAACCCACTCCAGTACTCTTGCCTGGAAAATCCCATGGACTGAGGAGCCTGGTGGGCTACAGTCCACGGGGTCGCAAAGAGTCGGACACGACTGAGCGACTTCACTTACCTAATTCAATCACTAGTAAAAGTGCCTTCAGTGGTCCTTGAGTGCAACCAACCAGTTTGCACTCCCATTTCCAAACCTGGATTTTACAAAATTCTCCAACCGATATTAGGAAAGGAGTTGCAGAGATTAAATAAAAAGAGTGCATTTCCAAAAGGGATTTGAATGTGAGATTTGCTTTTACAATAACTGAGAGAAGAGAATAAGCAACATTTCAAATCTTTCCTGTTCATTCCTTGAAGGTGCTTACAGACCAACCTGCATCCGGTTCATGGCTTCCCGGATCTGATCGAGATGATGTGCAGAGCTGAGGGCCTCCAGCCGAATATCTGTTAATTTTAATTCCTTTTCTCTGAGCTCACTCTTCAACTGCAGATTATCTCTGCCTCAGCCTCTGTGCATTCACAGATCCTGAAGAAAGAAACAAGCACAAAATCAGCAGTTGGGGAAGCTAGAGGATTAGGAAAGGCAATGATTCTTTTAAAAGCTGAACTGCAATATTATCCAGCAGGTACAGAGATTATTTGCTGCTGGCAAAACCTAGAGAAAAGGAAAAAGAGTTTTACAAACAGAAATACATTCATAGGTTCAAAACTGAAAAGAGTAGGCCTTTGTCTCTCTCTATTTTTTTAATCTCTATATTTTGAAGTTTAAAAACAACCTATCTTTACCGTATAGAAACTGATACTCAAAATTCCCTTGTTGCTAATATTTGTGGGGCTGAAAGTCAGAGTATTACTACCTCTCATTCAACCATTTTTTCAAAGGACTTAACCTTCTATTTGCAACATATTAAATTTGTTTAAGACAAAGTTATTATGTATGAAAATGTTGATTTTCTAGTTTTATAAAATTTTGCAAAGAATAATCTTATTTGCCATAATACTATCTCCAGGTTACCACAAAACTTCAAAATAAATATTGTAGACAATAAATCAGGGAGATTAGTTTTGGACATTTAAATAATGGATGAGTGTTATATAATCCTTCTGGCAGGCTCAGCTGATTTAGGAGGTCAGCTAATGAAACTGAAGCAAGGTTTCAACCCAAACAAGCGGGCTAGTTGGGGCTGCTTGAAGGTCACATACACAACATCCTTACTGTTTTGTGCTGTTGTTTTGCAGACAGCTTGGGAGGAAATGTGTCAAAAAGAATTCCTGTTATATTAATGAATAGCTTTTCTATTTAAAATGTGAAGATTAAGTCGCTGGTCACAAAATGACAGTGCTATGTTCTTCTGAGTAAGGGAATTAAATAGGGTGTGCAAGGTCTTAAATGGTTCTGTTTGTGGCCTTGCTGTGTATCACAGCTCTGGGGAGCTGCCGTCACGGGCACACATGGAATCTGAACTAAACAGTGGACAGAACAAAGAGAGTTAGCAGAGCACATGTTTTATGTCTCAATGTTTTATTCTTTCTTATAACATTCTAGTAGGACACTATAAAAAATGCTATGCTAGATTACCTAACACAGTTGAAGAAAAATGGATTGCAGTTCGGCTTAAGGAAACAAAATTTTACTTCCACAACAGGAGGGCAGAGGAGGTGGTCATTGTTGAAACACATGCGAGTGATTTTAGAGAAAGCAGGAGGGAACACTGCTTAGGTTAGAACTGGGATCCTAACAGTTTTCATGCATCACACTCCATTTTACCGGGATCTATGCTTGTAGATCACAGGGCCATTTTGCCGTTTCTTTGGTGGCCAGACAAGGGGTGACCTGCATTTAATGCACAGTTAGATAGATACAAGGACAAATGCCAGTGAAAATAATAACTTAGAAAAGGGGAGAATGAGGTCAAGAAACATTCACATTCTCATGTATGGAAAACAGAAGAGAAATGAATGCTGTCTGCTATTCTAAGGAAGCTATGGCAATAACGGACACAGAGACAGTGCTGCGGTTCCATTCAGAACACACACGTGGGCCTGGCCTTCAATAGATTCTTCCCCGTGCTGCAGAGGGGGTGACTTACGCAGAGGCAGACTGCGAGGGCTTCATGGAGGCTGACCCACAGTCACCCCCGTTGTGGGGCAACTTGGGGGATGCTGGAAGGGACGAATCTGTAAGCTCTTCGATGTCCGAATGTGAGGAAGGAGGCTTGGTGGACTTTTTCTTCCCAAAGGCTTGTTTGAATGAGCTTCTCAGCTGCAAGAAGGACAGAAATTACCTTCCTTGTCTGTTTGCACTGGGGGTATCTCGCTTTGGGCCGTTAGTTTGCAGGTGCCATCCTAGCCACTGCCTGGGGTCAGTAGGTATAAGCAAAGGATTAACAGCTGCAGCACGGTATCTCTAATTAAAAAAAAAAAGAAAGATACCGTGTTTTGTGTTTCTGTTTTATTCTTGTATTAATCCAGCACAGCGCAAACATGGAAGGCTTTTAAACAGTGCAGGGACAAGGGCATGGCCATCAGAGCACTATTTAAAACGAAGTACCTTGAAGAGATCTCCTTTCAGAAGGCTCCTCTCTTCAAGGCAATTTGTTTTAAATGGCCGCTTTAGCACTACTGCCAAGTCAGGGCCTGCTGACAGTATGAACTTAAAAAGCAAAATGAAATCAAGTTCACCTAACACTTCATTAATTGTGAGTTTCTATTCAAATTTTCAGTTCCCAGACTATGCAAAACCAGAATTGGTATGCCCTACAGCGCTATTTGGAAAGTAGTTTTACTTCTCTTTAAAATTGAAGATTAAAATGAAAAGACACAAAGAAAAGACAAACAAGGTAATCTGTTTTTAAAAGATATAAAAGCTTCCTGCCAAAATGAATAGCATTCATGCCAAGGGTGGGTGTTTTTATAGATGCATGCCAAACTGTCCACGGTTTATATTCACCTCACTTCCTCTAGAGTTCACCTTGCAGAAACATGAAAGAGTGCGGAATTACAAATCAAGGGAAGGAAGGCTGATCAGTATTTTAAAATATTACCTGCATCAACATTTTTTTAAAACAAAAAAGATATTTCTCTCATTATTTACAGAAAGCACTCTAGTAAAATCCTTTCCTATTCATTTTGGATTTCATCAAGAGTTCTACTTATTTAAAATTTACTTTTCTTTCATGGCAGTCAAAGAAATCCTTCACTTCATTATTTTTTAAACATTTTGTAGTGGTAGCATCTTCCCCTCAGTTTTTCAGCAATTACTTTATATCATAAATTATGTCTCTAGCTAACAAGGGATAGTTCTATTAAAGTACATTTCTATATATCTCCTATGTTCTTTTGGTGAAAATATATAGAGTTGATTTCTGATACAGTGATACTTTCACACTATAAGCTCTGTTGATGCAAGGGGTGGAGAAGTTTGCAAGGACTCTTCTTTCTCTTTTACCAATTCTATTTTTTCTCCTCTGCTTCCATCAGCATCTTTACCACCACCACCATCATCGCCACTACTAACACCACCACCATCGTCACCATCATCCTTTTCTTCTTCTTCACTCCACCTTCACAATAAGGCCCTGCTTGGAGCCATTTATTTATAGATGTTACTCTATTTTTATTTACAATATCCATGCAAAGTCAGTATAATTATCCAGTTTTTACAAACAAGAAAATTTAGGCTCACCAACAGGTGAAGTACCTTGCCTAAGAGCCAAAAAGTAAGCATCAGAGTTGGGATTCAAATCTAAGTTCAGTTAGTCCCAACTCCAAGACATCTGCTCTTCTGTGCCAGGCTGCCCTGAACTTGTTGATGAGCGTAGAATCTGAGAGGTCAGTCACTTGAATGAGACACTGTAAACTGCTGTGAATCTCTAAAAGCCGAAAGGAAAAATCCTGCCTCACTGCGCTAATAAGCTTCTGAATTAGATGAATGCTAATAGCTTACCCAGTTTTTCTTTTTCTTCTTCTTGGAGTCAGCATCGTTACCACTGCCAATGCTGGAATGGCTTGTGGCACTGTTAATACTAGAAACGCTTTCAGAGGAATGCTGTCTTCTGATGCGGAGATCTAGCCACAGACAGAGAGAGTCACATTTACTCATAAAGACTTTCAATCGGAACAAATAAGACTTTTAGGGTTTCTGAGAGGAAGTTCTCTAATTATAGTCAACACAGCTTTGTATAGATCATTTCAATGCAGTTTTATAAGCTTAACAATGTATCACCCTATTTGCTTTAACTAATTAGGTTGCCTGTATTAAGATTCAGTGGGAATCGCAGGTAAGTCCGTAGCACTGGCGGCTTAATGAATTCTGAGTTTTGTCCCCAAATTAAAAGCTATGCTAGTGATTCTCACTGAATACCTAGATCAAGCAGCACTCAGAAAATCATTTATGCCAACGACATATTCCATGGACTAAACGGAAACTCACAATGGCATGAAAATTAACTGTGTCTTTTTATATTTGTCCTTTGAATAAAGCTACTGAAGCCAAATTACCGACTTTTCATTTCATGGAAGCATACCTTGTTAGAGCCAAACAAAGCTTGTGAGTCATCTAAGACTCGCATAGAGGAGTGTCTCCTCTCAGAGGAGACCACTGAAATGCAAAGAAGCACCTTGACCACGGTCAAAGAGCTAACGAGGTGAAAGTCCTCAGGAGAGAATCTAGGTAGACTTCACTTGTGAATTAAATAGAAATCATATTTCAGTTCAGTTCAGTTGCTCAGTCGCGTCCGACTCTCTGTGACACCATGAGTCGCAGCAAGCCAGGCCTCCCTGTTCATCACCAACACGCGGAGTTCACACAAACTCATGTGCATTGAGTTGGTGATGCCATCCAGCCATCTCATCCTCTGTCGTCCCCTTCTCCTCCTGCCCTCAATCCCTTCCAGCATCAGGGTCTTTTCCAATGAGTCAACTCTTCGCATGAGGTGGCCAAAGTGCTGCAGTTTCAGCTTTAGCATCAGTCCTTCCAAAAAACATCCAGGACTGATCTTTAGGATGAGCTGGTTGAACCTCCTTGCAGTCCAAGGGACTCTCAAGAGTCTTCTCCAACACCACAGTTCAAAAGCATCAATTCTTCGGCACTCAGCTTTCTTCACAGTCCAACTCTCACATCCATACATGACTACTGGAAAAACCATAGCCTTGACTAGACAGACCTTTGTTAGCAAGTAATGTCTCTGCTTTTTAATATGTTATCTAGGTTGGTCATAACCTTCCTTCCAAGGAGTAAGCGTCTTTTAATTTCATGGCTGCAATCAACATCTGTAGTTATTTTGTAGCCCCCCAAAATAAAGTCTGACACTGTTTTCACTGTTTCTGCATCTATTTGCCGTGAAGTGATGGGACCAGATGCCATGATCTTAGGTTTCTGAATGTTGAGCTTTAAGCCAACTTTTTCACTCTCCTCTTTCACTTTCATCAAGAGGCTCTTTATTTCTTCTTCACTTTCTGCCATAAGGGTGGGGTCATCTGCATATTCTAGGTTATTGATATTTCTCCCGGCAATCTTGATTCCAGCTTGTGCTTCTTCCAGTCCAGCATTTCTCATGATGTACTCTGCATATAAGTTAAATAAGCAGGGTGACAATATACGCCTTGAAGTACTCCTTTTCCTATTTGGAACCAGTCTATTGTTCCATGTCCAGTTCTAACTGTTGCTTCCTGACCTGCATACAGGTTTCTCAAGAGGCAAGTCAGGTGGTATGGTGTTCCCATCTCTTTCAGAATTTTCCACAGTTTATTGTGATCCACACAGTCAAAGGCTTTGGCATAGTCAATAAAGCAGAAATAGATATTTTTCTGGAACTCTCTTGCTTTTTCCATGATACAGAGGATGTTGGCAATTTGATCTCTGGTTCATCTGCTTTTACTAAAACCAGCTGAACATCTGGAAGTTCACGGTTCACGTATTGCTGAAACCTGGCTTGGAGAATTTTGAGCATTACTTTACTAGCATGTGAGATGAGTGCAATTGTGCAGTAGTTTGAGCATTCTTTGGCATTGCCTTTCATTAGGATTGGAATGAAAGCTGACCTTTTCCTGTCCTGTGGCCGCTGCCGAGTTTTCCAAATTTGCTGGCATATTGAGTGCAGCACTTTCACAGCATCCTCTTTCTTTGAGCTATTTGAAATAGCTCAACTGGAATTTCATCACCTTCAGTATCTTTGTTCATAATGATGCTTCCTAAGGCCCACTTGACTTCGCATTCCAGGATGTCTGGCTCTAGGTGAGTGATCACACTATCATGATTATTTGGGTTGTGAAGCTCTCTTTTGTACAGTTCTCCTTTGTATTCTTGCCACATCTTCTTAATATCTTCTGCTTCTGTTAGGTCCATACCTTTTCTGTCCTTAAATTTAACTCAGATGACTACTACTATCTACTACCTGTGGGCAAGAATCCCTCAGAAGAAATGGAGTAGTCATCATGGTCAACAAATGAGTCCAAATGCAGTACTTGGATGCAATCTCAAAAACGACAGAATGATCTTTGGATGTTTCCAAGGCAAACCATTCAATATCACGGTAATCCTAGCCTATGCCCCAACCAGTAATGCTGAAGAAGCTGAAGCTGAACAGTTCTATGAAGACCTACAAGACCTTTTAGAACTAACACCCCAAAATATGTCATTTTCATTATAGAGGTCTTGAATGCAAAAGTAGGAAATCAAGAAACACCTGAATAAACAGGAAAATTTGGCCTTGGAATATGGAACATAGCAGGGCAAAGGCTAATAGAGTTTTTTCAAGAGAATGCACTGGTCATAGCAAACACCCTCTTCCAACAACACAAGAGAAGACTCTACACATGGACATCACCAGATGGTCAACACCAAAATCAGATTGATTATATTCTTTGCAGCCAAAGATGGAGAAGCTTTATACAGTCATCAAAAGAAACACGGGAGCTGACTGTAGCTCAGATCTCCTTATTGCCAAATTCAGACTTAAATTGAAGAAAGTAGGGAAAACCACTAGACCATTCAGGTATGACCTAAATCAAATTCCTTATGATTATACAGTGGAAGTGAGAAATAGATTTAAGGGGCTAGATCTGATAGACAGAGTGCCTGATGAACTGTGGACGGAGCTTTGTGACATTGTACAGGAGATAGGGATCAAGACCGTCCCCATGGAAAAGAAATGCAAAAAAGCAAAATGGCTGTCTGTGGAGGCCTTACAAATCGCTGTGAAAGGAAGAGAAGTGAAAAGCAAAGGAGAAAAGGAAAGATATAAGCATCTGAATGCAGAGTTCCAAAGAATAGCAAGGAGAGATAAGAAAGCCTTCCTCAGTGATCAATGCAAAGAAATAGAAGAAAACAACAGAATCGGAAAGACTAGAGATCTCTTCAAGAAAATTAGAGATACCTAGGGAACATTTCATGTGAAGATGGGCTCGATAAAGGACAGAAATCATAATTAAGACAGTGTAATTCTCCCATTACACCTAATCCCAGCCCATGACTTGGAAGAGTAATAGTAGTAGCAATAATAACAGGTAATAATAAAGCTAGCTTTTACTAGATGCTTACTTTTCCCTGGGAGCATCTAATTTTACTCTTAAAGCAAACCACTGAAATGAGCATATTCATCGAAGTTCCTTGCAGTAACACAGCAGAAAGAGAGTCTTAGATGGGCCTACTGTCTGTTGTACTAGCTGCCAGGTAATATGACCTCCATATGCTCCTAAAAAGCATGAACTTCTCTCTAGCTAATAAGGTATTTTGAAAAGGACACTATTTGATACTAAATCACTTTTTGAAGGTAAGTCACTCCATACAACAAGCTTATAAGATTTATTTACAATTATTAAAATTGAAATTATTTCTCCTCATAGTGAATTGATCTTAAGAGTTAGTGAAGACACAAGTAATTTGTAAAATTATTTTTAGGTCAAATGTGCTTTTAGGCCATCTCTTACTGTTATATTTAATTGGAATCAATGCATATTAGCCAAGTAAAAAAAAATCTCAGTGGAACTTATCAGAGGTCAGAAATTACAATATAGCTTTCAAAAAGTTCCCATAGAAATAATAGTATATAATCAAAACTTTTCAGCAAAGTACTTTGACAATAAAATGACCAATGGAAATGGAACCTTAACTGGTTACTTTCTAATCGTACAATAATTATATGTGTGGGTGGGTAATATACATATACATATCTCCATCTTTAATCTCATATTCATACCTATCCATTCTGCTGCTGCTGCTAAGTCGCTTCAGTCGTGTCCGACTCTGTGCGACCCCATAGACGGCAGCCCACTAGGCTCCGCCATCCCTGGGATTCTCCAGGCAAGAACACTGGAGTGGGTTGCCATTTCCTTCTCCAATGCAGGAAAGCGAAAGGTGAAAGTGAAGTTGCTCAGTCGTGCCTGACTCTTAGCGACCCCATGGACTGCAGCCTACCAGGCTCCTCTGTCCATGGGATTTTCCAGGCAAGAGTACTGGAGTGGGGTGCCATTGCCTTCTCCAATACCTATCCATAAGTACTCTGATTTTTCCATTAAGAGAAGAACCATGCTGAAAAATTTTATAGGAGGGGAAAAATATAATAGCTGTTTTTAAGAATCCCTAGAATTTGGTTAAAAGTGTATATTTTTAATGATGAAAACATTCAGTATTTTTGCATGTGAAAAGCATTACCAGTGTCAAAATCTAATCATGGTATTTATGTGTGTTATTTTGCTTCAACAATAAAGGAGCACAGTATCCCTTAATCAACTAATGTGGAAATTATATGAATAATCAATAAAAGAATACATGTAGGTATTTGTGTGTTAAATATCTATACTCTTGCCTGGAAAATCCCATGGACAGAGGAGCCTGGTAAGCTGCAGTCCATGGGGTCGCTAATAGTCGGACACGACTGAGTGACTTCACTTTCACTTTTCACTTTCATGCATTGGAGAAGGAAATGGCAACCCACTCCAGTGTTCTTGTCTGGAGAATCCCAGGGAAGGGGGAGCCTGGAAGGCTGCCGTCTATGGGGTCGCACAGAGTCGGACATGACTGAAGCGACTTAGCAGCAGCAGCAGCAGCAGCAACAGTAGCTACATTTGGCTACAAGCTTTTCTGAATAAGATTAGCATTTGCTAGTTTTCTCATCATAACTGACTTTTACAAATAAAGCAGATGTATTAAGAGTTAAAGTATTTCAGAGTTTTTATTATATCCATAATTAATAAATTATATTTGACTTGTAATAATCCCAAAATGTTTAAAGATAGGTTAAAAAGTAGTCCTTGAAAGTATTAGCTATGTTCAACTATGACCACATTTCCAATAAAGACTGGCAAGGGCGTAATTTCAATAACATTACAGGATAAAGGGAATGCATTTTGCTTTTCTCTGACAATACTTTTCTAGAGTTAAGTATTTGAGTACATGCAGCATCACAGAATTCAGTAAAAATGGTTGATCAAATGAATACCAACAATCTGAATGAATGGAGAAGCTTATTTGAAACACTATATATTTCAGTTATATGTTTATTCATTCTTCACATTCCACTTCCCATCCTTTGCTCTGTCACTGTTCTAGTTGGAGCCATCACCATCACTTACTCTAAGAAAGAACAGCTGGCCAAGTCATTTTCAAATCTTTTTAAAGTAAAATCTTTCATGCAATCCCTATCAAGCTACCAACGGTATTTTTCAGAGAACTAGAACAAATAATTTCAAATTTGTATGGAAATACAAAAAACCTCAAATAGCCAAAGCTACCTTGAGAAAGAAGAATGGAACTGGAGGAATCAACCTGCCTGACTTCAGGCTCTACTACAAAGCCACAGTCATCAAGACAGTACGGTACTGGCACAAAGACAGAAATATAGATCAATGGAACAAAATAGAAAGCCCAGAGATAAATCCATGCACCTATGGACACCTTATCTTTGACAAAGGAGGCAAGAATATACAATGAATTAAAGACAATCTCTTTAACAAGTCGTGCTGGGAAAACTGGTCAACCACTTGTAAAAGAATGAAACTAGAACAACTTCTAACATCATACACAAAATAAAGTCAGAATGGATTAAAGATCTAAAAGTAAGACCAGAAACTATAAAGCTCCTAGAGGAAAACATAGGCAAAACACTCTTCGACATAAACCACAGCAGGATCCTCTATGACCCACCTCCGAGAATATTGGAAATAAAAGCAAAAATCAACAAATGGGACCTAATTAAAATTAAAAGCTTCTGTACAACAAAGGAAAATATAAGCAAGGTGAAAAGACAGCCTTCAGAATGGGAGAAAATAATAGCAAATGAAGCAACAAACAAAGAATTAATCTCAAAAATATACAAGCAACTCCTGCAGCTCAATTCTAGAAAATAAACGACCCAATCAAAAAGTGGGCCAAAGAACTAAACAGACATTTCTCCAAAGAAGACATACAGATGGCTAACAAACATATGAAAAGATACTCAACATCACTCATTATCAGAGAAATGCAAATCAAAACCACAATGAGGTACCATTTCATGCCAGTCAGAATGGCTGCTCTCCAAAAGTCTACAAGCAATAAATGCTGGAGAGGGTGTGGAGAAAAGGGAACCCTCTTACACTGTTGGTGAGAATGCAAACTAGTTCAGCCACTATGGAGAACAGTGTGGAGATTCCTTAAAAAACTGGAAATAGAACTGCCTTATGACCCAGCAATCCCATGGCTGGCACACACACCAAGCAAACCAGAATTGAAAAGACACATGTACTCTAATGTTCATCGTGGCACTGTTTATAATAGCCAGGACATGGAAGCAACCTAGATGCCCATCAGCAGATGAATGGATAAGAAAGCAGTGGTACATATACACAATGGAGTATTACTCAGCCATTAAAAAGAATGTATTTGAATCAGTTCTAATGAGGTGGATGAAACTGGAACCTATTATACAGAGTGAAGTAAGCCAGAAAGAAAAACATCAATAAATAACACATATATATGGAATTTAGAAAGACGGTAATGATAACCCTGTATGCGAGACAGCAAAAGAGAGACAGATATATAGAACAGTCTTTTGGACTCTGTGGGAGAAGGCGAGGGTGGAACGGTTTGGGAGAATGGCATTGAAACATGTATATTATCATATGTGAAATGGATCACCAGTCCAGGTTTGATGCATCATACAGGGTGCTCGGGGCTGGTGTACTGGGATGAGCCAGAGGGATGGTACGGGGAGGGAAGTGGGAGGGGGGTTCAAGATGGGGAACACATGTACACCCATGGCTGATTCATGTTAGTGTATGGCAAAACCACTATCATATTGTAAAGTAAAAAAATTAATAAATTAAAGAAAAATCTTACCATCACTCTCTTATTTAAGACTTCCCAGTAGATTCCCATTTCAGCAAGAATATAAAACGCTCCAACTCTTAAATATGGCCTACAGACCCTTCCCTAAGTAATCTGGTCAGTACTCATCTCTCCTTTATTTTGCCTTTGATCATTATCTTCTTGGGGTCAGTTCCATAAAGGCTTGGATCTCTTTTCTGTCTTAAGACCCTTATGGAATGCTTTTCTGTCAGTATTTAAAATCTACCTTGACAATTAATTCTTGGGTTTCCCCTTATACATTACTATCTGGTAAAGGACTTTCTTGACTCTGTAACCAGAGTAGGTTCCCTGGTACCCATGCTCTCTATGGCACATATTCTTGTCCATTTTAGAACTTATAACTGTTTTATATGCACATTCAGATACCCTAATGATCACAACAATTCCTATTTCTGCTTTCCTTTAATATTAAAAGTTAAATGTTGAGAAAGACTATGTTTAGTTGGTCTACCATTATATATTGAGGGCTTTATACAGAGTATATCATACGGTAGGCGATCAACAAGTAATTATTGAATAAATATATTCTTACAATTCATTCAGTGTAACACTGAGTTTTAATATTAATCTGAATTTCCTATATACATTCAATCCTTTATAACTATTTGTTTTTGTTAGTTTAAACTTTATAAAACTATTATTTAATCTTTCTTGACCAATTTATATAGTAACTGTTATCCTTTTGTTCATTTTAGTCACCTCTCTCACATATCTGAGCAAAGAAATCCCTATATTTCAATTCCAGTTGACATTAAGCTACCTGTTGCCTGAGATAAAATGAATCTTTCCAGAAAGTTTTACTTCAGTGTCTTGCACCACAGTAAGGAAGGGATTAAGCCTTTTAAAATCCCTTCTGGACCTATTTACAACATGAAGATTTAGAACATAAGCTGCTTTATTATAGCTCTAAGATAAGCTTTAAATATGCAGTAATTTTCCATGCTGCATATAAATTAACTCCCCCACATGGAAAGTTGCTAAATTCTTAACAGAAGTAGCCCCTAGAGAATTAGTTTTTCTTTTAATTTCAGTACATCTCACATTATATAATTATTTTCCCCAAACTTGAATTTTGTTTTTAAAACTTATATTAATATTTTCTATAAAATTTGAATAAGCCCCTTTCATGTATAAGGCATCAACATGGCCAGGATTTAGTATTAAGAAAACAAACCACCCTGCTATCAACCAGGAAAGGTAGACCATAAATAAATGAAGGCGCCAAAGTGTAATGCAAATTTTATAAGGGAACTACAGTTATTTTCAAAAACATATCACAAAGGGACTTCATATAGTTTGAGAGTCAAGGAGGTACATGAAAGTGAAGTGAAAGTCGCTCAGTTGTTTCCAACTCTTTGCAACCCCACGGACTATACAGTCCATGGAATTCTCCAGGCCAGAATACCAGCAGGGTAGACTTTCCCTTCTCCAGAGGATCTTCCCAACCCAGGAATTGAAACCAGGTCTCCTGCATTGCAGGTGGATTCTTTACCAGCTGAGTCACCCAAGGAAGCCCAGGAATACTGGAGTGGGCCTATCCCTTTTCCAGTGGATCTTTCCGACCCAGGAATCAAACCAGGGTCTCCTACATTGCAGGCAGATTCTTTACCAACTGAGCTAACAGGGAAGCCCCAAGGAGGTATGTTTAGGCTAACCCTCGCAAGATTTCAGAAAGTTTTTATGCTGAACAAACACTGTAGAAAGTGCCAAGCAGAATAAACAGAATATGTAAAGAATTTCTGAAGAACTGAAAGAAGTGCAGGATAGCTAAAGCATGAAATGACAAAATGCAAGACATAAGGTCTAAAATATCTAGAAGATAAATGATGATCATTAAATACTTGTTGAATAAACAAAACTGGCAAGGAGAGATTATGTCACGTTACGGAGTCTGTATTTTATCTCAAGGCAATGGGATACCTATTAGATATACACTGTAGAGCACTGCTCTGGTCTCAGTGTGAAGAATGGCACGCAGAGGCGAAAGTCACAGAGCAGGAAGGCTATTGAGGAGCTTGTGGCCGCAGTTCAGGGGTGAGATGAGGAATGGCGACAGGAGATCAGAGAAATGGAAACAAGAGATGTTTAAGGGGTGGGATCAACAGAACTTAGTCATTTGCTGAGTGAGCAGAGGAGGATTTCTGCTAATATGGAAAGATGGTGATGCTTTTGACCAAGAAAGCAACATTGAAGGCATAAACAGGCCTGAGAAGGAAGAAGACAAGTTCAAATTTAGAGATGCCGAGTTTCAGGTGACAAATAAACATCCAGAGATAACCAGATAGAGTTCCTTCTTTAGCAGCTGGATTTACAGATGTGTGCCTCAAGAGATGAGCCTGCCCCGGAGAGATATATTTGACAGTTATCAACACAAAAACAATAATTATAGAGACAGTATTAGATGGACTTGTATAAAACTTTAGATAGGATAAGAGAATCATAAAATGTATAAAATCATAATGGAAGAGAGCTTAGGACTGGGCTCTAAGAAACATCCATATTTAACAAATGCAACAAACAAGTGAATCTACAAGAGAAACTGTGACAAAACTTTCAAAAAGCACAGAAGAATGAGAATATGCAGGTAATGAGCATCAGAAGAAGTGAATGTTCCAAGTAGGATGGAATGGATATCAGTATCAAATGCTATTTTTATGATAAATATAACAAGAATTTTAAATGTACTGGATTTAGAGTTATGTAAGTCCTTACTGATGATGGAAAGAACACTTTTGGTGGAGTAGCGGAAAGAAAAACCACACTCCAGTGTCTAAAGTATGACTGGCTGTTAAAGACACTGAACAATTCTATCAAACATTCCCAAAATTCATCTGGAAAAGGGAAGAGAGATGACAGAGCACTCAGGATTTAAGAAAGCATCTGTCAGCTGGTAAGAGTCGAGCATATTGAATGCTACTTAAAAGAGACTAAGTAGAACTTATGTAAAGAAAAAAATGACATGACATTATCACAGAGTATTTCTTCAATGGCAATCAAAGGGGTGGGGTGGTGGCAAAAAAGATTATTTTATCATTGTTTAAGATTGTTGAAGCATTGTTACTGTTTAGTTACTACGTTGGGTCTGATTCTTTGTGACCCCGTGGACTGTAGCCTCCCAGGCTCCTCCGTCCATGGAATTTCCCAGGCAAGACTACTGGAGTGGGTTGCCATTTCCTTCTCCAAGGGATCTTCCCGATGCAGGCATTGAACCATTGTCTCCTGCATTGGCAGGTGGATTCTTTACCACTGAGCCACCAGGGAGCCCTGCTGAAGCATAGTAATAATTAAAAACACACCAACTTTTAGCCCATTTTCTTACTATTTTTAAGTTTTCGACAAAAAATATATTTCTTATTGCCCCGACACAGGAGTTTGGGTAAACTCCGGGAGTTGTGACGGACAGGGAGGCCTGGTGTGCTGTGGTTCATGGGGTCACAAAGAGTCGGACACGATGAGCGACTGAACTGAACCACACAGGACAAGTTGCTCCCAATACACAATACTTCACCATATTGACTGATATCTTTTTACATAAAGATCTAAATTTCCATATTCCTTCTCTGGTTTGTTTTGCTCAATGGTAGATATGAATGTATTACCTAACCTCTCTAGACCCAACTCCACCAAATCAAGAGGAGAGAAGAGTCCGACTGTGGGAGGCAATACCTAACGCCAGTTTGATACTGAAGGCTACTGAGATTCTGAATAATAGCAATTCACATATTATCAAATGCAGTGCGACTGAGTAAAAGCAGCTTTGCTCTAATTAATAAAAATAGGTGCCTATCAGACTGCATGAAAAAATGGCAAGGTTTCTAAATATACCTTTGGGAGGGTGGTCAGGACCGTTCAGTGCTCCCTGAATGGCTGCCTGGGCAGCAGAGTTCTGGGCCTTCAGCATTTCAATGGTTTCTCTTAGTTCTATCAGTTCAGACTCCTGTGAAACAAACAGAATTTAGAAGCTTTAACACTTTAGAGAGAAGAACAAACCACTTTTATTCACAGCTCACCATCTAATGAGCTTGGTTTTACGTAGCGCTGCTGTCCTGGGAGATCTGGATGCTTGGCTGACCTTCTAAGCTGTATCCTACAATCTTTCACTTGTAAATGTAAGAAGCTAAATCTAATAGAGAATTAAAAAAAATAATGTTTTGGTTATTCTCTTACAAATGTGATCTGAATAGTCTTTATTCCCCTAAAAGGGTACCCAAACTGAGGGCTTCCAGGTGGTAAAGAATCCACCTGCCAATGCAGAAGACACAGGACATGCGGGTTTGATCCTCGGGTCAGGAAGGCCCTTGGAGGAGGAAATGATAACCTACTCTAGTATTCTTGCCTGAAGAAACCCATGGACAGAGGAGCCTGGCAGGCTACAGTCCATAGGGTCACAAAGAGTCAGACACGACTGAGCATGCACACACCCAAAGCTGACCAGTGTGACCTAAAACAAGATTGCTCATTGCTCATTTAGATACAAACTTATTACTGCTACCAAAAAGTGTACCATATTGCCCGTACTGCTAATTGGAAACCCTGAGGTTTTGTCAAATGAGGGACTTTAGGTTTTCCCATCTGTTTTGCATCTGGGAAATAGAGACTTTTATATTCAATAACAAAACCTGGAATTCATTCCTAACTCACTCCTATTAAATGCCATATTATTAAATCTGCTATCATATCAAGGCCATCTTAGATTTTGACACTTTTCAGGCAAATAAAATTCCTAATATAAAGACCTAGTTTCAGCAAGCCAAAGAAATACAGGAATTAAAAAAAACTGAATAGAAATATGTGTAACATATATACTTAAAATAGTTAAATTATTTAAAAAGCCTACAAATAAAAATTTTATGACTTTTATTTTCTTATTGGGACTTCCCTCATAGCTCAGCCAAGGAATCTGCCTGCAGTGTAGGAGATACAGAAGACATGGGTTCGATTACTGGGTCAGGAAGATCCCCTGGAGAAGGAAATAGCAACCCATTCCAGTACTCTTTCCTGGAGAATCCCATGGAGAGAGGAGTCTCTCAAGCTACAGTCCATGGGGTCGCAAGAGTTGGACACAACATAGCAACTAAACCATCACCACCACCATTTTCTTACTGAATTTAGGGTAACTTTAAGCTATGTCTCAATGAAAATTCTTGTCTAAATTTCATCATCCATGGTTATTTAAATGAGTATCTTTACCAGAAATAAAGGACTCACTATAAGGAAGACAAGATAACAGTAGCAGCAACAACTACCAGGAACTGGAGTGTTGTTTCAGTGAAAGCAGTGTTTCCATCAGGAGTGCAAAAACACGGAGTATCCCTGGCTGTGATAGCAATCCTAAAAATTAGAATCCTGTGGACCTCTTGGGAGGAGAATTCCTCCATAATATATTTGGATATATTCCTCCATAAAATCATTTCTTCCAGTATCTTTGGCAGAAAGCCAAAGAACTGCATTTGAGTCCTTCACTCAGTGGTAAGCAGTTTATCCCTACTTAACGTCCCCAGTATGTATGGAAAAAAGCAGAGTTACTGAAGAAAACTGCTTCATGCATGGGAATATCCAATGGCTATTCCAGCCTTCAACACTTTTTAAAAAAAAGATGGATGGTGCTAACTGAAATGATATCCAAGTTCAGAATAGTTACTCAGCACCTCATATATCCATTTTCCTTGAGTATCTGGCATATTCCTAGAGATAGATATTAAAAAAAACCCTCTTATAGACTTTTAATAGCTTATAAATCAAAGAATCTCATAATAGAAAATCAGTAGTGACCTCCTGGATTCACACATGGATCCTCAAATATTTGACTGCAATTTCACTTGTGTTTATTTACTATTCCAGCCTTCAACACTTTTTAAAAAAAAGATGGATGGTGCTAACTGAAATGATATCCAAGTTCAGAATAGTTACTCAGCACCTCATATATCCATTTTCCTTGAGTATCTGGCATATTCCTAGAGATAGATATTAAAAAAAACCCTCTTATAGACTTTTAATAGCTTATAAATCAAAGAATCTCATAATAGAAAATCAGTAGTGACCTCCTGGATTCACACATGGATCCTCAAATATTTGACTGTAATTTCACTTGTGTTTATTTGTCATAAAGGAAAAAGAACATGTTTGTGAAAACTGCCAATATTGTGACCAAAAATCTATCACAATTTGTCTTACTTTTTCAGTCTCTCCAACTTCTATCTATATTTTGTCCCTTGTCCAACTAGTAATAGATTATTTTATCAAAATTTAATATACTTCCCATTTAAAATAAATCTCCCAAGTGATATTTACTGGAAATTCATTCTGCTTTTACCAGAAATATATTCACAATAGAACACCTATAGTGCATATTTAATGAATCACATATTTAAGTAATTTTACAACTAGCATGCATGTTAAATTTTAATTGAACTCAGATTTTCATACTTAAATTTAAAATCAACAGTGCTAAAATGTTTGCCTTTAGGTTAAAAGAGGAAAAAATGAAAATTAAATCTCATATAAATTTTTTTTTTAATTTAGCTTAATTTTATGGGTTGGTTGACTTGTTTCATTTATTCCAAATTTTGTTCTTTTCTAGAGAAATCTCTTCTAGAAACTACTATTTTTTTAAATTAGAAGTAGAATGTTCAGGTAATATTGATTTTTTCAGAAAACTGTGTTTAATGAAATAGAATGATCACATTCTAAAATCTTTAGTATCTTTTTAAAAACAACAGCTATTGGCAGGGTAGTAATCACTCAGAGTGGCAAAGTAAGCCCAAAGGAAGAATAACTATGTAAGAAATATTTCCATTATATATATAGGAAAATCACATCTATGAAAAAATTAGATTAGCCAAACTCAGTACTTCCTCAGGAGAACTTTGTAAGTATAAGCAAGTACCTATAAAATGTCATGTTAACTTTAAATAAACAAAATAGCTAAATTTTACACTGATAATCTGTTCAAATTTGAACTAGTCAACTCTCCATATCTTCCCAAATCCCTCTTTTCTTACTTCTATGAATGAGGCCCACCCTCACCGTAACTCAAACTAGCACATATTTTTCTCTGAGCCTTTCCATGTGATTTCTTCCTGTGCTTTGAATATCCTTCTTCACCCTTAAGGACTATGGTGAAGTATCTTTATACACAATGCCACGAGTTTCTTTTGAGGAAAAATGAAAAAGTTTCTTCTCTATATGTCCAGAAGATTTAATGCATTGAGTGTAGTTAGCTGTTGAAGAGTTTATCTTTTCATCTGACTTATGATCTGATCTCAATAAACGTTGGAATGATTTTGTTCAAATGTCTGGTTTATATTAAACAGATGTTTCTTCCCTTCAAAGAATGATGAAACAATTCAACTCTACAGCATAGTTTAACAAGAGGGTGTCTCATCAAATAGATGCCATATACTAAAAACATCAAGACCTTATCATTCATTATAAAACAGAAGTCTCAATACAGCTAAATCAGTGGAATCACATCCTTTGGATGGCAACAAAGGAAGTTTTTTCCTTCTCTCTTTTTAAAAATGTATAGAAATGAATATAAAGCATTTCAAAACTTCATTGAGACAGCAATTTTTAAATAGTTTACTTCTAGTGTTCTTCTTTCCCCTTTTGATTATAGTTGATTTTTCACATTTTTTTAAGCTACATATTTTCTAAGATGTCTATAATTCATGGAACTTACAACGTTGCCTCTAAATACGACTATGGTTTCTGTATTTATTTATTTATTTTTTGGCCATGGTAGGGAGAGAGTGAATGAGAAAAATAATTAGAAGTGAGTTCCAGCGATATCCAACTATAAAATTCTTTGATAATCTGAAATATATTTACATACTCTTTTCATTTTAAAGGTGACTTAATAGAAGATACTTAAGTTTTGAGGATCCCTCTTAAGCTTTCAGAAAGAACCTAGAAAACGTATATACCATCAAGAGATGAATCTGAAGTCTATTTCTCCAATTCAGCAGTTTTGGGCCTAGAGTAACTCTGCAGAGGGTCTTGGGAATAAGATGATCAGATAGTATTTTGTTTATACTTCCCACTTTTCAAAACTGATACTTTAAAATGTGAGAATCGAAGTAAAATTTTATTTACTTACAATGAGCCTTTCAAGATAATGCCTCAAACACAAAATGCGGATCCCTCTTAAGCTTTCAGAAAGAACCTAGAAAACGTATATACCATCAAGAGATGAATCTGAAGTCTATTTCTCCAATTCAGCAGTTTTGGGCCTAGAGTAACTCTGCAGAGGGTCTTGGGAATAAGATGATCAGATAGTATTTTGTTTATACTTCCCACTTTTCAAAACTGATACTTTAAAATGTGAGAATCGAAGTAAAATTTTATTTACTTACAATGAACCTTTCAAGATAATGCCTCAAACACAAACTTGCCATGTAAGATTTCAATATTCTATGACAGTTTCTTGTGTAAAAGAGGTTAGATGGAGTCAATATCTCTTCTAACTATTTTGTACACATTTCCAAGGCAAAACAAGTTATCACAGTCAGATTTTAAATGCTTCAAAATAAAATGATCAAATATTGTGTCAGAATTCTAGCCTTGCTTGGTGTTTTTCCAACCTAATTTCCTAACTACATCTGACTTCTTTCCAAATTTCTCCTGGACAGGCCTTGTTGAGAATCCCATAGCTTGGCAAAAAATCTTATCAACCAACCAGAACCTCTAGGCAAGGTTATTAAAATTTTTCCACTAAACCTGCCTTTTGCTTCCCCATATTGACACAATTAATTCCACATTATCACGCTATTAGAGGACATGTTAGCTATTAGACATGTTCTTTGAACATGTCCCACTTGCCATTCCCTTGTGTGTTCTTGAAATACCATGAGGTTTTCCACCAAATGAATCTGGCCATTCCTGGTTCTAAGTGAACTGAACTCACCTTGTTGAGAATCCCATAGCTTGGCAAAAAATCTTATCAACCAACCAGAACCTCTAGGCAAGGTTATTAAAATTTTTCCACTAAACCTGCCTTTTGCTTCCCCATATTGACATAATTAATTCCACATTATCGCGCTATTAGAGGACATGTTAGCTATTAGACATGTTCTTTGAACATGTCCCACTTGCCATTCCCTTGTGTGTTCTTGAAATACCATGAGGTTTTCCACCAAATGAATCTGGCCATTCCTGGTTCTAAGTGAACTGAACTCATCAAACCCCAGTAGCAACTTGAATCTATAAGTAGCTTGTGGATTCAAATGATGCTGCACCCTAAAAGGCTAATGAATGCATTTTCTGAGTCTAGTGATAAATTTTTTAAAAAACATTTCTAGATATAAATATTTTAACGTGAGCTAGGAGGAATTAATGTAAAATACCCAATCCAACTAAAATTTTAGCTTTTATGTTACCACTTCCAGAGAGTTGCTTTTGAATTTTCTATTTTAGTATTTAAGTGTATATTCATCTAGCTATCCAAAAAAGTAGTTTCACAGAGGTGAGAATAACCAAACCCAAGACATTATACTTAGCATAAAGATCAATATCTGAGCTCCAACACTCATACAAAAATACATTCCTCTGTTGTGCTCTGACCTTGTAACAAGACTAACCTACCACACCTTAATATATGTTCTAATCAGCTCTGGCACTAGATATAAAGAAGTGATTTGGGAGTCTTTTAATTATCAGTGAGTACACAGCCTTAGTAAATTTTCAAGGACAGCAAAACAGCAGTAACTGTATAAAAATTTCATTCATAAAAATATAGATTTGCAGAATTCTTGCCATTTTGATGACCCTTATTGTAGCATAAGAAAATAAAATCCTGAATAATAATTTGAGTGACATTTTTTTTTTCAATTCTGACAAGGCTGCTACATTAGTATCACTTTAGGTGCAATGAAAAGACTGTTTCATCACAATGCTTCAGGGCATTAGATCTTAATTCTTTTAAACAATCTTGGTAGAAAAGTACTAGTCAAGGGACAAGGACCTGAAATCCAGGTAAAATTCTTGATCAAACTATGTCACCATTAAAGTTTGTTGAGCAGTAGGTATCAGGCAATACCTAGAAATAATATTACTGTACAGGCAAACATTGTTGACAATTATCTTAATTACTTCTACTTAGTAATTAAGTAGAATGCATGCATGCATTCAAAGTCGCTTCAGTCATGTTCGACTCTTTGTGACCCCAGGGACTATAGCCCACCAGGCTCTTCTGTCCATGGGATTCTCCAGGCATGAAGATTGGAGTGAGTTGCCATTCCCCTTTTCAGGGAAATCTTCCCAACCCAGGGATCGAACCCTCATTTCTCATGCCTTCTGCATTGGCAGGCAGGTTTTGTTTATGTACAGGCAAACATTGTTGACAATTATCTTAATTACTTCTACTTAGTAATTAAGTAGAATGCATGCATGCATTCAAAGTCGCTTCAGTCATGTTCGACTCTTTGTGACCCCAGGGACTATAGCCCACCAGGCTTTTCTGTCCATGGGATTCTCCAGGCATGAAGATTGGAGTGAGTTGCCATTCCCCTTTTCAGGGAAATCTTCCCAACCCAGGGATCGAACCCTCATTTCTCATGCCTTCTGCATTGGCAGGCAGGGTTTTTTTTTTTTTTTTACCACTAGCGCCACCTGGGACCTCCACTCCTATTTATAGACTTACTCTTCTATGACTTGTGAATCTTGCCTTGTGTTCAGTCGTGTCTGGCACTTTTGCAATCCTTTGGACTGCAACCTGCCAGGCTCCTCTGCCCAAGGGGTATTTTAGGCAAGAATGCTGGAGTGGGTGGCCATTTCCTCCTGCAGGGGCTCTTCCCGACCCAGTGCTTGAAGCTGCGTCTCCTCAATTGCAGCTGCATTCTTTACCCACTGAACTATCTGGGAAGCTTGATCTTTTGGCAACTACTGCAAATGCTTTGAAACTACTGGGAAATGTAGTTAAGACTTTTATCTTCATTAACTATCTTTTATCCTGTTAGTTGGGTGTCAAAAACCTTTGAATGTTTCCTTGTTTCCAAAGAACAAATTTCTTAGATATCTTTCAGGCCTGGTTCCACATTTCCCTACACACTCCCTTCCCTTTTCCCTTCATTCCCCTCCTTGCTCTTCTCTCCCATGGTGCTCCTTCCTCTATGACTTACATCCTTCCTCTCTCCTGATTTTTTTTTCATCCACCCAGAGCCTGACATGTGTCCTCTGTATGCCACCTCATTTATAAAACTAGTGTGACTAGGTCGACAGACATGGAAAACATACTTATGGTTACTAAAGGTGAAAGCAGTGGGGGGAAAAAATAGTTTGGGATTAATATATACACACTACCTATATTAAACAAATAATCAATTAGGACCTATATATAGCACAGGGAACTATACTCAGTATTTTGTAGTGACCTACAAGGGAAAAGATTAGAAAAGAAAAGATGTAACTTATTATATAACTATATATAACTGAATCACTTTGCTCTATACCCGAAACTAATCAAAGATTGTAAATCAACTACACTTCAATAAAAAATAAAAATATAAGTAAATATATAATATTTACTTATAAACTAAACAAACTAGTATGAAAATGCAATGGATCTCTGTGAAAACAGTCAGGGCATCATCCTGTTACAATTCTAAGTGTACCTCATAATTTTCTGCCTTCTGAGTTATTCATACATGGCTTTTCCTTTTTTAACCAGGCTACACATATATAAAAGCAGTGTTTTGGCACATACATTTGGCAAGAGAATCAGTGTGACTTGGCATCTGGAAACAAGGAGGAAACTTAGAACACCATTCAAGGGAGATATCTCTAATTAAAATTTTGATACAGTTTTCAGGATATCCATGCCATATGATTATTAAAAATCCCACACTGAAGCAGGAGTCTTGGATTTGAGTGTGAGTGTAGTTCATCTATTTGTTAATTAGGTAGCAAAGCACATGTGACCATCTTGGCCTTTAGTCCTTCATGTGTTAGCATTCTGCCTTGCTTCTCAGTACAGCATACTGATTCTCAGCTTTAAAGTTTTCCAGTGGTGCTTATCTTTATCTGAAATCATCATGTTGAAATTATACTGTATCATAATCTATCATATACTAGAATTAGAATTCCATTTTATATTATAACCAGTTATTAACTAGGATGTAAGTGTGTGTGTGTGTGTGTGTTTGTATTTCACTGCTGAATTCTCAGTAGCTAAAATAGTATCTCAGACACAATAGAAGTTCAACATAAATTTGGTGAATGACTAAATGGACAAAGGAACCTTGGAATTCTAGAAGAGAGTGTCAAACCTCTGCTCTATATTGTCTGTTCTTTTTTCCTCAGGATTGTTGGATCACCAGAGAGTAATATGCCCTTTTATCTCAGCTCCCTGAAGAAATGGCTTTACTGAAATATGACTAAATGTTATACCCTCAGCTTTTAGAGAAATGCCTATTTGAACAGTGGTTTTGTCTTTTGTTATTTCATGACCTCAATTTAAGAAACTTTACAATAAATTTGTCCTTGAATTCAGTGTCTGTAAGTGTGTCTCTTCAATCTAAATTACACTCTCCTGGTCAAAAAGTGAAAACTACACATTCTAAGAAATCTCCCTTTGTGTCTTAGCTTCTTTGAGATCAATTCAATTCAGTAAATCACTACTTTGGGGCAGTAATTACCTAGGCTCAAGCACCTTGTTACATACATTCCTCTACTGGTTTCAATAGATTCTGTCATTGAATTGTGCTATATCATAACCCAATAAATTTTATAAGATTCTTAAAATCACTTTGGAAAAAAAGCAAGTTATAAATCCCAGATTAATAAAGTAAACATTGTTAACAAAGCATAACGCTAATGTTAAAAAACCCAATGTTAATAAAATGAATATTGCTTTGTGGGTATATAGCTTTCAATTAAAAGAGCAATCATTCCATTTTCAGTTAAAAAATGTCAAGGGCAATTGCAGACATTATGATCTATTCTAAGAAAGCTTTACAATTTTGGCAATATTACTTCAAGGATAATATGAAAACAATTCTATAATTCTTTGTAGTATAGAGATATATTGCAAAATATTTAGAAATTTTTCATAGGCATTATAAAGTAATATACTGTATATATTTCTGATTTCTATGAGAAATTTTGCCTATAAATATAAAAGAGCTGAAGGAAATATGCAGAGGCAAAATATATTAATTTTGACTTTTTAAAGATACTGACACTTAAATATTATCCATGATTTCTAGCAATATGCCTGGCACATAGCCAGCGATGAATTTGGTTTACATTTTTTTAATGGAAGAAAGAAGAAAAATATCAAGAAAGGTAACATTTGTTGATTATTTACTGCCTGTGATACATTATAATATTTCCCTTATTCCTCATAATGATTTTATGAGGTAGGTATTATAACACCCGCTTTCAAAATTGTAAAGTTGAGAATTAGGAAAGGTAGATTCTACAGCTCTTGGCAGACCTCACCGAGATTTAAACAAGGCTACTGGACTCTAACATTTATAATCGTTACCACTAAGCTGCCCTCAAAAAGGCCTTGTAATCCTGTTTGCTGAGTCCTTATATTATTTAGTGAAATGGTAAATATGTATCCTCCCAAAAGACTAAGATAAAATTTATATTTACGGTCGAAGTGGTTTGTTATCTTCTCTTTTTGAACAGACTTCACAGGGATAGAGGACGTTCTCTTTCATGGTCAGGATAGATTATGAAATAGGAGTGAAAGATAAGGGCAAGAAGAATATAGTTTTATATTCATACCAGGCATCTATAGGCATATTTGATTTTCTCTTTTGGTTTAACTGAACTGTTCACCTTTTCTAAACTTAAAAAAAACGTGGTAAACTGACAAAACTCAGTAACACATGCTAGTTCTTTAAAGCCAAACCATACTTTATAGAATTGAAGCCAAAACTGAAGCCATCCTCATGGAAAGATATAGGTACTGATTATGAAATTATCCAAAACTTAGGATTATGGATTTCTTTGAAAATTAGAGGAAAACCATGGACATTGCTTATATTTTACACATATGTGATTTTTTAAAAATATTTCTACACAATTTTAGAGACTTTTTAGACACTCATCCTAGAATTCAGATTAGGGCCACCAAATTCATGCCAGAGGTAAGTCACTGGTCATCGTATGGAAAGTGTCCAGATTGTCTCTATCTAGTGTGGACCTTTTCAATATTTCTGCCTTTGTGAACCAACTTCTCTGTTTCTTTCTTTTAAGTACTCCTTCTCCCAGTCTGTAAAATCCTTAAGTTCATTTTAAAGCTTTTGCTGTAACTTAGCTTTACTTCAAAAACAGCATCCCCAGATGCCAACACATCCTTGTTATTCCCCAGTTACACAGGACTGTGTCTTGTCCCATGGATACTGGAACCTGAGGCTCCTTACTTTAAAAAGACCCTAAGCTCCATTTTAGGCCTTTTTCATGAGTATCTCAGACCACAATATAGCCTAAATATAGACCATGAATTTGGGAAAATAACTGTCAGCGTACAATTCCTGTCAACAGCGTTAACAATTATTCCTAGAATATTGTAATTCATCTCTTTTTTCTTAACATTAGATATTCTTTCAATAGTTTCTGTCAGAAGTAAAATAATAGACTGCCTTGAAATAATGGGAGAGTGTGTGTGTGCACGCACACTCAAATATAGTTTAATCTGAATCATAAGTCTTTAAATTAAAATCTGAAAAGAAAAGGCAACCTCTTGTCATAGTCCCAATATACCTTAGGATGAATCCTTTCAGTATTGTTTCTAAGGAGCTGCATCTCAGGTGTTATGTAAACATCTATGCAACTTGCTGCCTTATTTCAAGTCCCAGTGGCAATTCCTGAACATACCTTCTGTTCCGCTGTCATGGTTAGACTTTGCAGTCGGCCAGTCATATTCCCTAAACTCTTTTCAAAAGCTGCTACAAGATGAGCCTGTGAACAAAATGAAAGGAACATATCTTAAATGTCAGAACCTTATGTGGATGGATGAAAACCCCTCATTTTACCAAAGTGCTTAATTTCAGGTATTCTTATTCTTTAAGTACTATGACTATCATGGCTGGCTTTCAGTGCTGACTTTCCTTTAACACAAATCTTCATCTATTATTTCCAAACTTCAGCTTAAAAATCAGTGTTCAGTCCTGACATGTAATGTGAGTTGAACTACTGAAAGGGAATGATATTTTGCAAATAATAACACCTTCTAACTTGCACATCATAGAGGATTTGACACCCGCCAGAAAGTTCTGAGTTGCCAAGTTTTTAGACTCAAAGCCCAAGAGGAACTCACTGCAATAGTCAATGGAAGAATGTTCCTCACATTTTATACCTGCACGATGACCTTTGAAGATATTGTTAGCTCCTCTGTTGAAATGATGCTTCCTCCAAGTGTCAGACATCTGCTGACAGCTCTAACATTATCTTTCCTTTTTTCCTACTTAGAATTCAATCGAAAAGAGTTGTCTTCACCCTCCAAACTCTTTTCAATAAAAAGGGCTTTTATTTTTACTTTATTCCCTCCCACTAAGGAAGTGTAGGTAGGCCAGTGAGAGATAATACTCAGTCATATTTTATTTAAGTTTTTATGGCTCTGGGGTTTTCTTTTAAATCTCAGAGAATTATATACAGTGCAGTGCATAACCATAACTCTTACTATTAAGAGATATTTGACAATCCTATTACAGCTCTAAAATAGGCCAGTTTCTACTGACACACCGTTATGCAACGGCTTGAACCACAGAATACTAAGCGTGAAGACATGCTTCAACCTCTCTCTGTGGCTTGATGTAGAACCACAGATATGTTGTCTAAATGTGATCGAGTTTTACTGCATCCATAAAAGAGTCAAGTATAGAATATTTTACAACTTCCACCTGTAATAAACTATGTATGGGGGAAATTTAGTAAACGAGAGGTAAAAGAGCAAGGAGTGAGAGGGTGCAATTAAAATAGATTGCTTTGTAACCCTACCAGAACAGAAAGGCCGAGGTACCTATTATCAGATGGATCACAGGAGTTCTAAGAGTTAGGGCACCAGAAGTTTACTTCATTATGAGTAACAGCCAGAAGTTTATTCCCTTATTGGTAACAGCTAGAATGTACAAGTTCTTTCCATTAACAGGATGATATCAATACAAAAGTATCTTTGTTCCTAGCCTGAGTCTATCCTGGGATGCCTTTCTTTTTCAGACACTGTAATATATAGAAAAATAATTTGTAGAAAATGCAATTAATCTTCAGTCCATGCATAAAATTCTATTCTCTTTCCATATGTCTACAAACCAGAAACAGACTCACAGACACAGAGATCACACATGTTGCCAAGGTGAGGGGGTGGGAGGAGGGAAGAACCAGGAGTGAGGAATTAGCAGATGTAAACTATTATATATAGTTGGATAAACAATGAGGTCCTACTCCATAGAAGATGGAACTATACTCAACATCCTTTAATAAACCATAATGGAAAAAAATATAAAAAAGAATGTCTACCTATGTAAAACTGAGTCACTTTGCTGTACAGCAGAGATTGGCATAACACTGTAAATCAACTATACTTAATAAAAAACTTGAAAAATAACCCCCAAATCTCCCATCTATTCTTTTCCCACTCCCTTCTCCCTTTCTCCTCTTTTCTCTCTCTTTCAAACACACACATACACACAACCTTGAGAACAGTACTCCAAGGTTTGTTAGCAGGTTTATTTGGATAAATGATTTTTTTTTTTTTTTTTAAGAACAGTATCTTATACTTCAAATGTTTCCAATGACAAGGAAACTCATTACAACATACTCATTACCCTCAGAAATTGGCATAAGGTTCTGTTCCACTTTCTCTTGTACTTAACCTTCATACTATGCTAAAAGTGAAAAAAAATGAACACGTACAGCCCACTGGTTTATCACAGTGAACATTCGTGCACTTGGCAGCCAAGTCAAGAAACAGGACATTTGAAGATCTGGAAATCCTACCTTGTCCCTATTTCATCTCTGTCCTTTCTGCCTTCCGCAAAGATAACCACTACTGTGACTTGTGTGATAATTATGTTTTTGCCTCTGTTTTATAGAGTTTGGCCACCTCAACCTGAATCCCTAAACACTATGATTTAGCTTGCCCTATTTTTAAACTTTCCAAGTAGAATCATGTGGCATGATTTTTTTGGTGTCAGTTTTCTTTTGCTAACATCGTGTTTTCAGATTCACACATGTGGTATGTTAGCAGGAGTTAGAATGTACTGTAAAGCACTGCTCTGTCTGATTTAAAATTTATTTGTCTATGGTGACCATTAGAGCTGTTTCCAGTTTAAACTGTTAAAAAATAATTCTTCTATGAAGATACAGTGAGTTACTAAATCCTAATGATAAAATTGCTTGCTTTCCTTTAAAATAGAAAAGCTTTGTTAATATTCACCAAAAGAAATGCAAGATTCTATATAACATCAAAAAGTTTCAAGTCTCTCAAATAACTGTAAGGTTTAGCTGTTGGATTATGAGTCCTTGAATGTGCCATTTTATAGAAAATTAGTTCATTTTACCATCTGAGCAATATATTGCTTATATGTAGTAGTTGTCAGTAAAGATAAAATGTTTACCATTAGAAGGCCAAATTTTAATCTTTAGAACATTGCTCTTTATTATTTATATAATTAATATAAATTAATTAATTTATAAGAACATATAATTGGCTACAAAAGAGTATTTTCATTTGAGTCATATTTTCTCAATGAAAAGTATGTTAAAAGTATGTTTATGAAATGCTGCTTTAAGTTATGTCTCCTTGGCTTAATTTATCACAATAGCTTTGTTACTTTGAATATAATACAAGGTTACATTTCTCACCAATTAGATTAATAGAAAGGCAATACAATAAGTAAATAAAAGAAGGAATTTCTACCAGTGATAATCTTTGTCACCTTATTGGAGAGAAAAGAGAATATAAAATCAGATTAAACTATAGGAAAATATGTCTTATCTGAAAAACTTTATAAAATGACGACTTTAAAAAAACTGTGGATTTTTAGGGGGACTATTAATCGTAGTTTACAGGTTCTGAGTTTTCCCTTAGAAGTTGCATAATTTTCAAGTCAGAGTAAAATTGAATTAGTGTATTAAGGGCACATAGATATGGAAACAGTGACAGACTTTATTTTCTTAGGCTCCAAAATCACTGCAGATGGTGACTGCAGCCATGAAATTAAAAGATCTTACTCCTTGGAAGAAAAGCTATGACAAAAAAAAAAAAGAAAAGCTATGACCAACTTAGACATTATAAATAAAAGCAGAAACATTACTTTACCAACAAAGGTCTGTATAGTAAAAGCTATGGTAAAAACATGTTTCTCCAGTATAGTAAAAACATGTTTCTCCAGTAGACATGTATGGATGGGAGAGTTGGACAATAAGGAAGGCTGAGTATCAAAGAATTGATGCTTTTGAACTATGGTACTGGAGAAGACTCTTCAGAGTCCCTTGGACTGTAAGGAGATCAAACCTTTCAATCTTAAATGAAATGAGTCCTGAATATTCATTGGAAGGACTGGTGCTGAAGCCTAAGTTCCAATATTTTGGCCACATGACGCGAAGAACTGACTCATAGAAAAGACCCTGATGCTGGGAAAGACTGAAGGCAAGAGGAGAAGGGGATGGCAGAGGATGAGATGGTCAGATAGCCTCACTGACTCCATTGACATGAGTTTAAGCAATCTCCAGGAGTTGGTGATGGACAGGGAACCCTGGCATGCTGCAGTCCATGGGGTTGCAAAGCGTTGGACACCACTGAGTGACTAAATTGAACTAACTGATTAATGAATATTCCCTACTTGTGTTAGGTAAAGTCTGTCAAGGAAATAAAATAGACAAGACTGAATATTAGTTAAGGGATAAATTTTTAATACATACTGTCTTTAGTTTTGGAATCACATAACATAATCTGAATATACATGTAAAGAATTGTGGTACTAAACAATAAGATGGAATACCATTGTGAAAAATGCCTGCAATTGCATTTGTTCATTCAGAATTCAACAACATCCCATCAATAAAATAAAAAATACTCTTTACATATATGTATATGGGGATAGATAGGTAGTTAGGTATTTTATATACATGACTCTGAAACATCATAAAGATTTCATATATATATATAAAAATATAAATATATATAATTATCCCTTCAGTGTTTGTCATTGTTAATTATGTGCAAAATATTTTTTCTTAAGTGAGATAAGAAAAACAAAAGTAACTGCCTGATTATTTAAAAATATTAAATATAGCAAAGAAATAGGGCACAATCCTAAGCAAAAATAAAACCTGAGAAATTTGGTTAAATGACTTATGTGCTGAAAGGCAAAAGACTTTCTTTTGTTACACATTCATTCAGCAATATGTTTGAAAGCCAGTAGTAACAACTAGCCTTCGTGCCCATTTCCAGATTATCTAAGGGCTGACATTTGTAAGAAAATATGTTAAGACACAAATAAATGCATCCTACCTGGCTTGGCTTTAAGCAGCTGTGGGTGAGAGGTCAGGGGTAACTGGCTGTCTGTCTGATATGACCATTCGTTCCTGGGGGCCGTGGACTGGGGGGCTGCTGTTCAATGGTGGGCACTTGTTCAAAGAAAGCCAGGCAACAGTGCTGGCCCACATTGCTCTTCTCCTTCCTATAGACATCCTAATGGACACACCTCTAAAGAGAGGCTTCCCAGGGCCTTCTCAGCTCTGCTCAGAGACCTGCACAAATTGTTGGGTAGGCTCAGAGTACCTTCCACTGAACGTCAGTTATACTCTGTCAGGTAATTGAGATGAGATAGCCAAGTATATGTCTGACTTACCAGTGCCCCTTTTAATAAAGTGGAAAAAGACATTTTAGTAGAGAAGCAGACGTTTCCATTTAAATATTAAAACACAGATTGCTGTGTGGACTCTATATAAATATAATAATGCCAGTTCCAAACATCTGATACACCAATTACAAAAAAAAATACCCCAAATTTAGGAAAAACATTTAAGTCCTGACAGAATTATTCATATATTAAGTAAACTGAATAGATCTTAAAATGATTACTAAATAAATAACAACAGTTAGATGTTCAAGCTGGTTTTAGAAAAGGTAGAGGAACCAGAGATTAAATTGCCAACATCTACTGGATCATGGAAAAAGCAAGAGAGTTCCAGAAAAACATCTATTTCTGCTTTATTGACTGTGCCAAAGCCTTTGACTGTGTGGATCACAATAAACTGGAAAATTCTGAAAGAGATGAGAATACCAGACCACCTGTCCTGCCTCTTGAGAACCCTATATGCAGGTCAGGAAGCAACAGTTAGAACTGGACATGGAACAACAGACTGGTTCCAAATAGGAAGAGGAGTATGTCAAGGCTGTATATTGTCACCCTGCTTAATTAACTTCTATGCAGAGTACATCATGAGAAACGCTGGACTGGAAGAAGCAGAAGCTGGAATCAAGCTTGACGGGAGAAATATCAGTAACCTCGGATATGCAGATGACACCACCCTTATGGCAGAAAGCGAAGAGGAACTAAAAAGCCTCTTGATAAAATTAAAAGAGGAGAGTGAAAAAGTTGACTTCAAACTCAACATTCAGAAAACGAAGATCATGGCATCTGGTCCCATCACTTCATGGCAAATAGATGGGGAAACAGTGGAAACAGTGTCAGACTTTAGTGTTTTGGGCTCCAAAATCACTGCAGATGTTGACTGCAGCCATGAAATTAAAAGACACTTACTCCTTGGAAGGAAAGTTATGACCAACCTAGATAGGATATTCCAAAGCAGAGACATTACTTTGCCAACAAAGGTCCATCTAGTCAAGGCAATGGTTTTTCCAGTGGTCATGTATGGATGTGAAAGTTGGACTGTGAAGAAAGCTGAGCACTGAAGTATTGATGCTTTTGAAGTGTGGTGTTGGAGAAGACTCTTGAGAGTCCCTTGGACTGCAAGGAGATCCAACCAGTCCATTCTAAAGGATATCAGTCCTGGGTGTTCATTGGAAGGACTGCTGCTGAAGCTGAAACTCCAATACTTTGGCCACCTCATACGAAGAGTTGACTCATTGGAAAAGACCCTGATGCTGGGAGCGATTGGGGGCAGGAGGAGAAGGGGATGACAGAGGATGAGATGGCTGGATGGCATCACTGACTTGATGGATGTGAGTTTGGGTGAACTCCGGGAGTTGGTGATGGACAGGGAGGCCTGGCGTACTGCCATTCACGGGGTTGCAAAGTGTTGGACAGGACTCAGCGACTGAACTGATCATGTTATTAACCTCCAGAATGTCAAATCAATATCCTTATCATCTCATTGCCTTTGAGAGCATATTGTGAATGAGATCAGAGACTTAGTGCCTTTCTTTATTCCGTTTTAAGTTTCATTATTTAAGTCCTCTCATATGTTGTAACAGCAGGTTCCTTTGTCAGCCATCCTGTTCAGAATAAATAAACTGTGCTATGCCAACATGATTTATTGCTCCTGCTTCCTTTCTTTATGTTTTGGGTAATTTTATCATAAAGGGATAGAAAGTGTTTTAGACGTGTGCAAGTGCCTGAGTGACTAGAGCAGTTCACCTGGCTGCTTGGCTACCTGCCCATGGACAGTGTTTCAGTTGATAGCAGAGAGGGTAGGAGAACAAATTAGGATTCTCTAATAGGACTGGTGTACTGAATCCTATTACCATTTCTCCTCTAACCATCTCCATGGAGCATTTACAGAAGGTTTCAAAGGGTCAGAGCACAAATACATATAATTTATTTATGTTCTTTGAGCAATCTAAGTCACTGTGATGAAGGCAGGAAGAGCTTGTTTAGCAAGTGCCCTTGCTGAACAGGTGGTGATAATTGTACATCCCTTTTCTTGGGTACTTTCAAACTGCATTATGTGTCTATGTGTATGATTATTTAATCTTTAAACAACCTATAAACACAGGGTACACTGGATGCTTTCTTTTTTAAACCAGGTAATATCTTAAAAATACCATATATATATTATTATCAGAAAATTACAAGAAAATTATTAATACATTAGAGAAAATTTGAGAAATAGAAGCAGGAAGAGTAAAATCACCCACAATCTTGCCACTCTAATAAGAATATTGATATTTTGTGCTTTTCTTTAAAAAAAATCTTATGCATTAAAAACCAAAAAACTTAGAGCTAATCTTCCAGATAATATCTTAACATCTCTTTTGGACCCAAGGATATATGACTTATCATGACGATACCAAGGATTTTCAAAACGTGTATGTTTGTATCATGGACTAATTTATTGCCTTTTCCAGTCTGAATTATTAATTCTTGTAATTTGCTGTGGAAAAATAGTTTTCATTTTTTATGAATTACCTGGTTTTCTCAGTTACAGAAGTAATGACCTTACTTGTCAGCAATTTTTAGAGTTTTGAGAATGTGTTTTTCTCTGTGCTGCTGCTGCTAAATCACTTCAGTCGTGTCTGACTCTGTGCGACCTCATAGACAGCAGCCCACCAGGCTCCCCCGTCCCTGGAATTCTCCAGGCAAGAACACTGGAGTGGGTTGCCATTTCCTTCTCCAATGCATGAAAGTGAAAAGTGAAATTGAAGTCGCTCAGTCGTGTCCAACCCTCAGCGACCCCGTGGACTGCAGCCTTCCAGGATCCTCTATACATGGGATTTTCCAGGCAAGAGAACTGGAGTGGGGTGCCATTGCCATAAATCTCTAAAAAGTAATGGTAGTTTAAAAAAATTGTTTCATTTTTTTTACCATATATTTTATATTGTTTCTCTGTATACAGCTGTTAAGTTATATCATTAGGGGTTCAATTATTTTTGATTTCCCTGATAGCACTGCTAATTAAGTTGTCCTCATATTCTGTTATGGAGAAGGCAATGGCACCCCAATCCAGTACTCTTGCCTGGAAAATCCCATGGACAGAGGAGCCTGGTAGGCTGCAGTCCATGGGGTTGTTAAGATTCAGACACGACTGAGCGGCTTAACTTTTACTTTTCACTTTCCTGCATTGGAGAAGGAAATGGCAAGCCACTCCAGTGTTCTTGCCTGGAGAATCCCAGGGACGGGGGGAGCCTGGTGGGGTGCCGTCTATGGAGTCGCACAGAGTCAGACACGACTGAAGCGACTTAGCAGTAGCAGCAGCAGCAGCAGCAGCAGCATATTCTGTTATGTAATTTAGGTAGCTAGAGAGCCATTTTCAGTTTCATTTTTGCTACCATATAAATATGATCATAATGTACATAGAAGTCTCAACTATGAATCTATTAAGCCTGATATTTTTGAATATTTATTATGTACTTAGCATTGTTTAAAATTCTTGGGTTCCAAAGATGAATAAAACATAATTTCTGCTTTCAAGTGTCTCACATAAAATTATTAGGACTTTATGTGCTACATTTATTCAGTAGTTTTGAATATATTGGTTTACTATTAATTGATTATTTTTAATACATATATATAATATAATACAATGCAGTATAGTACAAAAGGTATAAAAATATACCATGGAAAGTTTCTTTTCCACAACTTTTTCTCATTTATCTGTTGTTCTCTCCTAAGAGAATATATTCACAGAAATGAAATGTAAATATTTTAAAGGCAGAGATAATTTTAAAACTTTGAATTTAGTTTTGAAAAGGAAGTTCAGTTTAAAAAAGTATACTTTTGTTTACTGCATTACCACTGTGTGCCAGATACTTTCCAAATATCTTCTTTAATCCTTTATCTAGTCTTGTCACAATTTTATTAATTAAAAATGGAGGGTCATTGAAATAAAATAAGTTGATCATGATCTCATGAATACCAGGTAATATAGCTAAGAAATAGAAACTGCTGCTGCTGCTGTAAGTTGCTTTAGTTGTGCCGACTCTTAGCGACCCCATGGACTGCAGCCTACCAGGCTCCTCTGTCCATGGGATTTTCTAGGCAAAAGTACTGGAGTGGGGTGCCATCGCCTTCTCCAAGAAATAGGAACTACTTTCATCTAAATGCTCCTGACCCATTCTCTTTGTTCATCAGTTATCTTACACAAATTAATGCTTTGGAATTTCAATTGTATTTACATTAAAAGATTATCATTGTTTTTCCCTCAGAAATGATTAAGAAATAGATTTTTACCCTAAACTGATAGTGATAAACACGCCTTCTCCAAGAAATAGGAACTACTTTCATCTAAATGCTCCTGACCCATTCTCTTTGTTCATCAGTTATCTTACACAAATTAATGCTTTGGAATTTCAATTGTATTTACATTAAAAGATTATCATTGTTTTTCCCTCAGAAATGATTAAGAAATAGATTTTTACCCTAAACTGATAGTGATAAACTTGAGTAGTGAAAGAAATTTGGGAAAAGATGTATGAAAAAAAGATCATAGTTTTAAAATGACCCAATATTTTATTGTTCATGTTAATATAAAAGAGGAAATAAAAATCATTTTATCTTAAATTTACATTCTATTATGGATTCATTGTTATCTACATATTTAAATTAAAAAAATTTTAAGTTTACACTCCTTGAGCAAATACTATGTGGCAGTGAGGGAACATCTTTTGGTGTCGGGGGAGAATAATTTGGCATTGAAAAATGGTCACATATATAATCCAGACTGATTGTGTAAACGTTTGTCCATTAAACTTAGTATGGAAAGGACTTCAGCATTCATTTACGATCACTCTTTTGACTAACAGCTTGACAGATGTTCTCTTCCATTATTCATAAGCAGAGTGGCTCATTCTTACAGACAAAGGTAGTAACAGCCAAGGTTCTGGAACCATCATTTCTAAAACACTGATCTGTTTGCTGTAACATGCAAAAAAAAAAAAAATTGGTTCATTTATAGAAGTATACAAATATTAAAATATTTGGTGTTATATGGACAGTTATGTGGTTATTAATGGAAATATTCATATTTTCCTCCTGAATATGTCCAGATATTTACATAGATCTTATGGCAGAAAGGTGCCTGACCTGTTTTGGGAACTGAAAGAAAGCCAAAGTGACTGAAGTATGAATTCAGTGGGATCCGGAACAGATGTGGGCAGGTAGTGTGGCAGCTTTAGGTACTGATGGGAGCGGCAGAGGCAGAGGCAGCCGCTCAGTTTTGGTCTCTGTTCTGTCTTGCTTCATTTTGTTTACATTATGTTAGAGAGTAGAAGTCTTTGTTAATTTGGTTTGTTTTCTTTGATCCTTCTCCCTTTTTTGCAATTCTGATATTATAAATACTTGGTGGCTTAATTTTATTTCACTATCTTGACATAAGGTCCTTAGCCCCTCTTTCTTTAGGCGTTGGTTCCCTTCTAAGATTTGGGAAATAGCTGGGCTGCTTCCTTGAACTCGATTTCCCCGAGCAGGAGCTCCCAGACCTAATGCTAGAGGACATGTGCTTGGCTGCTAGTGCCATGTTGGTAAGCTAGAGTTTTAACATTCATTTTATAAGATTATACTGACCTTCTCTGTGTTCAGCGTTTGTTCTTGCCCTCATCGCTGCTTGGTATGTACTAGATTAATCACTCTCTGTTTTACCCTCTCCAGAGAAGACATTGTTAAACTGCTGAGGTTGGGGAGAGGCATGGGTTGAGTGAGGGAATCTGGGTCCTGATCTTGTTCTTAAGAGACTTCATATTAGTCCCAGTTTTAACTCTCTACTTCTAGAGATACCTGGTGCAGCCAGTTTTTGTGCCTAATCGGGTTCCATGATGTTCATTTGCTCCTTTGCTTTCTTCACTGCTGCCTTAAGTTTCAGCTTTTTGGGGCCTGCTGAATTCAGTTACCAGTTGTCTGCCTGCTTTGCAACTCAATGAATTTTGCTACCATTGGATCTGTTGGGGCCTAGGGCAGGGTGCCTCAAAATATGCCTCCAGGCATATTGATTATTATAAAGTGACTTGAAAAATAGAGGAAATAGTAAAACAAACAGACAAACAAACAAACAAAAAACACACAAAGATATTAAAAAAATCCTCTGAGCTTCTCTTTCCGGCTCAAAGGAGGAGATAACCTCCCTTGAGAAGGTGTCTTTCCTATAGCAGGAGACTAGAAAGCATCTTTATTATCAGTGGTTAGGGAATTCAAGGCTAAGAGAGCTGTATAAACAAATTTGTTTACATATTCATGAGCCTGCAACTCCAAACACAAGTCCTTTTGTTTTATTAAACCTTCACAAATAATTGTTTCTTTGTTTAGAATGATAAATACCTTGCTTTTGTTACTTCAGAGCAACCATTTCTATGGGACTTTCATGCATATGCATTAAATAGTTTTTTTCCTATTAATCTGTCTTATATTTAATTATTAGAGCAGCCCAAAGAACTTAAAAGGCATACTGGGGAAATCTCCTCCTCCCTGAAAGATCTGAACCCATTCCATTGATAAACAAGCAAACAAACATTATTATTTTTTCTTTGGGGTAGTTTTTGGAACAGAATGAAACCAAATGAGTTTGTTCATAACTTCATTCTTGGTTAATCTAGTAACTTGAGCATAATAGCTCTGGTTTATTAGTTGCATTCTACCTATCTATCATCATCTGTATTCCTCTCTCCCTCCTTTTTTCGTTCTCTGGCTCTATTGTGTATTTTTGTCTACTTGTTTTAGCAGTTTCTGAGATGACTGTGCTTACGTTTTCAGTTATAATTGCTGATTTTTCTGTTTATTCTTTGATGTATTTGGATGGATACATATATGAGTAAGATGGCTATGTCTTCTTGTGTTGTTTCTCATGCAGATTAAGTAGCTTTTTGTCTCCTTTACTGTTTGGTCAGCTATCAGTCAGGGTCCAGTCAGGAGATAACAGATGTTTCAAAAGGGAAGTTTTCATATAACAAGTGAACTATATATATAGGGAAAAGTGTTAAACAGGGATAAAAGAGAACAGCCTAGGATTGAAGGAGTGCTCAAGGAAAAAATAAACTTGGAAGCCAGGGTTTCTCCTCAAGGCTGGGATCCAGAGCTTGTTGGAGAGGGTGGATTTGTAGTGCATCGGGTAGTGGAAGAGGCTTATTAGATTGCCCTAGGCCAGAGCTGGTCCACTGTCAGTAGGGAGAATGGTGGGAGGAGAACCACGGTCTGGGGTTGGTGGGTTGAAAGCTTTCCACTGAGGTGTGGGCAGGATGAGAGGGATGGGCACACGGGCCAGCACAGTTGTAGGGAGGAAACCCTCCACTGGAGGCTATTGGGAGTGAAACTGCATGCTGGGGTATTGATGAATTCACCAAACATCTGCTTTACAGGGAGTACTGTTGAAGTTTCTGGAAAGGGGGCTGGGGTACTGGCTGACTTCCTGGAGAGCTGCAAGGAAGTCCCTTGTGGAATCTTTTGGAAAACTGAATGAATAACCTCAGAACTCACCAGATATCTTTTCTTGGGGTCTCTGCTGAACTCACCGCTGAGAAGCCTGTTGGGGTTCCTATGGATCTTATTGAGAAACTGCCTGTTTACTGTGCTGGCTGCTAGTTTTGTTCTTAGCATGTTTGCTGTTATCTTGAGACCCATAGTCATGCTTGCTTACACATCCTCCAAACACATTGCAGAACTTTGCTATTCTTTGAAAGCATAAACAGACAGTGGAAAGAAAAGGAAACACATAGTAAAATAAGTGCAAATTAAAATTACAATAAAATTGGTAAAAATTAAAAAGTTGTATACATTGTCTTGTTGAGGACGTGGGAATGAGCATTCTCATGTGCTGTTAGTGGAAATACAAATTAATACAGCTTTAGGGAGGGCAATATGGAATACTGAACAAAATTTGAAGTGTTCTGTAGTTCCACCTCAAAGGACTTATCTTACAGGTGAAAGTGAAAGTCGCTCAGTCGTGTCTGACTCTTTGTGACCCCATGGACTGATACAGTCCATGGAATTCTCCACGCCAGAATACTAGAGTGGGTAGCCATTCCCTCCTCCAGGGGATCTTCCCAACCCAGGGATTGAACCCCGGTCTCCCACATTGCAGGTGGATTCTTTACCAGGTGAGCCACCAGGGAAGCCCAGTCTTACAGGTATTTTGCACATATGCAATGTGACATGTACAAAAGAATGTTTGTAATAGCAAAAGATCAGTTATAATCTAGTTAAATAAATTATGGCATATCCCTACAAAGTAATAGTGAATTTATTGATATAAATGTGATAATTCTATATGCATCAATATAGAAAAAAATCTAAGATATACAAGGAAGAGATAAAATTAAGGTACAGACCATTTGTGTAAAAACCCTATGTCTATATTAATAACTGTCACAATATGCAGAAGAAAATGTTGCTAACAAGAACATGAAGCAGGAGGAAAGGCAACAGAAAGCACACATTTTGAAAAACCGGGAAGGTTCAAGTTCTTTCTCTTCCAGTCTTGTAATCTCCAACTAGCACTTCCTAGTGGCAGAACCTAACATGGGGCCAGCTGACAAAGCATTAGTGGGCGGTGGCGGATAGCCCAGTGTCAGAATCAGAGTCAAGTGTAGAAGGGCAGGTTTGGAGCTGGAAATAATAGCTCAGTAACTGGCACATCGCATCTGTTTCAGAACTCTGATCAGATGGTACATGTTCTCTAGTCTGTTCTGCTTTTTAGATGGTCGGCCATCATAGTTTTCTTTTCTTGAATCGACTGTTTCTAGTTTTGGTATCAGAGTGATAATGCTGGCTTTACAATACGAGATGGAAAGTGTTCTCTTTTGAGAGATGTATGATTTTATGAAAGATAAATATCTGTGAAAAACAAATATTTATTCCTTAAATTTTTAAGAGAATTCACCATTGAAGCCATATAAGCTTGGAGTTTTCTTTGTTGAAGGGTATTCCCCCCCCCAAAATTTTCATTTTGAAGTAATTTTTGATTTTACAGACAAGTTGCAAAAATGGTATAGAGAATTCTTGTATCCCTTTCACCTAACTTTATGCAATGTTAATAGTTTATATAACCTTGATGTATTTATCAAAGCAAAGAAAAAAGTACTGGTAACTAAACAATAGGCTTTACTAGAATTTTACCATTTTTCCTGTTAATGTTTTTATTCCAGATCCAGTCTAGGTTACAGATTTGCATTTAGTTGTCATGTCTCTTAAGGGTTCTTCCAATTTCTGACAATTTCTCAGTCAATTTTTGTTTTCATGATTTTCACTTTTCAAAGAGTACTGACTAGATATTTTATAGAATGACATTCAGTTTTTTTTAATGTTTTCTTATATTAGACTGGGTTTATGAATTTTAGGGAAGAATTCCACAGTGGTTTACATTATATTGAAGGTTAATTTGACCCCATGGTTAGAGTGATGCCTGTCAAGTTTCTCCACTATAAAGTTACTATTTTTTTCCCTTTCCATTTTCTTTGTTAGAAGTAAGTCATTAATTCTAGTTCCCATTGGGTGGGAGAGGGGTTAAGCTCCACCATTTTTGATAGAGGAATATTATAAGAGTTTGTGGACATATATTACAACCATGGTAATAAATATTTTGGGGATATTTTGAGGCTATGCAAATATTTTCTTTCTACTTTAAGTTCTGACCACTGTATTATTTGCAGCAGTTATTACTACAGTATTCTAATGGTGATTTTCTATTTGCCTCATACCTTTACATTTATTATTTGGAATTCTTCTGTAAGGAAGATATGTCCCTTCTCTGTTCATATCAATGTGTGTTTATGTGTGTGCTTAGTTGCTCAGTTGTGTCCGACTCTGTGACCCTTTGGACTGTAGCTGGCCAGCTCCTCTGTTCATGGGATTATCCCAGCAAGAATATTGGAGTGGGTTGCCTTTTCTTCCTCCAGGGGATCTTCCTGACTCAGGGATTGAACCCATGTCTCTTGTATCTCCTGCATTGCTAGGTGGATTCTTTACCCAGTGAGCTGTTGCGGAAGCCCATATGTGTTCATGGATATTTATTTTTGAGGGGCTATGGTCTCCCCAGGTGGTACAATTGGTAAAGAATCTGCCTGCCAATGCAAGGGTTGCTGTAGATGCGGGTTCCATCCCTGGGTCGGGAAGATCCTCTAGAGGAGGAAATAGCAACCTACTCCAGTATGCTTGCCCAGGACGTCCCATGGGTACAGAAACCTACAGTCCATGGGGTTGCAAAGAGTTGGACATGACTTAGAAACTAAATAGCAACAATAATAATCAATATTATTATTTATTTTGTTCTCAAATTGTTACAGCTTTGGCTAGTTGGGAGCTCTTTCCGGTTGACTTTTATGTCTTATTAATATGCTCCATTTTCTTTTTCTTTCATTCTGGCATTACAAGACAGTCTATGTTCACTCGTATTTTTCCTTTGAACCCCACATTAGCCATTTCTTCAAGTAGTCTTGGTTTCTTTGGATGGCATGTGTTAGGTTGGTGCAAAAGTAATTGAAGTTTTGCATTGTTGAACTTTGCTATTTGATATTGGAATACATTCTTAAATAAATGTGGTTATGTTATACATCTACACATGGACATCACCNTCTGAGTGAACTCTGGGAGATGGTGATGGACAGGGAGGCCTGGCGTGCTGCGATTCATGGGGTTGCAAAGAGTCAAACATGACTGAGCGACTGAACTCAACTGAACTGAATGATATTTTCTATAGAACGAAACATTGCAACTTATATTTATAAATCATGGCTATTAGACTTCTATACCATTATAGAAGTCTTCTATGGCCATTATAGTGATCTCATTTAACCAAAAAGTAAAGTTTACTTGTGGTTTGAATAAAATAATAAAAGATATATTTCTAACTCCAAATAGGAAATGTACAAGAGTAAACATTTTTCAACTTATATTAAAGCAATTCTACAGAAACTATTTTCAGTCTTATACTTAATTTTTATAAAAGTATATTAAAATGTATGCATATATATTACATACATCAACAGATGCTAACTCAGAGGCAATGAAGTAAAGAACACTCTGAATGAAATTCAAATGCAGCATTTCCTAGAACTGAGGAAAAACCAAGTGTTTTCTCAAGTAAATCCTTTGATGACTCATAATGGTGCATTGAATCTAAAGTGACATTTTAAACTAGATGCTAAAGATAATGAGTTCAAGACAGTTTGTACCTTATAAATAATTCAAATTTCTGAATGTGTAAAGGAGATTATATCCTTAAAAATACAAAGGGACATAAATATACAAGACTCCACCCCTAGTAATTATGAAACTATTAAATGTTTAAAATAAGATTGGCATTAAAATTATTTTATAAACATTGATGAACTCATCCACTTATACAAGTTCTTCACTACTGCAATAGATTTAAAGTGAATTTTGATAAACTGTTTTGTAAAAGAGTAGAAGATAATGCGTATCTTCATTACGTGAATCTCCTGACTTTTATCTTCTGACTGTGTCAGCAATACATTTATCTGATGGTGAAAACTTTAACAATGCATATTACCACCAAATAAAAAAGGCACTAAATGGTGAAATAAGATAGAAATGTGCAAGAAATTAAAAACTAGACATCTCTTTTAAAAATTGTGATAGATCTTTAGGTGTTTGATCTTTTAACTTGAAATAATTATAGATTCACAAGAAGTTTCAAGGAGAGTACAGAAAGGACTCCTGAACCCCTTTATCCAGCTTGCCTCAATGGCTATATTTTATATAATCATAGTGTAACGTCAAAGCCAGGAGTTCATCATTGGTACACATATGTGCATGCACACATGTAAAAACCACCCTTCATCACCACCAAGCTCTCTCTAGCTTTATACCCACCTCTCAGGAAAGAGGCGACCACCATTCCTCGGCCCTGGCCATCTATACAATTTTGTCATTTGAGAATGTTGAATAAATGGAATTATACAGCATGTGACTTTAAAAGTCAGACTGTTTTGACTCAGCTTAATGCACTTGAGATCCATCCAAGTTGCTGCATGTATTAAGAGCTATTGTCCATGGTATGTATGTATGTATCAGAAGTTGTTTATCCATTGACCTATTAAGACATTTCCATTATTTCCAATTTTTTCACTATTAAACAAGATGAAGGTTCTATGTGTGGGGTTTTGTGTGGGTCTGAGGTGATTTGAGAATATTTCTAAAATGTATTATGAAATAAAACTAGAATAACATACAAAATAGGATTAAGCTCCCACCAATGTGTAAAATATACTACTACTGATAACACAGACATGGACAGGAAAGGCTGGAGACACTTGGATAATTTTTCAAAGACTAGCACTTTTTAAACAAATTTATGTATTTGGCATCACTTTCTCTAATTTTGTGTTTCTTTTATTTTTCTTTATTGCCCCTTAGGGAGACAATATAGATTTTTTTCCTCTAATTGCCCCCTTTTTCCATGACCATTTTATTATCATAGATATGCTGGATACCTGTTTATATTCTCTCTGTATATCTCTGCTTTATGCATAAAAGAATACTTTTTTTTTTTTACTGTAAGAAGCTATATTCATGCTATGAAGGTCATATCAATTCCCAGCTGAGGATACATACTCCATAGTCATGAAAACACATCAGTGAACACAGTGTGGCATGCATGACTTGAGAGAAGTGGTAGGCAGCCAGTGTCTCACATGTTTTTAAAATGTTTGTTACCTTTTGAAACAGTGGTGCTGAGTTGCTCTCCAGGACAGTCCTCCTATGTTAAAACTTGGTTCCTTCCTTCGGGGTGTGTCTGTGTGTGTATGTGTGTGTGTGTGTGTAAGCCTTTGCAAGTGTGTACTATATATATGTATTCATGAGTATATAGAAGAACAATGTTGAAAGGACACACAAGAAATCAATAACCACAAATGGAATTGGGAGCCTCAGAGGGAAAAACAAATATACTTTGTTTTTATTAAATGCTTTTTAAATTTGTTATTAAAATTTTTTAATGCTTTATTTAATTTAATGCTTTTATTTACTTTTTTATTAAATGCTTATTTTAATTTTTGTTTTTCTTTTTAATACAATATACATGTTCATTTGTCACTTGGTATCCATGGGAGATTAGTTTCAGGACCAAAGTCCATGAATACTCATGTATCATAGTTGTCCCTCTGCATTTGAATTACACATTCAAGAGGTCAAGCACCATGGACAATGTATGGTTGAGCTCTGAACAACATGGATTTGAACTATGTGGGTCCATTTATATACAGATAATTAATGTGTGAATCCACTTATGTGAGGAGTTTAAAATATGCATGCATAAGTGGACCTGCACAGTTCAAACCTGTGTTGTTCAAGGGTCAACTGTATTACTTTTTAAATGGAGATGGTATATATATCACTGTGTAAAAACCCAAATTCCATTATGTATAGCAGTAATTTATTAATCCAATAACTGAGTATACAAGTCCATGCAAGAGACATTTACAAAAGAAAATAAAACTCTGAGTAATCATTCAAGACATTTGTATCTTTACTATCCAGGGCATAAGGTCAGTTACTGAGCCTTCCTCACTGCAGACAAACTTCTCTTGAAGTTAAAAAACGATAAAATTCATTCAAATACAGTGCTAAAATGAACTCCTTGTGATGGAACTAACTTATACACTGCAGAAGGAAAATCTCTCGTATTGAAATCATGCACAATGGGCCCACACCTGCTCACTTTTGCTATGTCAAGCTTTGTTGAGATGGAAAAACTCAAAGCAGAACAGAGCGTGGTAAGGCGGCGAACAAGCCCAAAGCCACCCAGTGGGAGTGAGCATGTTGATGTTGAGCAAAGGTGTCAGGACACATGGTAAAATAGCAGGCGCTTCCTCACCCCTCACTGCTGCTTCGAGAGCCTGGTCCTCAGGACCAGGCACAATGCCACGTGTCCTCCAGGACGTCCGCATCTACTCCGAGTGTTCCCTGGCACACTGAAAGATCTTCAGTAAATGCTAATATCACTGGTAGTCTCTATCACCATCATTTTTGCTATCTTCGGCTCCTTAAACTATGAGAAGGCTACCAAAGTTTTTGAGAGAACTATAGCTCCTTTACAATATAGCTAAGATACCCAAATTCAGACCAATCTAATTTTTGAGAATTAATTGGATGCTTCATTAATTGTTCAATAAATTTTGCTGAAGGAGTCAGCAGGCATGAATTTTTTATCTTCCATGGTCAATCACTGTCAACCCCTCACTGTCTTGTGGCTTAAGAAAGTCTTACGTATGGGGAATGATAAGAATAAGAAATAAGAAAAGAAATAACCTTTCTAGATGTTACCAATGTTCTAACCTTACAAGGGACAAAAAGCCATTTTAACCACATTCTCACTCCTCATCAGCTTGGATTTAGATGTTATGATTCAGTGTGCACAGTCCCCTGATTTAGAGACTTAAGTCTGTATAATTTGGACATCTAATGTTTGTGAGCCTGTTACCAAAATTATCCCATTTACTATTTAAAACATCTGTTTTAATATGTCAAAAAAATTAAAAGTGACTTACATTTGCTGAAAGTTGAGATGTGAGGGTGGCAACTTTTTCTTGTGATGCAACCAGCTCTCTCCGTAGTTTATGGATTTGCTGAATGTAATTTAAAAGATCAAATCATAGGGTAGTAGATTTTAACTTAAAACTAAGAATTTAGTTCAAAAAAGCAAACACTATAATTAGTTCATTCTAATTCCACTGTATCAGCACCAATTTCCAAAACTTAAAGAAATGTGAAAACTGGCTACTAACAAATAAATGCCACTTCTAAGAAGAAAGGCAAGTGCCTATGTTCACAACTGAAGTTCGAATCGGCACATTAAAGGATGCTTTTTCGTTCATCTGCCATTTGCTTCGGTGCTTATTTGCCATTGCTACTTGAACCCAGAATCAGTTCACTTTGTCTACTGGTCCTTCTACCTCTAGAAATTTATGGTAATAAAAGCTTTTCTTTTTAAAAGTTAAATACACATCATATTTTCTGGGTCTTTTTCTTTTTCTATCCATTTTTGTATGTTTATTTCCGATATTTTGATAAGTACTAATAAGCTGTAGAATATTCCTACAGTCACTGAAAGTTGGCTACAATTCAACATTTAATGATTCCATACTTGAAAATAATTCTATTGGCTGGAGTTTTCATTACTAACACTTAGAGAAGCCTTCTCAAATATTTATTATAATGTCATTTATTCAGTGAGTTACTATGAGCTCTGAGCAGAATCGCTTTATAGATTATCCATAGTTTGGAAAAAAAGGGGAAAAAATCAGTAAGACTGTATAAATGGCTAGATAAACCAATAACAAAAATATGCTAAAATGTTTTCTTTTTTTGGTTTACTCCATACTCAAATACATTGAACCAAAAAAAGGTGAGAGTATTTTTAAGTTTCAGTACTTTCCATGGTTTAATCTGCATGTTTTATGATGCCATGAAAGATAAACAGTGATTAGTAAGGTTAAAATGTTTATAAGAATCTAAAATAGGTTTACAAGTACACTTTTGGTCTCAAGGGATTTTAATTACTTAGATGCCAACCATTCTACTCTGATGATTCTCATTTCTTCAAAGACAAATTGCTATTATTATAGTTGGACTTTCAAAACACTATCTTAGTTTGACAGAACATTCTTGATACAGTTCATTAAGTGCTTATTTTTTCCTACTCATTAATTTTTGTAGAGAAGAAATGGTGGTCAATATTCAAAGATTCTAAAAAAGAACAAAATTTTAAACTGGGAATAGAGACAGGGGATATTAATATAATTTCAGCAGATGTGATTCCATTTGACTCCTGTACTTTAAAAAAAAAGACACACCCAGATCTAAAGAGAATTTGGGTTCATTCAAATGATGATGACCACAAATAGCTCTAAGGGGCATCTATTTTATTCTTAAAACAGTACAAAGTCCAAAGAACACTTCTCAAATTAATATTCTCTGTTACATGATTACATTTCCTTTAAAATTAAGAATACAAGAAACCTGAAACTAATGTAAATCATTAAAGAAAATGATCCACTATGGGTATAAGTAATTAAAGTGGCAGTAGATAACTACTAATATGGCAAATAGATGTGGTACTCCTAAGCCTGAGTTGCTACACATATTACGATCCATGTAGGAAGATTTGCCATGTCCCCATATATAAATAGTTTAGGTTTTTCAAAATCGCATTTACTCTTTGGTCTAGCAATTATACAGATAAAATTGGCATAATTTACACTTTCTCAATATTTTTATTGTAATATATAGAGAGAATAAAAAATTATTGTAAATATTGTAAAGTAAAATAGTACAAACTTTACTTTAGAAGACAGATAAACTAAAACTTCAAAGAGAAGAGTTACTTTGCAAAGGCTATTGCCAATGCATTTTTCTTTGCTCAGGGTAAAACCAATCAAATGGTCATTAGCACATTGTGAATAAAGGCCTAATTAAAGTCCCGCTGCTCTCCTTGGAAGGACAACTTTCAAACAAAGGGAAAGAAAAAGAATGTTCTCTCCAGGTTGCAATCTGATTTGCATGTGATTGTAACGAAATACTTGTTAAGTGTGTGATTAGAATAACATACTGCACTAGACATCAAGTGATTAGAAGCAGAAAAGTACTGGGAGGAAATAATAGATGGACTGAGAGGCTGGTAAACTGCATTGTGGAGGTCTAGTGCTTCAAATGTAATACTTGCCATAATCCTACGTGCTTAGTCTCAGCAGTGGGGGAAGAGACGACATATTTATTCAGGCATCAAAGATTTTTAAGTGATTACTACTAGAGACAACTTAATAGATGCTGAGTTAAGACCCCAAGCTACAATGTGAGAAGAGAGTTTGTTTCTAAAAACTTATCTTTGGTCTAGCAATTATACAGATAAAATTGGCATAATTTACACTTTCTCAATATTTTTATTGTAATATATAGAGAGAATAAAAAATTATTGTAAATATTGTAAAGTAAAATAGTACAAACTTTACTTTAGAAGACAGATAAACTAAAACTTCAAAGAGAAGAGTTACTTTGCAAAGGCTATTGCCAATGCATTTTTCTTTGCTCAGGGTAAAACCAATCAAATGGTCATTAGCACATTGTGAATAAAGGCCTAATTAAAGTCCCGCTGCTCTCCTTGGAAGGACAACTTTCAAACAAAGGGAAAGAAAAAGAATGTTCTCTCCAGGTTGCAATCTGATTTGCATGTGATTGTAACGAAATACTTGTTAAGTGTGTGATTAGAATAACATACTGCACTAGACATCAAGTGATTAGAAGCAGAAAAGTACTGGGAGGAAATAATAGATGGACTGAGAGGCTGGTAAACTGCATTGTGGAGGTCTAGTGCTTCAAATGTAATACTTGCCATAATCCTACGTGCTTAGTCTCAGCAGTGGGGGAAGAGACGACATATTTATTCAGGCATCAAAGATTTTTAAGTGATTACTACTAGAGACAACTTAATAGATGCTGAGTTAAGACCCCAAGCTACAATGTGAGAAGAGAGTTTGTTTCTAAAAACTTGTTTCACTTTATTTTAAGAGGAAATATCCAAGACTGTTTATCATTGCTGGGTCACCTCGATCAGCAGTGTTAAAGAGTTATGGGTTGTATCACAGAGCCCTCTGGTGGTAGAACTACTCATTCATCCTAAATGTAATCGAAAATAGTCAACTAAAAATGTTGCTAGGTTGTTACCTCTGAATGAGCCTTTTCTTCAGCCTGTAAAAAATAAAAGGAAAAAGAACTTAACTATAAATAATGAGTATTAATTCATTTCACAAGTATAAAAGAATACAATAAATATACTGTGTAATTTAAAATGTTATTTTGGTCTAACGTAAAAATAATAAAATATAGATATTAAATAAATTAATAGTAAAAGTAGCAACTGTAGGACTGCAAATGATATTTATTTATATATAGACCATATTGTATTTTGAAAACATAGGTTATTTGACTGATGGATATATACTGTGTATATACTTTTAAGTATATACTGTGATATATACTTTTAAAATCTTTAAAAGTATAGAATTAAAAGATGGTGCTACCCTAAGATCCAGACAACAAACAACACAAACAAAAGTTATAAAATTATATTTTAAAAAAAGTGATTGCAGGAAAAAGTAATAGAGTAGATTTTTTTTTTATATACAGATTTTAGGAAATTTGTACTCCATGAAATCATAGAGATT